>JAUTXW010000156.1:325000-917500 GCA_030620095.1 Kuschelorhynchus macadamiae
TAAGCTCTCTGATTCAACAGAAAAGGAATAATATATCAATGAAAATTAATAAAATGTCACGATATTCTTGTATAAATAAATTACAAGATATGTTCTTGATTTGACATTCTCATATGATAATTATTATTTAGTACGTTTCGCGGTTCGACGGCGATAGTATCTTTACTGCACGAGATGAAATAGTGTTTTGATCCCTTACAGTGAAGATGCCTCGTGCAATCGCAAGCGAAACGTCGGAGAGTGGTTTCAATTTAACACGATCTAAACTCAAGGACCATGATTTAACAATCTATATATTTAAAACACTAAGCCAGATTTTCCAGCAAGTTTGTGAGAGAGTTGTATCGAGACCTTTCAACACTATTTTTGGTATTTTTTTTGCGTATTTTTTCCATGAAACCAATATGTTTTTCTTCAATAACATTTCTCGACGATGTGGTGAATGCGCCCAATATTCTTATAATTCCACTGGAAACTCATTGCGCCATCTAATGGAAAAGGCAGAACAAGGTCTGCCGGGCCATCTACTTATTATTTATTTATACACATATATTTCTTTAAACTAATTTATAGGCTGAAATTTATAGTTTTATGTATTCATATTGATGTGTTTTTTAGAGACTAAAGTCGACCTAAGTGGCATAGTAATATTTAGTATGGATACCGATCTATTACGCCTCCTAAACAATGAAGACGAGAAAAAGAAACTTTATTTCAATCCACAGATGATACAGAAATTTGAAAGCCAAGTCAGAGTCTGGCATAAGTTAATAGAAAGGGTATTTGTTTCTAATTATAAATTTATAAAGTATGGCAGGAATAAAGGAAAATATTTTGAATTAAAAATTGATGGCAAAGCCGGGACAAGCAAATTTGTAGACAAAATTTAAGGAAAGATGTTTAGCAACCTCTTGCAAATTTTATTGTATATTCCCCTTCGCTCTTTTAAGCAGTTTATTGAAAGGGTCAAAATAAGAAAAATAAGGCAATATGGGAATGTTCACTATTCTTAAAAAAAGGTTTAGAGGGTTTATACGAAACAGCGCAACTTAGGTGATAGCACCAAATATTTATTTGTTATAAACAATTTTCACTTGACACTAAGTGAAACTACTCGAAAAACGGTGTTCTTTATAATAATTTAATGATCCTATGGCTTCTTCATTAAGAGAGATACAAGAAAATGTTTTATATAAGTCTTTTAGAATACCGTGCCCTTTTTAAAAATAATTATATGGGGTCGACTCAAAAAGTTATTTTTTTTTAAATAGGACACCCTGTATATTTCAGTCTAAAAATATAGCATTATAAATTATTTCTTCAAACATATAACACACCATGTATATTATTGGTTCCCTAGGCGTTCTATCTAAACTTTTTGCTGCCTGTCTTGATCTTCGATTAAAACACCAAAATATAAAAGGTTTTATTACGTTTTCACAAAATGGCAGGTTTTTGACTTCACAAGAATTTCTCTACAAATATAATAGAACTTTTCAGAGTAAGTTTTGCAATTGCGGCGCGTTTGGCTTGACATTTTCGTTGTACTGAGTTAAATATACAATTGAAAAAAACTTTCTTAACCCTACAAAACCACTCACTTCCAAAGTTAAAAGAAGTCTGATTAAGACTAATGTGGTGGAAAATATTCAATATTAAATTATGTTCATGCTTTAAAATACGTGACCCCTCATAAAATGTATTATCTTTCGATATAAGAGGGTTAATTGTGTTAATTGACAAAATGATACGTAATAGGACTTTCTCACTATTTTTTCTATTATTCGGGCGGTATTGGCGTTGTAAAAATAATAGGCTGAACTGCGTGTTATTACAAATATCGTGTTGGCTAATGTATTTGTTTATTCTCCTGATGTTATCTTCTATAGAGGGTCTGGAATAATATTGTTCCATTGAAAACCTTGCTACATAAACTCCATCGTTTTTGTTTCTCATGGTCAACTCTAATTATTATTACTAATCTGATTTTGTTTGAAGCATTGGTCAGTTTGATTTCGTAGCCGATAGCCAACTGGTTTCTTAAGTTAGATATAGCAAACTATATATATATATATATATATATATATATATATATATATATATATATACACTCGGTATTGTAACAAATAGGTAATATTTAATTGCCAAATCACAGGCTTTTTTGGTAAAATGTTAATATTTCTAATAAATTCATTTATTAGTTGTGCCATTGGGGAAACCTGAACTAAAATTATTGATTGTGAGTTTAAGTGAAAATTTAAGAGTCGAGTGTTAGAAAAAATCAGTGGCGTGCAGCTATAAGAATTAGAAAAAGAAAAGTTAATCAAAAGAAATTTGAATGTGAAAAATATAAGATCAATCATATTTATTAAATTTGGTGATATATGATTTAACTCAGAGGTGGCAGCACAAAGGGTTATATAGAGAACTAATATTAAATCATAATAACACTACTTATAAGACTTGTGAGAAGTAGAATATTGGCTTATATTTGCTTCTTTTGACCTTCGGAAGACATTTTTAAAATCTATCTTTTTTTCATCAAATGTCTTTAAAATAAGCAAGTTTTATTTATATATTTATTTGACTTTAGTTATCTATGTTTTAGTGCTTAGTGCAATATAATCAAATACGGAAAGAAAATGAATTCGTTGGACCATCCGTTGAAGTTGAATACTGGCGAAGACAACTCACACGATTTACAAGCATTGTGGACTTTTTAGAGAAAGACGATAGCAATGCGTTTATACTGTTCCTGAATTCATGTTCGAGATCTGAAATTATAAAGGTAAACCAGCTCTTTCACAAATTTCGGAAAAAAACTTCAAATAAGTTAATTTGTAAGTAAAAGAATTATTTCAGTACCTCCACAGGATCAGTGTTTGATATGTAACTCCTGAATCATTTTAATTAGGTTAATTCTTATACAGTATATTTTCTAAGTGCGTATAAGGGTTCATGATTGTTTGATAATACTTTTCAAGGTGAAAAATTCTTATGAACCTATGATCGTTTTGAAGATGACAAAAAATTCAATTTATATTTTGACAACATTCGAATATTAATTAATTAATTTGAAAAGAACATGGGAGTTATTAAAGAAAGTCCAGTTTAGTGTGCCCAGTGTTATCCAGGCAGCGAAACCCGGGGCAGAATATTACGTCCGATTCTCCTTGCTATGATTGTGCATATCTGAACTTTTTAGAACATATTTGATTGTCTCAACAACTTGAGGATATGCTCTAACAGGTCAAATGTAGTTTATGCATATGGCGCCCCCAAAGATTTTAGTGTAATTGGTCGTAATTTCTTAACCCTACGACTTATCAACAGGCAACCTTAAAGAAGCGCTGATGCATAAAACTAACTATGGTCCCCGCGATCCCCTGACCTAAATCCTTTGGATTAGTTAAAAGCTTAAAGGCTTTGGTTCATAGCGTGCCGAAAAATACCGTTAGCTCTGTACAAAAATTCAATAGCGTATTTTTTTTCATACTCAATACTGAGTATGTGATCTTTTAGATAGCCTAGAGCCCTAGAAGCTGCATGAAAATAAAAATGGACTGAGACTGTAGAAGATCTAGACTTTCAACAACAAAGATCGTGAACATACAATTCAAGTTAAAAGAAAAGTAAAAATACTAAAAGCATAAAAGCAGAGGCCACTCTGCACACGGAATATTGTCAACTGTTTACCGCAGATGACATAACAAGAGCATTAGCGAATGCCAAACTAGAAAAAGCGCCGAGATTTAATAGTATAAATCCTGAGTTTTTATCTAATTTAGGAAAAAATGCTTTTCAGTGGATGACCAAATTCCTTACTGATGTGTTGCATAATGGAAATATTCCGAGGCTGTTTAATTACACCAAAATAATAGCTGGTAAGCCAAGCAACAGGCTAGAAAGTTATTACCCTATGGCCCTTCTAAATACCATTTAAAAATTACTAGAAAGACTCCTATGCAACAGAATAAGCCCAGTGAACCTTAATCATATTCCATTTGAACAAGCTGGTTGCTGCGACAAAGTCATGCCACTCAAAACCAGCCTTATAGTAGGTTTTCAAAAACAACCGCAGTTGCTTTTATTGACCTATTGATAGCGTAAAATACAGTCTTGAAACAGGGTATGCTTTATAAACTGCTCCATCTCATGCCTTGCAAAACCACTGTGAGTAAAAGTGATGCCATATTAAGCAACATATCATTCAGTGTTGCCATGGGAAACTCGAGCAGCTGGAGGAATAAGAAGGATCAGTTCTTCCTCGCTGCTCTTTACACTCTATGTTCGGACATTTCTCTAACATGGTGCAGAAAATTCGAATATCTTGATAATTGGGCAATAGAGGGCGGGTCAATGGAGGAAATGAAGGACATATTAATACACGACCTAAATATCTTAGAGATCTATTTTCGTTAGTCGAGACTTAAACCCAATGAGAACTAGTCACAAGGGGCCTACTTTCACCTTAACAACAGGACAGCTCACATGAAACTGAAATTATATTTCCTCGTGGAAGTCTTCTTTGCCAAAACTCGCAGCCAAAATATTTAGGAGTGATATTAGATAGAACTTTGTTCATTAAGAATCATCTAACCAATAACGATGTAAAAATTAAAACAAGAAACATTAGCCTGCAAAAATTATGTGGCACCACATGGGGTTCTACTGCAAATACGCTCAGGATATCTGCTCTCGGCGTTGTCTATTTTACGCCAAAATGTTGCGCTCCGGTGTGGCTTAATCAATTCAAATTCAAAACATGCCTTATTATCATATTTTATGTCAATAATACATACACTAAAAATTAAGACAAATTTTGTAGGATCATTAAGAATGTTAGTTAAACTTATCATTATAAAATTCTTGTAAATTGTAGTAAGCCTTTCTTTTTAGCAGAGTCGATACAGACCTTTAAATTGCATCTGTGAACCTAAATTTTTACCTCGGTTAAAAGATGTATAAGAAAGTATCGTAATACTTTCATATATTAAAGACTTCTGGGTGAAACTGCTTTTGGAATTGGCAATAGTAATATGGTTACCGTCTGTTATATGCACCTCTCGACGTAGCGATTGCACCAAGGTTTCCAACGTTGAACCTCTTATAGACAAGACACACTGTTTCCAATATAAACAACATGCTACAACATTATAAGTATCCCCTGTTGTACGAAAAAAGGCCTGCATGCTTCATTCATGTTAGCCCTGCAGATATACCTGATTGCATGTTTTGCAGTATAACATAAATACAGTATACATACTTTAAAATAATGCGTACTTTGAATATATTGTCCTCGAATGTCAAGAGCAGTTAGTATTTATGTAGAGAAAGAAGAGTATTAGGCCTAGCACAAAGCCTTGAGACCCTATGTCTAATAAAACAAGCATTCGACACTTTATTTCTAGATGGAATCATTTGATTTCTGTCAGAGGAGAAAGACCCAAACAGGGGTAATCACCCTAAATTCATAACGGGAGAGTTTCCTCAGCGATATTTCGTGATTCACTCAATCAAATACCTTGGAGAAATCACAAAACACTGTCGAAGACACATCATCTTCATGCAGGCTTATATACAAATCTTCTAAAAAAGTCATATACATCATTTGTACTTTTAGACTCTTGAAAAGCATCTCGACATTTGCTTAAAATATAGAAAATTGTTTGTTAAAATGATGTATTTTAATTGGTTTGTAAGATCTTAAAAAATACCCGTAACCAAATTTACAATTTTTTTTTAGATATGGAAAAAGCACGTAGACTCAGTTTACGATACACGAAACGAGTGTTCAGATAATTTGAAATATCTTTATTCCATGGAGAAATATTGGGAGCCTTTATATCGACTAGAACCCCCGCAATTAGTGTCTCATATACCACCGCTCCTACATGCAATAAGAATGGTGTTTACGACTTCAAGATACTACAATAGTACAGGCAACGTTACGGCGATTTTAGTTAAGGTTTCGAATCAGATAATTAAGAAATGCAGAGATTATTTAGATTGTGACGGTACTAAGACGGTGTGGAATCAACCCAAAGCAATTGTTTTGGATAAAATTAAGGTAAGTAACAAGGCAATTTACCTAATTTAAAAAAACAATAAATAACAAACAAGAGACGATTATTAAAGATTATATATACGAAATATACACGCTCAGTTTTTTAATGTGACCCCGCCACAGTTAAAACTGCAAATCTTTTCTGGAAAACGGTAATAGACTAGTTTTCTAAATTTGGAAAAATATTGATAAAAACAACTCAGCAAGGTATTTGCGATTTTTTCTCGTCATTAAAAGTTTGAGTGAGCAGTTCACCCTGTAACAAATTTTGATTTTTTTTTAATAAAAAAGAACCAACAATCAATGAGTTTAACAATTACAATATAGTGTGTGCGTAAATAAAATGCGTACATAAAATGTTCTGCTTATTAAAAAAATAAAAAACACGCAAAAACAAGTAGGTAAAACAAAAAAATTGAAATCAAAATTTCTAAGACAGCCAAATTAAAGAGCGTAAAAGTATAAGATAAAAAGTCATTTCAAACGTTTTTGTAGTTTTTAGATAATTTAATGGTAAATAAGTCAAAAAATTATTATATTTTAATAATTTTCTCAAAAATCACGTCTATTATCAAAAAACCGTTTTGACTTATGTTTAAAGATTTGAATTTAATCTTTTTCTTGTTTTGCAAACTTCAATTTTGGTATTTATTTCGTACCCGGAATATAAAATGATTTTTTTGTTAAATCAATCATATTTTTCAGATCACCAAAAAATTTTTTAAATTACAAATTTTGCTTAAAATCACTAATAAAAAAAGTTGTCCATATGTTACCCAAATACACGCACATGCGTGTATCGTGTGTTTTTTTATCTTTGATATAATTTTGATTGGCTGTAACTTTTTTGTTTTTAGAGATATCAAAATGAGACAAAAATCATTTTGCATAGTTACTTTGCAAGTTTTTTTTACATAGAATTTTAAGTATACTTTAAAGCATACCCTATTCTTATCTTTAACTACTTGCGAGAAAAGCATCAAAACGTGCAACAAAGACACATTTTAATCATCTGTAACTTTTCCGTTTTTTAGAATATGGAAATAAAACAAAAATCATTTTGCATATATATTTAGGAAGTTTTCTTCTTTTTTAAAAATAAAACAAAAGGCTAACGATTAAAAATTGGTTGCATTCACTAACATTTCCGGATTTTTTTTTAACTCATTTATTGTATTTATAATTCTTCGTCTCAGCTCTTCAGCATTATCACACGGTGTTTTATATATTATATATATTATATTCTTAATATAATAACACACTCTAGCAGCTATTTCGCGGTATAGTTATAGAATAACAGCTAAAATGTAATTCTAGGTGCGTCATTGTTTCAAAAATTTACTGTGTAATTTATATAATTTTGGTTAGATACTCGTATTAAAAATTTTAAGCAAGACTCAAGGAAACTGTACAAATCTATGCCTCATATTTCTATCAACCACTCATGAAACACAAAACCATGCATTATAAGTCAAACAAACGTTAGTTCACTAAATTATTTTATTTTACGTTTTTGGTAAAATTTGGCACTAAGTGTATTTTACCAACTCTGTTATATAATTCACAGTGTTTAATTTAATTCGTGGAAGGTTTTTGTGCCGTTCGAGCATTAGTTTAATTTTTAGATATACATTAAAATATAATTACAAACTTAAATGTAACCAAATATTTATAAAATGTAAATGTTATGTTAATAAAAGCAATATTCTCCTAAACTTTGTACTCACAAATTTGTCAACTTGATTTTAATGGTCTAATTTTCGCAAATATAGTTCTTTATCGAAAAAATCAATTTTAACCCCTTTAGGGTAGAACTTCGAAATAATTGCCTTAAGTCTTATTTATTTACTAAGATACTGCAGAAAAATAAATTATTATTTTTCAAATTTTACGTCCATATGGGTGGAAAGAAATCACGTTAAATGATTGTATTGGAATCAATTCGCAATAGAATCTTAAAACCTACTTTAAAATTTATGTAAACATTTGCCTCAATTAAGGAAAACTTTTCAAAAATTTTAGAAACTGATTTTTAATAAATTGTTTTAATTGCGGAGAGATTGCAAAAATATTAATGATTTATTTTTCAATATACTTGATTAAAAAAAATCAATTATTATAATTGATACGTAAAATAACATTATCTTAGACAAAAGAAAACTTTCATAAACAGCAAAAACCTCAGCACAACCGTCTTCGCATAACGCTGCTGAACTTTAATATAAATATCTATTGCACTTTAGAATCAATATCTACGTTAATCAACATCTGATGTCCACTACGAGTTAGTCCATTTTTTTATTTATCATATTATAGTAATATTATTTTAACTTGAATCCTTATTATTAGAGAGATAAAAGATAAAATTAAATTATTATTAAATTGCATTAGTTTTTAAGTCAAAGATTAAATTTGTTAAGTAATTTTTAATATTTCTAATAAATTGGTACCTGATATAAAATATCCGTCAATATTCTGACCAATATCCGTCAATATCTGTTTACGCAATAATATATACTTATCTACAATTTTATACCTAATGATAATAGAAAATGTCGATAAAAAAAACACCCTTATTTTAATTATTTTAACCTATTGCCTGATTATAATTCTAGTACCTTAAGCCTACACTCCTTTTAAGAATTTTGGTTCCTGGAATTTGGTATGTTTACATATTTATTATACTTCAGATTTAAGTCCTTTATATCAAAATTTCATTTATACCCAATTTCCATATCTAATTTTTTGTCTCTCTTGACCCTAAAATAAAACCCTAAAAAAAAATCTTTCTGGTCCATCTGGTCATTAACATCATCCAATTCGCTGTAGTTTTGAAATTTACATATTCTGGCCTGGTTTATTATCAGCTTATTGTCCATCATATATTATTTCCAATTTCCACTGGTCTCTACTGTTATGCCATAATATTCTTGTCGTGTTATTTTGTTAATTCCATACAGTGCCATTCAGTCTTTTAATGCACGATCTTTTAGGCAGGATCTTCTGAGCTTCTAGGGCAGGAACTTTTAATACAGGATCTTTTAGTGCAGGGTCGCCATGTAGAGTGTGAGGCATTAGGGTCGATCAATCTTATACTCTTAGTTCTAGGTTGCTGTATAAGGAAACTCGTTGATTATTAAACACTTCTATTTACACAGTTACCAGTATACATTACAATACAGCCAAGGGCAGGACCGACAAGGTCCGCCCCTTGGACTAACTACCACTTTCGTATATCTGTCGTTAGTTTCTGTCCTACGGACTAGAACTAGTGCATACACTTTTAGCCATGATGCTTAGTCAGCGTTCTCATTCCGCTTGTACATATTAAACAATATCAATATATTGCAATGACATATTATACGGGGTGATACTACAGTGCCTCCAAAAGGAAAAGTCAATTATAGTCAAGTCCGGACTGTTTGGGGGTCAAGCAATTGTTCCTCCCTTTCTAATCCAGGATATTCCAAATTAAGATAGTTTTTAACTTGAATTACGCTATGAGGCGGAGCACCATCTTGCTGCCACATTATCCTAGCTGAAATATTCACTGGTGAACTATCAGTCTGTCATTTTGTAAGAAATGCAAGTAACATTCCCCAGTCAATTTTTGATTAATAAATATGGAATCTATTATATTCCCGTCTACCACACCACACCAAACGTTAATTGATTGATATCCTTAACTTTTTATTTCTTGGATTATATGACGATTATTTGCAGACCAGTGTCGGGTGTTCTGACGATTACCACCATGTTTAGTTGTAAGAGAACTTTCATCAGACCAACAAATTTTAAAAAATCAGGATTTTATCGACGTCTATGTAAGAAAGTTAATATCTTAAAAAAATGTTAGAGTTTTGTTTTATTTTTAAAACAGAAAAACATTTATTTATATTTATTTATGATATATTTAAAAACAAAAAAGTTACAGCTCATTACAATGATATCAAAGATAAAAAGACCCGGTACGGTGAAAAATAAAAAAGGAGATAACATTTTCTCCCACGTTGAATTTAAACTGTGTATATTAACAGGAAAATTGAGATATTAAGACATTACTAGATATGACAGACCTGCTTTTTTCAATTTTAATTTAATATTAATATATAAATGATATTTCACGACATTTGTAGCAAAAATGTAGAAGACGCAATTATTTTTATGCAATAATGAATAATGTATTTTAGACTTGTTTAGACGTATACCTAAAGTATTATCAATGCTTCAGAAGAACGCAAAAACAGATGGAAGAAGATGGAGAAAAACCATTTGAATGTTCTGAAAGTTTCATCTTCGGAAAGTTCGAAACATTTAAAAAGCGATGTGAACAGGTAAGTAAACATTATAACGATGACTCATAAGAATTTAACTAAAATCTATATTCTTCTAGATTGTTTACGTTTTGCAAACTACGATTAAGTATTCAATTCTACAAGCAAGTACAATAGAAGGTATCGATGTGTACGCAAAGAAGTTTGTCGACTTCTACAAAAATATATCCACCCAAAAATATGACGCATTGAACCACAGACTGCCATATTTTGATAAGGACTACAATCAGTTTAAACAAAACGTAGTTGATACGGAATGGGAATTAGAAGAGTTTGTAGGTGCATCACTAGAAAAAATGAATGATGTAGATAATATTATAAGACTTTTAAAAAGGTAAGTTTATTAAATGCCAAAATATTTTTTATTAGAGCAAACTTTTATCACTAGAAGTCTGGTGAAGGCTAACCCTCTTATCTAATTTCACGGTAAAAAACTGTTAAAACTACTAGATAATCAAGTAATAAAGTTTTGCTTGTCTTCCACTTAACAGCATCTTAACATTTTGTAGCAGGTACGTTTAAGTTATTAATTTTTTGGTTGAGATTGCAAAAAGGATGTTGTTATTCTCCATGTACTTGATAGAAGATATGTTAGGGTTTATACCTATGCTGAAGTAGTGTCTAATCAATTAAACCAAAAATACTATTTCGCTAGCCCACTTTCAATCCAATTTTGCATAAAAACATATTATTAGTGACTAACTTATTCAACGGCTGATGGTACTATAAATGTTTGTATATTATCCTCAATAGAAACCCTTAGTGCCTAAATATATCTGCAGTGGTATTATCAATTTTTTTCTCAGTTTTTCTTATCTTCCGCCACCTCTTGGCTGATTCAAATATGCAGTGAAAGCTGCAGTGGTCCTGATATTAAAAAGAGATCAAGTCGATCTAAATCATTAAATGACATAAGCAATAGACGTATTTTATCAGTTTATTTTTTAAACTGTGAAATAAATTTTTAGAAATATTTATGATCAACAGCAAAAGTTATGGTATGAGCGGGGATAGAACTCGTACCTCTGGATCCTCTCTAATCCATCGCTCTAGCCAATTGCGCTATCGTACCACTGATAAGCAATTAATTTAATTATTTTAGGTGCGTGTTCGATTCCCGCTCGTACCATGACTTTTGCTGTTGATTATAAGTATTTCTAAAAATATATTTCACAGTTTAAAAAATAAACTGATAAAATACATCTATTCAAAATTTGGCTTATACGGGCATAATGTAAGATTATAAATTTACTAATATGGACGGTATATAATAGCGATGTCAGATTTGACATCCAGTCAGGAATACTGCACCATAAGATTAGAATATTTGGCAGGATCAACAATGGTTATTATATTAGGTTTGAATATGTACAAGTTTTAACGAATTGCTTATCAGTGGTACGATAGCGCAATTGGTTAGAGCCAGGGGTGCGGGTATGATCCCCGCTCGTACCCTAACCTTTGATGTTGATTATAAAATTTTCTAAAAATAAGCGATAATAAGAGTACTAACCCGCCACGGCATAAAATCCTGTTTCTTTAGATTGTGCTGTGCTTCCAAGTTTTACCCCTTTTTACTATTATTAAAACCTTTTCTTCTTCATACTGTACAAATCACACCAGTCTACAAGAACGGCCACAGAATATAAAAAAAGTAGTGATAAAGTGACTGAGTGTAAGATGGTTTTCTTAAGAAAATTAACACCATGGTGTAATAAAACGATTTTAGAAGCCCAACGGTCAAATGATTTGTACTCCAAAAACTTTGCTTTTACTGGAAACATAGAAGATTGGGAAAGATACAAAACATCTAAAAATCAACATGTCAATGTTTTAAAAATTGAAAAAAGATCAAACTATTAGAAGATATCAATCATGTTAAAAAGAAACCAATTGATGAAAATAAAAATAATAGTAAAAAAATGTGAAAAACATTAAAAATCTTAATAAAACCATAACCGAAATGGGAAATAAACCAAATTATTTTTGAAAATGATATCGGAGAAACGGATTCACTAGTTATAGCTGAAAAATTGCATAAATATTTTGTCAAAAGTATTGAAGAAATTGTAGACACAATAAAAGAAATATGTACAAAATTACCAAAACCTAAATATATTTTACAAACTTTTCGTTTCGTTTCAATAAGTAAACTGAAGAAAATCGTTTGTAAATAAAAATCAAATAATAATCATTCGGAAATTCTTTCAAAAATTGTCATAAAAGAAATATTTGAACTATTTGGAAGCAGAATATCAAATTTTATTAATATATGTTCAAAAATGGGGAAATACCAGATGAATTAAAATGTTCGAATATAACCCAGTTCCAAAAATTAAAAATACTAAGAAATGGAATGAATTAATACTTATAAATGTGTTATTGGACATTGAAAAACTTTTAGAACAGATAGTTTATATCCAAATTTTGCAATTTGCTGAAGAAAACAAAATTTTAATATACCTTCAAGTTGGATTCCGAAAAGGACTGAAACTGCAATACAGTACGTGTTAGAGAGCTGGAAAAGGTGTTTAGATGAAAATGAAACTGTTGCATGCAAAACAATGGACAGAAAGAGATTATTATGTAAACTATATCAATATGGTTTTAGGGGTTTGGTTTTTAAATGGCTAAAAAATTATTTGGAAAATAGAACACAAAAAAACTAAAATTAATAACAGACTTTCTTAAAAGATTTCTAAATACATTGGTGTTCCACAAGGAAGTATTTTGGGTCCTTTTTTATTTGTTTTGTATATAAAGGATATGCCCAATATTTTAAATTCTTGTAAAGTTCAGTTATTTGCTGATGTTATTTTAATATATTTAAACGGAATGGATATTAATAACATTAAAAATAAGTTAAATTTTGAATTAAACCTTTTATGTAATTGGCTAAAATAAATAAATTAAAATAAAATTTTTCCAAAAACCAAGTATATGATACCTGGAAATAATAATTTAAATATTAATAATAATGTTATAATTGATAATTAAAATTTTGAAATAGTTACTCCTTTAAAATACTTAAGAATTTTAATTGATTCAAATTTATAGTTTGACATTTATTTTGAAAAAGTAATTTCTAAAATTACGCAAAAAACAAACTATTTAAAAAGAATTAGTAAAGATTTAAACTATTTTTTGAAAAAGATGACTTATATTACCATATTTTTACCTAATTACCTGTACTGTTCAACAATTTTATATAATGCCAATAAATGAATAATACATAATAATAATAATATAAAATAAACCGATTAAAAATATTACAAAACAAAACAATGCCTATAATTTTAGGCATGAATAAATATACACAGATATCAATCATGTTAAAAAGATTACAATAGTTAAATGTCAAAAATTTAATATTTTTTCTTGTTTGGATATTTACATTTAAAATTCAAAATAACTTGCTTCCGGAACAGAATCACACATATGACACTAAAAATTGTTAAAGTTTTACCCCAGATGAACCTACACCAGATCCGAAACTTAGACAATTAGCGCGTCAATTTTCTTTGGCCTCGGCGCGAGAGATATGTATGGGCGGCACCAAAAATTTTGTCGGATATTAAAAATTATTAATAAATTAGAAATAGCATTACCCGCAACATTTCAAATTTTTTGGAAACAAAATGTTATGAATATTTAGGTATTATAATATGTGAATTACTGGTTTTGTCCTTATTTTTGCTTTTACTGCGATATAAATTTGACTTAATCTTATTTCATTAAAATGAAAAACTATTGGTGTATTGGTGTTTTAAAAAAATGCCAAATGCTCACATTCCTGCACTATTCAGGAAATGGTATGTAAATTTGGAAAAAAACACATTTTTAACTCTCAGAAATATATTTATTTATACGCTAAATTATAAAAAATATCTGAAGATTAATTATGTAACTAGTTGATTAAGAATATCCTGTCTTTTATTAAGGAATTACATGTAAAATGCCATCATTTTATGATTTTTTTTTAAGTAAAACCAATACTATCGGCATCAAAAAACAAGGTTTTTGGGTAATATCTAAAACAAAGATAAAATAAATAATCTAATGACAAAAAGCGATGCATTGGTATAACGTGCTATAACGGAGAAAATCAAATCATATAGAAGCGACATAAACTGCTTTTACATATCCCGTAAAAAAAATATTGTAAACATTTTCTAATAAATGTTCTCAGTTCCTAGAAAATACGTTTTTCAATTATTTGTATTGGACAACTAACAAGAATCTAGTCCGACCGAGATAGCCGGTATGAGCACGTATTTCGTTAAAAAAAATTTTTTTGTGTATACCATGGCTGCTCTTCCAACACAAACGTATTATATAAACTGTTTTATTACTTGTTCTATTTTTGCAATTATTTTATCACCTCTCTAATATTTGCTTTACCTTAGTACGAAATTTACTAGTTTATAATAAGTACTTGCGTTACAGCATTTTAAAATTACTTTTTATTGTTGATAAAAACCAATTATTTTCATGTCTTTAAAAAACATTTCTTTAACGTTTGCATTTTCTTTAATTTTATCCGTAATTATAGTAATAAACTTTTTGCGTAATGGACGACCGTGTTCACCTTCATAACATCGAAGATTTGATTTTCCCTGCCCCTGAGCCACGGCAGTGAAAAATTTGCTGATTTAAAATATCAACTGGACTTTTTACTATGTCTCAAATGGCTGGACATCCGTAGGAGGCGGAGTTTCACATAAATTGGCTATGCATGCGTTAGATAGGCACTTTCGCATCTGGTGTAGGTTTATCTGGGGTCTTACCTAAATCGAATTTCGAAATCGTTAAACTATAAGTCGGTATTTTATAATGGTCTAATAAATTAAAACCATCAATTAGGTCACACTGTGATGACTAACTTAGTGCCTTTTGTGCAATACATAGTCGAGTACATGGATTGGAAATTGCAGGCCGATGCCGTGTACACCGACTTTTCAAAAGCATTTGATAAAAGTCATCAGCCAGCTTAATTAGTAAAATTGCAGTTTTACAAATTGATTAGTTGGATGAAAGACCGTGCAACGTGGTCATTTGAACCTTAACTTAACTTAAACTGTTACAAAAAATTAATATAATATACATAAAATAAATAAGAGAAACATACAAATCTTACCGAAAACAATGCTGTTTCTTTAATAGGTGAAACATGAAAATTGTGCTATTTAAATATAGATTTTTTTCTTGTAGTAATTTTCATCGGAAAAGAAGAATTTGTTACTAATAAAATAGTTTTTCCGTGAGATTAACAAAATCAAAACACAAATATTATTTATTTCGATAATATTTGAAAATCTGGGTTTCAGGTTTGAAAAACTTAATCTTGAATGTTTGCACTTAGAGGAAAGGTATTTAGAAGCGATGATGCTTTTCCAATACGAGATAGAAAAATTACGAGATTCTTACAACGAGGACAGACAATCTCCCTTAATTCCAAGAAACATGCCACCCGTTAGTGGTAGGATATACTGGATTCGTCAGTATTATGCTAGAATGTCAGAACCTATGGACGTTTTTAAAACAAAAACCCGAGTATGACTTCAACTTTAGAATTATTAGGATTACATATGTAATAACTAATAACATTTTAAACTTTTAGGTAATGCAACATAGAAAAGTACAGAAATGCATACAACTTTTTAATGCGATGTCGTTATGTTTTGTCCACTATGAAAATATTTATCACGATGCTTGGTATGACTATGCTGGACAGGTATATTTAATTACTATTTCTATGAGGATGCGGAAAGTGAGTATTTTCCGAACTCGTATGATTATCAGTGTTGAAAGTTCCACTTTTCCGCTCTAGTGCTGAAAGTTTTTTTCAGCACTGAAGCTGAAAACAATAATTAGGCGTCGTGTGCCAATGAACATCACCGGCAGTGGACTAAAAAAAAGGTCCAATTTAACATATAAAAAAAAAATCGTAAGAAATACCCAAGAAATCCAAAAATTATAAATCCACCTAATAATAACGAGGTTTTTGTACCTATATCTTTTCTTTAAAATGAAGTATGCCTGATTGTTGATTATGAGTATAGGCGTCAAAGTGAAAAAACAAAAATTATTTGACTTTTAGCCAAGTTTTGAGTGAAAAATAGCATTCGAGGGAAAAATTGTAAAGAATATGATTAATGAAATATCGGAAAACATTATCGAAAAAGCCAAGAATATAAACGTCTAATTGTTACCAGAAAAATCGAAATACTATTATGTCATCGAAAGGGAAACTTTACTAAATGGTGCGCAAAAAAGAAAATAAAACAATTTCAAGAAAGAAGAGGCAATTCTAGTATACTATAGAGATATTGTTAAAATCTATTCTAAAAAACTATAACGTAATTTTGATAAAAGCAAATATTATAAACTGATAGCCTTTATGAAGAAAAATAATGTTGATTTTTACCCAACAAATGTAAAACTCTAACAAGATACCATATAGAGCAATTTGTGAAGGAGGCTCCAGATGATATACCTTTCGACAAAAGTTGTGGTAGCAATTGGGGTGGCAGGCGCCTGACGCCGCGAAGAATTATCTTATTTGACCCTAGATGACTTTGAAGACAATTAATGCCTGATACATATTACAATTCCTAATAATAAAAACCGTCAACGCAGAAGTTTTGTAGTAAAGGAGGAACGAAATTTAAACAAAAAATGCATTAATGCGACCAAAAAGTACGCTCCATAGAAATTTTTTTTTAATTGAAAAAAAACGAAAGATGTTCTGTAAAATCTATTGGAATTAACAAAACGCTACACTGGGAATTATTTAAGCGGTTTTCAGCCACTCTGCTATCAGATTGTCGAGTAGCGACATCAGGAATCTTAATCGCCATGATGGCTGGAAGTCTACAGAAGCTGCTGAAGCTTATAATATAATATAAATCTTTCCATACTAATTAAAAGCCAATTCACATCAGTTGTAATTTTAACAAAATTATGAATTCTGAATTATATTTTTACTTTGACGCCTATATTGAAATAATTTATCTGAAATAACTACGAAAACTAGTTATTTTTTTCTCTTCTACCTAACACGTGCGGAAAGTGAAAACAGCTATTGACTAAGTGAGGGTAAGTACTTTAGTAGTAGTACACTCACTGAAAGACTTGGGATTTTTTTGCAATTTTTAAGATTCCTATAACTAATTTATAATTATTGCCATTTAAATTAAATTTAGGGAAAAAAACCTGTCGTACCAGCTTGGGATTACTTTGCTATTACAGAAATTTTACTTTTTCCCAGTGACGTGCGAAGCTATTGAACAAAAAGATAAATGTTTTGTAAAATCATATTAGAAAGATTGTAAAAAAAATCATTTTTATGTGCGAATTCGGCATCTCAATATTCCCTGTAAATCAAATTTGACATTTTTTATTGCAGGGTGTTTACAAACAAAATTTTTAATTTTTTGAAACAATACTAAGCTGCAACCTCGGCTGCAGCGTGAAAATATTTTAAAATGTGTTTAAGCTTTTTAATTTGTCGTACTCTATTTTATATAAAATGTATCTGAGAACATACGGTTTAACAGAATAGTGGTCCAACCTAATTTTTTTAAGTGTTTAAACGCTATTATTTTTACGCTTTTACAAGACAAGAAACTGTATCTTTTAACTATCGACTTACGTTTGGTTTTGTTTAATAAAGTACACTTTACTATTGGATATTTCCAATTTCAGGTCCGAAACTGTTTAATAAAACCCATAATGACAAAAGAAGACAAGACTAGAAGATATTTAGTGAATTTCCATCCTTACATTTCTGAAGTTATAAGAGAAGCAGAATACATGTATAAGTTAGATTTAGGTAATTGCAAAAAAATACATTTACATACAGATTAGATTTAAAGCACCGGTTCACAAATCATCATACTAAGAACGATTCACAAGAATTAGAGATTTAAATTTTATTAATAGCTGCTTGTGATAAACAGAATAAACCGGGTGAATTTTAACAGGGTACCTCCATGCCCCCATTTTGCCATATTTTCTATCCTGTAAGATACGTTTAGGAATTTGCTTGGTACAGTACCACTTCCGGTTTAACCGATAGTACCATGTAATTTTATAGTTTAAGTGGAAACCTGTATATTTTTTCCATATTTATTTAACACAACTTTTTGCCTTTCGACTTAGGGCTGGTATTTTCATCTCGGTTTAATTTTATTCGTCGGGATATTTTCCATGGTTACAATTGCACCAACAATCGTTTCCACGGTAAATATTCGAAGAATAAAGTTATATGGGGATGGAAATACTGGCCCTAAGTGTCACAAGTGAAATTATTACTTACGAAACAAAAGAAGCTTATAAAGTCTTGATGTCCCATCTGCTTTTTGATGTATTTGTTTCCAACTGAAAAAAAAGAAACTTTCATTTGATGAACTACAACCATTTTTTAAATACAACTCGATTTTTTACTCGGTGACTAGCCTCCCAGTTCCGGTATTCATGCTAATCGGGGCTGACGTCATTGCTAGTCGTTATTTATAAAAATAGCGGTCTTTGTATAATGGCTTTAACGATGATGCCTTTTTACTGTCGAGTTATGGCGCCTATCCATATAACTATTATCGATACAGTTACCCAAAAATGTCAAAAATGAAGAAATTCTTATACATTCCGATATTTTAGGCTAAACTTTCAAGCCACCAATAAATAGCGTCAGCCAGGTTTAATATGAATACTGGGATTGGGAGGCTAGTCATATCTCGTTTTTTATTTTACATTTGAATTATACATTAATTTTAATTTTGGACGAGTTAGTGTTTTTCCAACGGAGTTAAATTATTACTTTTTCCCCAAGGGCCAGTGAAGTTTTAATAAATTGACAATCGGCTGACTAGTCTCGGAAACGGACTCTTTTTATTTTCCTGTTTCGAAAGAATCTATTGAAATATATTAGTAAGTAGAGTAAATAAAAAGTAATTTTTATCTATCTATCTATCTCGCTTTTTTGAACGACACCGCAGGTATCATTTCAAATTGTCATACAATACTAGGACCAGCAGATGTTAGAACCAAATTTAGCGTGTTTCCATATCTACCAAAATGCAAACTTGCGAACATTCAAATTTATCGCTTCAGCCAGCATTGACAGCGCCTTTCATATTTTTCACACATTTTTATTTTTCTCTCAAAAAAAGTGATAAGGCGTCCAAAAAACTTAAAAAATGGATTCTTCAAAGAAGACAAATTTGGATCTGTTACCAAACATACCAAAGCAAAAGTATGAATGTTAATACAACCATTTTATCGATCGGGCAAAAGAAAAAGGTGAAAGAAGTTTCAGGAAGAAGGTACTTTTGGCATACTCTTTAGAACTAAATGAAGTTATTAAACCAAACACAATTTGGTCACGTTATTCGATGATAAAATGCTTGGTTAAAATTAAGGGTTCTGGTACGATTTAATACATCTCTATTTTTGACCTTTTTTTAGTTTTGTTAGGAAGCTTACTTCAAATTTACTACATTTAAGCAAAAAAAAAGCGTGGATGCATTACAATTTTTACAAAATAATACAAATTAGAATTGATTTTGCAAGTCGCGCTACGGCACTTTTAACACATTTTATTTGAAAATCCGTTACATTTTCAGCATGTGACTTTGTTGTAAGTTAATATATGTGTATTTTGAAAGGTTTGTTTATTTCTAGTATATATTTATTAAATTAGAATTGTTTTTTTTTTGAAATTACGAATATGAATAATTCTCTAACAGAACATCTAACAAATGAAGTTTATTTTGTATCTAAACGCTGCTAACTTAACTGCATGTTATTTAGTCAGGCGGTAAGCGCTGTTGCCAAAGTAAATTTTGTTATATTCTTTGATGTGCCATTAATTTTTTTTATATAGATGGGTTGGTGCAAGTCAGAGTGGAAAGGAATTAGGTGGAGTGGTACCGGGTTAGTACCAGTTTAGGCGCCGGAGCGCGATAGCGCGGAGCCACCGTCATTAAAGCAAAATGGTTTAGGGTCAGTTTTACATTAACTAGGCAACCAGTTCTACATATATTGTGTTGGAAGGAAAATTGGGCATTTATTTGGTTTTATTATCCTTAGTAATTTTAGTATTTTTTGACTTATAATTTAAAAAAATGCGGTTTAGGTTAGGGTCGCTATAAAGAAAGCGCGTGGTAACGCACCAACAAAATTCGGGGTCTGCATTAAAACACTGTTTTTTAGCATTAGGTTAGCCGGTTCGTCAATAAAATTATCATTAAAGCTATAAAATCATATCTGAAATATGCTCGCACTCTAAAGTAGCGTGATTGACGATAGCGATTTAGGGTCCTGTAATTCATACTGGGTTAGGTTAGGTTAGGTTTGTTAATAAAACTATCGTTAAACCGTTTTGTTTAAATTTAGGAATACTATTTGTTGTATATTTCAAGAAAACCGAGTAAGTTTGGCAAGAGTGCATATAATTTAGAATGTGTATATTGTCACAAACTTCATAATTTACAGTTTAGCATTAGAAAACTAGTGAAATAAAAAATTCGCTTCATCCACGATTTTTTTTTACTTAAATATAGTAAATTTAAGGTAAGCTTCCTAACAAAACCAAAAAAAAGATAAAAATCGAGATGTATTAAATCGTACCAGACCCAAATTAAGCATAATATCGATATAACTAATTTTTTTAAATCAACTGACTAGTTAAAAACACAAAGCGTCGGTTTTCGGCTAAAAAAAAGCAGAAATATTTACGAAAGAAGATATATCCAAATTCATGTTATCAGCCACAGATGAGGCATACCTAATGATAAAAGTAGCTAAAATTTTAGCTTTGACCGAAGCTTGCCGTAGAGCGGAACTTACAAAAATTACACTTGATAATATTGCAAACAAAGGGAACCGTTGTAACATTTGTTATATTTAATGAAATAAGTGGTGAGAAATATTTAGAGGTATACAGAAAGTACACAGAAATGCGACGTAAGAGCACTTCACATGATCGTTTTTTTTTAAGTTTTAAAAATAGAAAATACAGTGTCCAGTCGTTCCTCTGAAACATTTTTAACGGATTCTGGCGAGGGAATAACAGATACAAAAAATTCATTCATTCAACCTTCTTAACCAAAGGATTCTTTGAAGAGTCAGAACAACAAAAGAAAGATATGTGCAATAAAATTCTTGATATTAGTTCTCATGATCAACAGTCTTCATGAAGCCACCTTTTTAAAGCATCAGTTGTTTTCTGTAATTAATTTACAAAATGTTACAAATTGTAAATTTACAATCAATATTGTCATTAACAAATAAGAATTTTAATGAATGTTAACATTTATAGAAAATAAAAATTTTATAACTCAGATGAGTCTTTTAATAAGTTTAAGTTTAAGTTTTTAGTAAAAAACATTTTGTTTCTATTACATGCGGAAAGTGTCTTTCCCTCACTCGACTGCTTGCCCGAACTCCGCTTTGCGTCTTTCGGGTAAACGGCAGTCGCGTGAGCTGAATTTAGGTATAGGATACGTAAAATAAAATAAGTTTCGGATGTTCCAGTAATGTAAAAAAACAGTCTTAATATACGGAATGTTACATTAAAAAATGTGTATGTTATACAGATATGACGTCACATTTAAAATAATTTTTCGAAATTATGAGCAGTTTCCAAATTATTGAAATTGTTCCAGTTGAATGTATGCGTTCGTAAAGGGCTTATCTGGTCCTTTTTATTTGTATTTACAGCCGATCTTCATAGTTTTTTGTTTTGTGCCATTTTTAGAAGTTCCTGATGTTGGTCAAGTACTGGTTTTCTGTAAAGACAAACTTTTGAACTCCTGCGAGGTAGTCAAGGCATTAATAGAACGTAACGATAAAATAAGGTCTACGATACCACAGCTTTTCCTACCGATGATGCGCGTTCAGATGCTCAAAATGGAAAATGCATTTATGCCGGGCTTTTCTACGATTACCTGGACTTCCACAAAAATACCCGAGTTTTGCAAAGAAGTAACGGAAGTTCTTGATTACATCGAAATGTTTGTAAAAGAGGTAATATACATATATATATATATATATATATATATATATATATATATATATATATATTTATGAAATATGGTTACTTGATAAGTCAATTCAAAACTGCAAAATCAAGTCCAATTTGCCAATATGATTTTTTAATAAAAAGTAAACTATAGGTAGAACAGTTAAAGATATAGCTGGTGAGATTAAAATTAATATTTTAAGTTTATTACCTCCCTTGTAAGGGAGAAAAACTATTAACAAAAACTATCCAAACTGGTGAGAATTAAATCCATTATATCATGGTTGTTTTAAACATGTTTAATAATTGTGTTTTTATTTTTTAAAATACATAAGGCTTGGCTGGAGAGTTTTGGTTTATAATATTCTAAAAACTAGGTTAGATCTGTACTGCCTTATTTGAGGTACCATTATGCCTTCATGTGCGGGTAATATGAACAGTCTGTATCTTTTTACTTTTTGTTGTTTTTAGCAGTTCCTTTTAATGCAATATATAAATTTTCACATCATTATATAAATTATTCATATCATTAAATAAATTCCATTTATTGTTACGTAATTTGTTTGAACGTTTTAGGTTAGAGACATGAAAGAAGCCAGAATTGACGAGGTTTTAGATACTATTGCAATGACCTCACTAGTACATTTACCTACCGAGCCAATAGCCCCCAGTGAATTTTTACAAGAAAATGTTAAATATGGACAGGAGATTGGTACATACTTGAGAATTTTATGAGTTTCCAAAGCAGAGATACTAAATTTGACTATTCGTATTTTAGCTAAAGAACTTCAGTTGAAATCTGCTACTATGGAAAAGTGTGTAAAAGATTTGATTAACAAATTCCTCAGCGTTATAGAAAACCCAGAGTTACAAGAAAATTTGTACCATTGGTTGGACCCAGAGAGAGCAGTTAAACCTATCGGTTCAACCTCACGATTACTTACTACAGCAGATGCTGGTATATTTTATATTGCTTTAGATTAAATACACGGAAAGATATCTAACAAATCAATAAACCGCAGCTAAGGGATCAGTTCCTCGCTAAACACTCCATACACCGAAAATTACTGTAACTGATGGCTGTGATATTCTAAGCAAACAAGTATAACAAATTTCTGGGTTTATTAATTAACAAAAACCTTAAATTTGAGGATCATGTTAGGGCGTTGAATGTGAGGCTGGCCAGGGGATGTTACGCAGTTAAAATTGCCTGTAGCGAGTTGGACAAAATGGTCGCCAAATCGGTGTATTTCTCATTAATTAAAACCTATCAGATATGGGATAGCATTTTGGGGATTTCTGTACCTAATATCTTTTAGTTTCCACTTTTGTACTAAAAAAATGGGCAATAAGGTATATCGGCATGCAGGCCTTTGTTCGTACAACAGGCGATACTTACGTTAACATATTTCTTTATATTGGAAACAGTAGGTCTTGTTTATAAGAGGTACCATTGCCCATTCCTAAAAATAGTCCTACTAGGACTCTTTAATGTATGAAAGCATTAAGATTTTTAACCACCTTCCAACCGTGGTAATAATATACGATCACAGATAAAATTTAAAAATTCTGTATCGTCTTTACTGGAAAGACAGGCTTACTACAATTTACAATAGTTTAATAATGATAATTTTCACTAACAATCTTATTGTTACATTCTTTTGTGGTCCTCTAATATTTTAGCCTTAATTTTTTAGGATATTGACATTATGTTAGGCTTTGTCAAGAAATACCATGTATTTATGATAGCAAAGCATGTTTTGGTTTCTGAATCAATTTTGACTAAAACATTCGATTTGTAATTCGTTATCCGTTAACAAAAATATTTTGGCTTGTTCACAAAATTAATCGGTTTGTTTCGTCTTGTACAATTTTGTTCATTGCTATATGCAAAATACTTCTTTTTATTCTAACATCTGACACTGTATTTGTAAATGAAATAGCTAATCATATGTAAAAAAAAAAGTGTCGATTATGTCAACTGCCACTAGAAGCACTCATATATTAGCATAACATTTTGTTAACGCTTGTTTCTGTATTCAATTGAGTTTTCTCTTACTTGATGCAAATTATATTAATATTATTAGTATAATTAAAAAGTAGTAGATTAGGCTATGCCGGTCCGACAATCAAAACCGTCATTTTTACATGTAAATTCCCATAAGAAAATTTAAGCTTCCATTTGCAAAAGTGGTGCCATTTTAGGGCGTGGCACTTTTTGTGTAAACCCATAACGATTGTTTTGTTATGTAATGTGAAAATTAGTATGTATTAAAAAACTTGTTAGATCATTGTTGTCGTTTCAATATAGGAAAATGAAAAAATGTGTGTCAATTATTATATATATTTACATTTACTTTTTTTTACAAAATTATTTGTTAGCAGAGTTTTCACAAACACAAATTATAAAAAATATTATCCTCTTTTTAAAATTACAACAAAATGATGTCTAATTACATCTTTGAAGATTTGTACCAAATAGTAATATCTAGTGCGACATACAGGACAATTGTTTACCATTATAGAACAACCATTTTCATCATTCCATCTTAAAATACATTTTAAACAAAAAATGTGGGAACATGTATTTGGTCTACATGAATCATAATATTCGATTATTTCAAAACAAATAGCACAAAACACTTTTTTCTCTTCACTCTCAGTTTTATTCAAATTTTTTAAAACAATCCCATTATTTTCTACTCGAACTAATGGTATATTTTCTTCTTGAACTCCTGGTATAATTTCTTCGAGGCTAATTGTCTGAAGCGGAATGGATCGATTTCTTTCTCCAACTGATTCACTCATTTTATTTTAATATTATTATTAATAGATTTATTCAACAGATTTTTTTCTTTTAACAGTCACTCGTACCTTAACATACTAAAATGATCATGATGCACCTATTTATAAGACTTAAGAATGCAAAATCAAATGTGGGAGAACAAAGAGAAAAAATTAAAAAATATGATGCGAATGAGAATAAAAGGGGAGGAAGTTAAGAATGAGGGACATGAGAGAGAGGAAGAGGAGGAGGAGGAGGCGCTCCCCTATTATAACTACTATTGTATATATATATATATATATATATATATATATATATATATATATATATATATATATTAACGGCCGTGTAACTTTACAATTTAAGAAAATCAAGGGGAATTCGGCCAGGAAATGTCTTTATTAACGTTTTATTTTTATTTGACCTAGCTTTCGAAATATGTCTTCGTCAAGGGTTCTTAAAATTTAAACAATTAAATTTAGTTAATAATATTAGTAATATATGCATCTAGATTTACATATAATAAAAACGAAAAAGAATTTTGAGAAATTAATTGTTTAAAGCAGATATTTCTATACGTAAAATTTGTATGTCAAACGTCAAATTAATCATTCATATAATTAATTATAATTATTATTATTACATTTCTAAAATTTGGTTTCATCTAAATTTTAGAAATGGCGGAAATTAAAAAAAAACCTTTGGCAATGAATAAAAAAGCGGATATCGAAAATTTAAGTTTTAGATGAAAAAAAATTTTCCAATAATGATAATAGTGGTAATAACAACAATTATAATTTATTATATGAATGATTCTAAAGTTTGCTTTCCTATACATACTCGTATTATTTTTACCAACAATTTAAACATATTTTTTCAAATAAGAACATTCTTTTAACCTTTAAATTAAATTTTAAACTTTTGTCATAAAAAAAAACAAATTATTTATTGTCATTTAACTTTTGACGTCAAAATTCTACGTATAAAAATATCTATTTTAAACAAGCATTTTTTTGAAAATTACTACATGTCTTTTTCGTTTCTATTACATGTAAGTCTAGATGCATATATTACTAATATTATTAACGACATTTAATTTCCAGAAGTTGATATAGTTTTCATACAATTCTCAAAAAAGTAAATATCAAAGTCAAGTCAGTCAAAGTCAAACATGCTTTATTATCAAAAGATGTAGATCTCATTAACAAAGCGAAGAAACTGTATAGAAAAATTAAATTAAAATTACTTATTGTCTAATTGAGAATAAAAAACACACATACAAAAAAAATAATAAAAAAAAAATGATAACTATATATACACATAAAACAAGATGCTAATTATTATATTACAAAAATTAATATATACATACATACACACCAATTACTGTTATACAATCAAAAGGCAACACATTCAGACCATAGAAGGGAGATACAGTCTTAGTCACAAATAAAGACAAACAAATTAAAACCGATCCTAAAAATATTCTTTGACACTATAATATGTGCGTTGAGATAGAAATTTTTTTGTTTCAGTTTTGAATTTTGTAAAGCTTTGTATATTTTTGATATTAATAGGCAGATGAATGAAAATATACGTAATTTGTTTGTTCTTTTAGTAAATAAAAACTTGCCCTGTGTTTAGTTCTAGTTTTTAGAATTTACGAGAAATCTATAAACCAAACTTTTAAAACGGTGTGGATCACGTAAGCTAAAGAACTTTAGAATATATCCAAACCCGTGGCTCTGCAAGTTTTTACTTAGATTTTTGTGTATTTTCAAATAAAGCAAAGGCGCCAATAGAGGCGCTTCCCAAGACCCAACTGATTAAAAAAAGTCCGCGATTTTGTAACAAGAACCAATTATCATCAACGACCAAAAAACAACTATTTTTATTACAGTAATTTCAGTATAGATCCCGGTCTGCTTATTTGTTTGTAAACGTCTCTCGTAATTTGCCAACAAATAGCCAACTCAACCACGATTTAGTCAACTGGCACCGCCGCGCCTCCTCTCAGTGTCGCCCCTGGGCGTTAAATTACGAGAAGTGTGTGCCGTCGCACAAATAAATTAAATATTGGGGTAATTTTGTTTTTTAGTTAAATGTTTTGGTTTAAAAGAGTATAATATATCAGTAAAAAATCTTAAACATTTGAATTTAAAGCAATTTTTTACTACAATATTCACGCCAAAATTATAAAGCGGGAGACACGCTAAAAAGAAATAGAGAATATTTTATCATAAGCCTTAGATCAAACCTCGACCCCTGCCAATTAAAGATATCAATCGGGAAAGGCGCGTCCGGCGGGATGGTGTTACAGGCAAACTAACGGCAAGTAAAGTGCGAGACGGAAAAAATCTTTGCTTACATTGAAGCTGTAAAAACCAGAAATCAGCACATTTGAGAATCTAGATAGAAACCTAGATAGAAACCATGACAGAGGATGATAAAAATGTGTTATGTTGCAAGTTGTTGGTTTCGTAATAATAGTGTTTTTGTGTATTTCGAAAATTTTTTAGGTGGATATGTTTTAACTTCGTTACTTAAAGTGTTCCATAGACTGACACTATATAAGAGAATGATTTTTGGAAGTTAGTGGTTCTATGCGGAGGTATTTTAAATATTTGGCTGAGGGTGTTATGTTGATGTAGTAAAGGAACGAACTGTTTTTTTAAATAAGCTGGTTGACTTGTTTTTATAATTCTATAGATGAACGACTGCATATGGTGTTTTCTACGACTCTTCATATTGAGAATATTATGGTTATTTATGGGGCAAGAATGTCAATGACCTGTCAAGAATAACGCCTAAGTTTTTGGCTTCTTTCACGATAGGGATTAAATTACCTTATACTTCAGCTTGAAAGTATTAGTTTCTCTACCCGAGTTAAAAAATATAATTTGTGACTTAGATGCATTAAGTTTTAGGTTATGTTCGTGTGCAAATTAATAAATGTTCCTTAGGTCAGATTTCAAACGTTCTTCAGATAGAGATAGAGTATTTCTTGTAAAGGCCAGGAACAACTGAGAATCATCTGCGTACTGATGTAGTGTAGAGTAAATTGTGCAGTTATTCATGTCCGCCACATATATATATATATATATATATATATATATATATATATATATATATATATATATATACATATATATACATATATATAAAATAGAAGAGGAGAAAGTATTGCGCCTTGCGGTACGCCCTGTCTGATATAACTTTTGAAAAGACGCACTGCAGTGTTTGAAAATCGGAAATATTTTAGCTTCGAAAGTAGCATGTCGTGATCCACAGTGTCGAATGCTTTGCTGAAGTCCAGCAATAACAGGCAGGTGGATTATTTTTTTGTCTTCATGTTCACGAATATTATTAGTAATGTTTACCAAGCAAGTAGTTGTACTAAAGTGTTTCCTAAAACCTGACTGACATTGCGGAATAACGTTGAATCTATTTACGAAATCGGTAACTTAATTGAAAATATGTTTTTCTAATATTTTTGAGCCTGTAGAGGCTTCACGATTGCCTGTTTCCAGATGGTAAGATACACGTTATTTCAAATACAGGTGTTGATAATATATATTAAAGGTTCCATGCAAAAAGGTAGGCAAATCTGCAAATCTCTTAATGAAATTCCGTCTTCTCCCACAGCATTAGATTTAATTTTGGTAATAATTGTATGTACTTGGTCAACATTAATAAGATTTAAATGTAGTTTGGTTTGATTATTGAAACCCAAAAATGTATGTGAGTTATAATATTGAATTTTCTTAGTAGGGACGGTACTGTTGGTAACATTTGAATGAAAAAAATTATTAATTTGTTCAGCGTTTTTGGATGATCGGTTACATGTTTAATTTTGCCCCGTTGAGTTAAGTTTAGTTTTTTGGCATTATTCCAAAAATCACGTCCTGTAGCTTGAGATATTTGATTAAAATAAGTTATGTTTTCCCTAGTTGTCGCATGCTTGATAAAATTTCTAAGATCTCTGTAGTACTGACGTGACGGAGGTGTTTTAAGATTAACATACTTTCGACGTGCCTTGACTCTTTCTTTCATAAGCAGTTTTATGTTATTTTTGATCCAAGGTGTAAAAGGTTTGTTGTTAAATTTCCTTTTGCAAAGAAGGGCATGTTTATTTAATAGGAATATAATATAACTGTTAAATGTTTCCACTTTGTCGTCTATTCGTCTTTCAAGGTGATATATACTTTGCCAATTTATTTGTAAAGCATCGTGCGTTAAACTGTCTAAGTCTATATTTTTATAGTCACGGGAGATTGTATATTCTATACTGCTCCCAACATTGAATACACTGAAAATAAGTTTGTGATCAGTAATAGATTCTGGAATGTGGACTGAATGTGCTTTTTTGACTGCTAAATAATTATTAGTAAATACGATGTAAATAACTCTTGTAGATTCAGAGATAAGTTCGTGAAGATTAAAGGCTTCTAGTAAGTTCTTAAGTCGTTTAGTGTTGGTAGTATCCCGGAAAAAAACTATGTTGATATCGCCCATGAAAACAACATAGTCATAGAATGGGACATGGCGGTAAACAGGAGGTCTGTATATATTAACAACACAAATGTTTTGCTTTTTATTTTGAATTTGCAAATAATAAATTTAAGTTCTTGTGAGGAAATTATTATATGGACAGGGGAAAATTTTAAACATTTTTTTTATATACATAGCAAGTCCACCTCCACGCCCTCCGCGGTCTTTTCTAACAAGATGATAACCCGGTATTTCTGTACGTTTAACTATTATGATTGTACTTTTTATCTAATATTATATCGAAAAACCCTTCGAAATCTAGAATTATATATAATAATCAACACTCAATGCATTTGCTAGAGGCGTTATGTATCTTCCTGTGTATTTAATCTATGGTTAATAAATAGCACATTACGCTAAACTCATATATGTAGAATTTTATTAATTTCGTCAGTAATCGCCATTTTTTTTAATGGTATTTTTTAGCGTTCAGAGAAATTGACAGGAATGTGCCTTTGGATTTGACGAATATTCATAACGACTGCATAGAAATGTTTGCATATTTTAATATGAAACTTACTGATGCATTAATTAAGGCCACCAAGTTTTCCTTAGAGAAAGTTAAATTCCGTGCTACAAGGTAATAGATACTTATACTTTTCTATACACAGATTATTTCCGAATCGGTTTATAAGTTCTAAAAAATTCAGACATCCCTGTATAAATAAAAATAATGCGGTAAAAACTACATGGAAAAATCATTAAACCATACTATATAACTTTTGTTTTTAATTTTTGTCTACCCCAATAAATAAATGGGGGTACATTTATAATCCTGTACAAGGTTTTATTACACCAACCTACAGCTTTAACTATGAGATACAAGTTATTATTATTAAAAAAAAAAATTAATCGTGGCTTAATATGAAAAGTGCGTATGTAAATCCTAAATAACTTTTTTGCTGTTAAATAAAACAATGCATCTTTCAGGTGTCAATTTATGTGTTTTACGCATATTTCATTTCACACTGATGGGATGCGTAAGTCTCCTTCGTAAGCGCCTTTAGATTAAAGAAGCAAAACTATTCTAAAATTCAAATGTCAAGATTTGTCTAAAAAATATTTTAAGACAAATTTGATAACCTAATAAATAATTTATAATATCATGTGTTTTCAAATCGCCTAAATAATTTTTATTTTTTTGAAAAATCACATTTTTGGAAAATCTGTTTTTTTTTTTATTTGATTCATCACTGTGAGTCTTATTAGTACGAATCAGACTGGAATTTTCCGCAACTGGGAATATTGTTCATCATTAGTTAAAGCTGTAGGTAGATGTCAAAATTTCCAGATGAACAAAATTTAAGATAGTTTTTCTAATCCTTCTGGTGGCTACTGAATTAGATGTTAAAAAATCGTATTTTTAGATGGGATGAACTTAAGATAATCCAAGTATCTTTATTTTCTGAAAATATTTACTGTTGTCTATATTATTTTGAGACAGAGCTTTCAGTCTCCCTTTCAATGTGAGTGCAAAAATGTAAACTTTCACAGCATTGAACTAAATATTTTAGCATTGGCGAAGAAATACCCCTTATGTGTACTTCAATGATACTTCAAATACCATTGGCCACAATTAGCCCGAATTTAGATGAAATTCAAAATTACTTCTCACAGGTTTTGCAAAACATACTGGACATTCATAAATATATTGGGTTATGGGGCCAAGACGATATTAAATCCGCTATGAAAGGAGGTAAGAAAAACGCATATGTACAGGGTGGTCCTTGTAAGATGACCCTGTACTTTATCTGGTAAACTACCCTAAAGAAAACCCTTAGTTTTATCAAGGGATATGGTTACAGCTTATCATAAAATAACCTCTTATATCTTCTTTGTCATAACTTCATTAAAATATGATAAAATTTTCTTAAAACCTAATGTGTCCACTCTTAAGAAAGTTGTTAATCTATTTTAAATGCATTCATAAAACCTAATGGAAAGGTTGTAAGTCTGTTGTAAAGAACTAATACAACTTTCATAAATCCAAACTTGAAACGTTCTTAAAACCTGTAGGTTTTATAATTGCAATTTATTTACTTCCTTAAAGCAATATGCATCTAGATTATAATTTCATAAGTAAATTGATTGATTTAAGATATATGTTAAAATCCAAGTGTGCTTTTAATAGATATCATCAAAGGTTTAACTTATCTATTCCTGTATCAAACAAATTTATATATTTTATACAAACGTTTAAGAATACCTGGCATCTTTATCAATCTAGCAACGTCAATTCCTAAAGAAGGGAAGTAAAAATGAATGTAATTATCTAATAATAGTTTTTAAGTTTGGAAGCAAAGTTAGGGGGGAAATACAAAGAATACTTTTTAGGTAAATGCATTTAAGATAGCCCTAAAAGACACATGCTCCCTAGAAATAACGAGTTTTACTAAATTAAAAAATTATAAAAAAATATAAATACATTTTGTTACGTAAAAAATAGCTTGTGTAGGAAAATGGAAGTGAATTAAAAACTACGTTTTAATATAAATTTTTATATTTTAAATGCAACAATTTTGTGAAATTTTCTTCAAAACTATCATGCTATTCACAAGGCGTTAAAACAATAGGGTTTAAAGGTATTTGGTCTAAACAAGGTTTTTATTGGAGTTTAAAATCCAAAATGCTGTTGACTGCATAAACCCTAGCTGTACCTATCTGTCATCCTTGATGCCAGCTGTCTTCTATCAATGAGTTGGCTTGGTGTGACAAAAAATATTTAAAATTGTGCAAACAATTGACGGGTCTAGAATAAAAGGGGCATAACTGCAATTTTCAATATTCTGAGATACTTGCCTCTAAAGTTGAATTTTAAAAATGTATTATAAAATATAAGGCATTATATAGATAAAGGAAAATATCTCAAAATATTGAAAATTGCAGTTGTACCCCTTTTATCCTAGACTCCTCAATTGGGGACCAAAAATGGTGCTTAGCCATAGTACCCGGCGTCTACAAAGACGACGGCACATTATGGTAGTCAAACCATAAAATTTAGGTTGCAACCCTATTAAATTCTATTCATAACAATTCGTATCTGGAATACTGAAATTTACATTTAACGATCATTACCAATCATTGTATTTGTTTACAACGAAATGTAATAGAGGTAATTATTATAAAATCGACTTCAACTATTCTAAATATTCGGCAACCATGTGGCAATCCGACAGTGACATGGGTTTGTTTCTATTTACATTTTTAGGCCGATTTTAAAGACGCTGCTGGCAGTGGTGAAGATATTATTAAAAAAAATAGTCTTGAACTAAATAATTCGGAGAATTATACAAAATTTCCCTCACCGAAATATATCACTAGTATAATCTGCAATGCCAGTAAGGAGATACGATTTTTAAAGTTCATGGATACAAAACTTACTTCCTACCGAGTACTGGATAAGTATGTTCAAAATAAATAACCTTAAAAATATTTGTATTTAGTACAAATAATAATAACAACACTGTGTTTTCCACCTTACAGCAGACTTCTTTTAAAATTTAGAGTTAAAAAAACTGAAATGGGTGATTTATAAATATATCCCATTTTCTATTTCGTGCTTTCGCTTCCGGAATTTCTGCGTAAAACTGAGTCCATGGTCTCTTGATGGCGTAAGTTCGTGTATCAGACATATTTACTAAACACTTCTACGGTCATTTGGGGATAGCAAAAATGCTTTATTTACGTTTTTTCCGATGATGGTAAGTCGTAAACAATGTATTTTCGATGATGGAAAGCCGTAAAACAATGTATCAGGTATGAAATGTCATGTCGTTTCTGTTCTTATACATGCTCTCGTCAATAGAGTCCGGTATCTTTTTCATTAAATGGCTTCACAAATTTTATATGGCGTTTATGACAAACAAGCTATACCCCATCCCATTAATATATGTTAAAGCAGCAGTGAAATGTAGGCGCTAAGATTTCGCCTAAAACGAACCATGTATGCTTAGAGGTTTTCAAGGAAGAAGAAATATAATTATTAAAAGCTAAAATAAAATTTATATTTAATAAATTATCAATAACCAATAACATCAAGAAACCACCCCTAGACTTAAAATTGACGCAGAATTACTGGTCTCATATTTTGCGTTAATAAAACTTAGGCATAAAACAAAATATGTTATTTCATTTACCTGTGAACTATCTATTCTGTTCATAATTTACGCATATTTCCCTGCAAATCGTAAAAAAACAGCAACATAAAAGAGAAAATAATGAAGTGTATTGAGTAGACAAAATATCATGTGCATATCTATTACAGTTCGTTTAACGCAAACTTCTTCTCAGCCATTCATTATCTTGTTTATTGTTGCATCTCGATCTATGTCTCTCACCAGCGCCGTATACCTCGAATCTATTCTGTCCATAACTCAATCGTATCAAATACCTTTTGAAAGTCTTCAAATCTCAGATGTGGTTGAATATTTATTCTTGGCATTTTTCTATTAAGATTCGGATGGTTTGTAAATGATCGACAGTGCTGAAAATCCGCTTGTTCGACTAGCTGGTAAAAGTCGAGCTTGCTTGTTATTCTGTTTGTAACTTTCTTCGTCAGGAGTTTGTATAAACGAGAAAATATACTTATAAGTCACTACTTTTGTATGTTTGCTTTGTCTCCCTTCTTATGGAGAATAATTACTTCGGCATCCTTCCATTTGGTCGGTATCTCTCTAAACATCGATTAAGATAGGAGTTTGACAGCTTCCATTAAGGTATGATTTCCGTTTTTAGCTATGCGACCCTCTACCGCTGATTTATTGTTCTTCATGTGCTTCAATGCCCTTTTCATTTCGCTCTTTGTAATTTCCTGGGATTTTTTCAAAGTTCACATTCTTAATTTCTTTTTTCTTTTCGTTAATGTATGAATTTGTTTGTTTGGAGTTGTATAAATTCGTTGTTGACTATTTAAAATTTCGTTCTTTCTATTTCTTATTTCGTATATACGTTGTTTGTTATCATTCATTTTCTTCTTTACCATTTTCATATGTTTGTTTTGCTCAATCGTTTCGTAGACAAGTTTTGTGTTGTCCTCTTTCTCAATGGCCTTATTAATGGTTTTATATTCTCTTCATGTTTCTTGTTACTACTTTCCCTATCGCCATTTGTAAGCTTTTAGTCATTTTCTCTGCTATTTCATTTAGTGTTAATTTGTCTAGCTGGTTTAAGGGATTTAGGCTTTATTCCTTTTGGTTTTCTTCTAAAATTTGTTGGCGTGATCTCTAGAATTATTTTTAAGCAATTTATTTCTTTCCATTTTGGTGTTTATTCGAAATTGGGCTCTGACTAGTCTATGATCGCTTCTGGTATGGAATTTGTTTTAGATGTATACGTCCGTTACTACATTTTTATTATCTGAAAGTATAAAATCAATCTCGTTTTTTGTTTTTCCATCCGGACTCTTACATGTCCACTTTCGTTTGGGGTGTTTCTTGAAAAATGTGTTCATGCAGTATAGTTTTTCTGAGTTAAGGTACTCAAACTTAGTTCTTTAAATTGATATACTTTTTACGAATTACATTATTTAATCCAATTTAATATTTAATTTATTTTGATCAGCGTAGTACCAACTATAACCCCTTTGATAATCAAAAGAGTATTAGTTGTTGTGGCTCCAACAGACCCGTTTAAAAATTACATTTACCACTGGAGCTCCCATTGTCTCCCACTTAGCCAATTATGTTTTGTGGGCCGGTCGTACGGGTAGAGCAAAAAATCGTATTTTAGCTAATTTTTCAAATGAAAAATCTAACAGTATTTTTTATTGTTATATAATGTCCCTGGTAGCGAAACGAGTGTACTAAATTAATGAAAAAAATCAATTTAATTTATAAAAATAAAATAAATACTTGAAAAATAATATTCAATCAAAAAGTTCAAAAAAATGGGTTAATGAAATAATAAAAGAAAATAAAGTACTAACCTGGGCAATTTTTCAAAATCGTACAGTATTTTTTTATGCTTTTCTTTTTGGTCTGCAAGGTCCCTGGTAGCGAAACGAGTATATTAAGTTAATGAGAAAAATCAATTTAATTAATAAAAAAATAAATATTTGAAAAATAACATAATTTACAAGAAATTAGAATTATTTTCTCATGACATATTTATAATTTATTTTATTTATTTTTATTATTTTAATGAAATAATAAAAATGAAAAATGAGAAAATAAGGTACTAACATGGGTTAGGTAGTCCATTTAAACATTTTTTTATTGATACACATCTTTAAATTTATCAGATTTATTAATTAACACGACAGACAAAGTTGAAATTCTACATAAAAGTCCACTTCAAACAAAATAAATAAACTCAAAGCAACTAATCAGAGTATCGAAGTTTAAATTTTTTTTAGATTTTTTTGACATTAACATAAATTTTCATTTACCACATTATATTGAAAATGAAGCAGTTTTGAACTTGTGTGTATGCAATTTTTTCAGCTTATTTATTAAAAATACCGCGAATAATATTTAAACGCACTTACCTTTCTATATTCACATAAAAATAAACCTAAATGAATTTCAGTATTTATGAATATGGACAAATTAATTTTCAGTTATTTTAATTTATAAATGAATTTTAGTATATCAGTAAAGGTTTTTAAATGAAGCTTATAGCAAGCCGTTACTGCTTTACAGAATATTGTAATTGTGTGATTGTATTTGAACACTTTTTTAATTTCGAAAAATGTGTATCTTAAAAACTAATAGAAGCTATGTAAAGTAACTGTAGGTAGTAATTTCGAGTTCTTTTTACTGGAGCCTCTTGACAGCATTTTTTAACAGCCGCCAAAAGCCACTCATTTGAATTGTATTAGCAACTTGCTTTTTGTTTGTAAATTAGGAACCTATTTTCAGAGTCACTAAGAGCGAAAGCCAAGAACTATTACAAATCAGTAAGTGAAAATAAGGAAATAGTTCGAGTCTACATGAGTTTACAGGGTGTTATGTACGTCCTAAGTCCAGATGTTGCCAGTTTGTTAGACGTAAGTGAGCGGTTATACCTTGACCCTGAAATAAATAATTATGGTTCTTTTTATAGCAATACCTTGAATGGAAATATTTGTGGGTAGAAGACCGTGATAAGATTATAGATGAGTTCTGTGAAAAGGAACCTCTTATCGTTGAAATTTCCGAAAAATTTCAGGAATATGATGTCCGCGCAGAAGCGATTCGACAGCTTCCAGAAAAACATGACGTTGGAGCTATTAGAATTTTAATGGGTAATAAATTAATATCTTTCTTTTTAATATGTTACTAGGGTTAAAATATACGTGTTTTCGTAGAAAATCTTAAATTAGCACTTCTTGTTGAATCTGAGGCTTGGAAACACATTATGGGCAAAAATTTGAGTGAAAGATACAAAAAGAAACTTAATTCTATGGTAGACTTCATTAAGACTCAGGAGAAGATTTTAAATAAACCCATTAAGGATTTGGATGATTGCAGGTAGAATTATTTCTTCTAAAGTATTCTTTTATTTTAAATTAAATGTTACCTTTTATTTTGATAGAAATGCCATGAACTGTTTAGCGACTATTCGTGAAAATTTCATTGAAATGGATCTAGATTTGAGTTTGATGGAAGAAGCTTATAGCACTTTTGGCAAATTTAAGATCGATACTCCGAAAGAAGATATTGAAAGGGTTGAAAGCCTTCGGTTTAATTTCCAAAGTATGGTGAATCATGTAAGTATTTGACAAACAGTTAATCCTACGCTAAATATTTGAAAACAAAAAAACCTTAATTAATTTTATATTTATTATATTTCTTTGTTATTAACAATTGGTTTAGTTTTCTTTATTCTTACTCTAGTTACATTTCTTAAGATACGTATAATTGTAACTAAAATAAATAGATTCAAAATATATCTCTTTTGTTATATTTTGTTTTTGTGTTGTCGTTTTTAAAGAAGTATAATAAAAAATCCGATTTCATTATTCGTAATGAGATATTATTGACGTTAAAAAAAAGAATATAAATGAACGGTTGCCTGGCAACTACCAACCAACCATATTATTGACGTGTGAATAAACTATGAAGTAGGCTGTAGTTCACTCACGGGTGCAAAGTATTACTGAATGAATTTGAGCCAAGCGAAATAATTTCACACAACATGTGAAATATGTCATTTTAGCTTATTCTTCGGACGTTTTTATGGAAGTCATAGAAAAAAGATTGTTAACTCCAACGTTTATAAGGACTGCATTTTACAGTTTTACTTTACTTTTAACTTCTAAACTATTTGCTTATTATACGCATTCAAACAGCCAATTTACATTATTTTTTTCGACAGTCAAAGGCTGTACAAGAAGATATTTGCACCGTCCAGGGACCCCTACTGGAAGAACTGACAAATGGTGTTGCCAGTTTCAAAGAAGAGGTGGAGGCATTTGACAAAGATTTTGAGGAAAAAGGTCCGATGATTCCAGGTCTAAGCGCCAGGGAGGCCAGTGATCGAGTGTTAGTATTCCAAGACAGGTTTGACGAATTGTGGAGAAGGTTTGAAATGTACAGCAGTGGCGAAAGATTGTTTGGGTGAGATACGTTATATTTTTAGATTTATTTGAACTGATTTTAGATTTACAAAAATTCCCACATTTTTGTTTCAATAATAATTTGCAGGCCTCATTACGGTATTACTGTACAGGGTCATCATTTATATTTTGCAAGCCATTTTCAGAGTATATTTTTGTAGATAGAAAAATACTAAATACAAAATTACAAAATTTATATTTCAGGGAACCTGCTAGAAAAAATAATTCTGAATATACAGGGCGAGTCAGAAACTAGTACTATACCAAATTTTTGTTTTTTTAAATGAAATGCCCAGTATATTTTTGATTTTTTAGATTCTCCTTATTATATCCTTTCCAAAAATGTGTGAGATGTCTATACTTGGATATGTAGTTTTTGAGCTATTCGACTTCAAAATTCCTCCTTAACATATAATATCCTTATATTTAGGTGAAATCGTGTCTAAGGTGTCTTGATGATAATGTAAAAAATGATTAATATGATTTTAAAGTAAAGAAATATTTTATTATGAACAATAAATACTAAATGAAAATTTATAAGATGAAAGAAAAAATGAACAAATAAAATTAAAAACCATAAAGTCTACTTATTCACAAGTCCACTGTATTTTTATTCACTTCATGGCGAAGCACCTCTCAATATTTTGCTGCAATTTGCGATGATTCCAGTTAGAAATAAAATCAGAGTGATTTTCGTTTAATCTTGCAATTTCTTCCCTAATTCTCTGTTCCAATACAGCTATATTTTCGGGTCTATTGTAGTAAATTTTGTTTTTTAGATAACACTTTCTATAGGTACGTCGAGCGGCGTCAGGTCTGGACTATTTGCTGCCCATCTTATTCCAATTCGTCGAATCCACAGATCAGAGTTCCGAGTCAAAAACTGAGTAGCCTTTAAAACATTGTGCGCTGGAGCCTCATCCTGTTGCCAAATGAATGTAAATCTCTAATTTAAAGGAATGTTACCTAATTGCTGTTCTATATCATTTTCCAGATATTAGAGATATCTAACACCTTTCATGGAAAAAGATTGGTCCGATAACCTTATTTTTTAGAATGCCACACCAAACATTTAAACTTTGTCGTCCTTGAATTTTGTGAGGATTGTTTGTCGCCCAGAAATGTTTATTGCGACGATCAATCGTACCATTAGTAGTAAATGTAGCTTCATCGGTAAAAAAAATATTGTGTGAAAAGAGCGGATTTAACAAACATCTTAAAATTTCTTGTCAGAAAATTAATCTTTGTCGTTTATGTTTTTCAGTTAGACCATGAACGGATAGAAATTTATATGGGTGATAATTATAACGATGAAGAGTTTATTGATTTTTGCCAAATGATTTTTGGAAAATAAATCGCTGCATGAGTAATTGATCGATCAGGGTTTCCTGCAATAAAATGAACCAGATTAGTCCTAAGTATAGAAAACTAACAACAATAATTTACCTATAAAAAATAGCAACACGGTTAAGTCAAAGTTTTCGTTTGGATTTGCAGTTCTTCTTCTATTTAAACATCTGGTATCTTCAAATTCAAAAATAAACCTTGAAAGTAGGCGATGAAACATAAATGTACGGAGAGTATTATTTCAAATTTAAGAAACAACTTATGGATTTACTTGGCGGTTTTAAGCCTGTATTCTGAATGTATTTCTTTGTATATCTTCTAATTTGGCTACATTAATTACAATATTTTAGACTGGAAGTTAACGACTACCCTATTCTTCATCAAAGAAAGAAAGAATTTACCCTTCTTAATAAACTTTATGGATTATATCTGGCAGTAAATCATAGTATTGATGGGTACTTCGATATTCTGTGGAGCGACGTTGATACTGAAGTTATCTTTGCTGAGTTACAGGAATTCCAGAACAGGTACATAGGAAATTAATACAAAACGTTTTCATCTTCTTCTACCGAAACGATAAATTATTGTAAATCTGTGTTTATTTCATAGGATAACAAAAATTAGCCACAACACTTATTAACATTATCACAAACTTTATTTAGCAATATGATGGTGTAGGAAGTTAATTATAGATACAAAAACAATTTTTTTTCTTCTCATGTTGCATTTTCTAGATGCCGAAAACTCCCAAAAGCTATGAAAGATTGGCCCGCATTTATTGATTTAAAAAAGAAAATCGACGATTTCAGTGAAACGTGTCCTTTGCTTGAACTTATGGCAAATAAGGTTGTATTTAAAACATCATAGGCGAATTTAAATGACTCACAAATATATATTTATTGCAGGCAATGAAAGATAGACACTGGAAACGATTGGGAAATCTGACCGGCTATCAATTTGATGTTGAGTCTCCTACTTTTACTCTTAGAAATGTTATGGAGGCGCCTTTACTTAAATATAAAGATGATGTGGAAGATATTTGTATCAGTGCTGTAAAAGGTACAGATCGTTGTGCATTTGTAATATTAAATTCCAAAAGCATTACTATACTGAATACAATATAAATTATATTACAGAAAAAGATATTGAGGCAAAACTGAAACAAGTAATCGCCGATTGGGCAGTTGTAGAACTGTCCTTTTCTAACTTTAAAACGAGAGGAGAACTCTTACTGAAAGGGACAGAGACTGGGGAAATTATAACTACTCTAGAAGACAGTTTAATGGTTATGAATTCTCTTCTAAGCAACAGGTAACCCCTTATAAGTGAAATGTTTTATTTCATAGCAATGCAACCTCTGACGTTAGCTAACAATATAATTTTCGTATTAAAAGACAATATTTTATAGAAAAACAACATTAGTGTAAAATTAGAGTAAAATAAATCTTGAAAAATAATTTCGATGATTCATTTAAGGTACAATTAGTCATAAAATTTATTAACACTGATTAATAATAAGTTTTTAAAAAAATAGGTATAATGCTCCCTTCAAGAAAGATATTCAACTGTGGGTGCACAAATTGGTTACGACCTCAGAAATATTAGAAAAATGGTTGATAGTCCAAAATTTGTGGGTGTACCTTGAAGCCGTTTTTGTAGGAGGTGATATTGCAAAACAGTTGCCCCAAGAAGCTAAGAGATTCAGCGTAAGGTCAATTTACACTAATATAATTTACACTAGCCACAAATTACATCCATTAGATAGAAATCTTCCCGATAGGCGCGGGACCACTTTTCGCTTTTTTTTACAGTTGGCGAGCACCAATCGGCTTAGTATTGCGGTACTTGTAGGGTGCATAGATCACGCCTCTCCGAAACGACCTTAGCCTGCCGTCCGGTAAAATAAGAGAAACGGTATTAAGGGAACAATTATAAGTTAAGTAGCATAGTTATAAGTTAAATAGCATAGTTTAAATCAAAGGTCTAATAAGGAATAGATTGGACATACGCAGCTCAGCAATTCTTCAAATTAACATTATTTTAAATATACATACATATATCTGGCAGTAAAATGTTCTATTTAGAAAACTAACCCATACAAACAGAGGTATACCATTATTTAAGAAATAAATATAGATATACTGCGGCCACCGGGAAATATAGCTAGTATAAATTTCAGAAATCCAGCGCAGAATATTCAATTGGAACGCTTTAATTTTCTACGAGATTTAAATTGTAAATGAGTTCTTCTCAAAATGTATTTTATAAAACCTTTAAAAATGTAATTTAGGATAAAAAAATTAAAAACATCAGATACAACATGTTTTTCTTAAACCTATTTTCCAACATACAAAATAAAAAAAATTCATTTCAAACACTAAGCTTCGGAGGTGCTTCTCTGTTAGTCGCGACGGTATAATTGCTTAATCAAAATTCTAAACGAAAAAACCACGGTTTATTTATATTATTAATTTTTATGTTAGGTCTTATTATCTTAGTAATAATTGTTTATTAATGTTAGGTCTTATTATCTTAATAATAATTGTATATTAATGTATATTAATATTATAATAAAAGTAGCCCTAGTAAAAACAAACAAAACAACAGAAAAACAAAGAGAAAATGATTTAAGCTTTAAGAGTGAATGAATATTACACTGAGGATATAAGACTGTCAAATAAAAAATACAATAATCGTACTCCACGATAGGAAATTAATACGGAATTACCGATAGAAAGTGTAGTTCTTGCAAGCTTACTTCTTCTGTCCAACGTACTTACAATCTTCAATACACAAAAGAAAATTGGACAATGTTTGCGATCCCTAAAGACAATTATACCTTTTCAAACTGAAGGAGCATATGCAATTCCGTGTTCCTGTAGTGGTGTCTATATTGGAGAAACTGGACGATCCATATCAACAAGGAATGAACGATGTATTAGAAAGAAACAAACTGAATAATCAGCTGTGTCTCAATAGCAACATTCCATTGGACATGTGAATGTTTCAGTGTCCTTGATTGCTTTAATTAGAATGATGGTATCTATTAAATTTTTATAAAAAAAATGGTATGTTACCTTTAAAAAAAAAATAGAATATGTATCCATAAGATCCACACATACTATGTTGTAAAAGTTGCTGACAAACTTTTCGCATTTAAATATATTTATACCAGTTTGGTATTTCAACATATTTTTACCAGTTTGTGCTAAACTTATTTTTTTTATGAGAGCAAATTTTACAAAAACGATTGATTCTACGAGAAAAAATGTAAGAACTTTTTTGTGCACAATTTTACATTACATCTACAATTTGGTTCTTAACTATTTTCCTTCAAAAATTGATATATTTAGATAAAATAAAAAAAAACTAAAATACGGCCTCTTTCACCCCAGGATAATTTTTGGGCTATGCTTAGGACATCCAAATAAAAGTTTCCACGAAAACCCAGTTGGTCGGAGTTTTTCGAAGCTTTGTCATTATTATGACTAATTTTGTAGTTATTAATAAATTTAAAAAAAAAACAGAACTAATAATGAAAGTTCTAAAAGTATTACCCTCTCTAACCAATCGACAAACGTCAATAATCTTAAGGTGCGTGTCAATGTTCTGAACTAAAGGCACAATTAATACAAACCCAAATCCAAGCAACGAATGGTAGAATGAATGAATTTTTCTTATCTAACCACAACCAACAAATATGCACAATGTTGCTTCATTTTAAGGGTCATTTTCCGATTCACTTTTCAGGTACCTTGAGGAAAATTGGGTGGATTAGCAGTAAAATTGGTATTTAATAGAAACCAATAAAACATTCTATATTTCTGATTTTAATAATTTATTTAATCTTCGTTACTTCAAGTAAAAATTATCAAAAAGATAAGTAAAAAGTAGTGATAACACATTAACAGGTTGAGAGCTTTAAAAAGAAGAATTTTCCAAGTAGGAGGTGCTGGTGAAACCAGAGAATAAAACGCCTTGTTTTAAATACATAGGTTGTTTTGCGGTAACATCGAAGGAGGTAATTGGATAAAACACGTCACTACTAAATATTGGTCAAAAATTATCTTTGTGTTGCTATGAAACTAGAATCGTACATAAAAAATAATTATGTCAAAGTTTGTTAGGATGGTTGACGTTGAACATTAAACGAGTTACTAATAATAGAAGAAATTCGATTTAAAATTTGGTGATGAAGTGGAGACTCTATAGATTATATGTGGATATCAATACTCAACATTCTCATTTGAAAAATTCATGAAATCCGAAACACTATTAAGATCTCTTTAACTACTATTTCACTTGCTTTTTGATTGAGACCGTCATTATGACAACTAACCTAACAGACTTTGACAGGATTGTTTTCGACGTATGTTTTTAGTTTCATAGCCATGCTTGATCAAGTTCACATGTAAATCTTTTCATCGATTCTTTCATTTAGTTTAAACCTGCGATATAAACAAACTTTCGGGCGGTTGCAGAAAGCTCATATAAAGTTTAGAATGTCTGAATGTCAAATTTGACAGCAAGTTCCCAAATTTCTGTATGCAGCTTGTCAAATCCGAAAGCTCGGTTAAATATTCCAAACAGCAATTTATTTTTGTGCAACCGGGGGTAGGCCAAATAACCTTTATCTAACATACTCCAAGACTTCTAAACGTCCAAGTGTGGTGTAAATATCGCAGTTCGAACATTTGAATATAAAAATCCCCTCGTTTGTTGGGATGATACAAAGTAATTGTAATCCATTTTCGAAAAATGTTAAATTCTTATTACAGAAATATTGTCTTCCACATTTTTTTTTGAGCCATCTACCTTTGTACAGGGTGTTCCAGCGAGGACTGAACAGGGACCTATTTTCGACCTTCCTTGTATTTTGGAAAAATTCAAAATAGCCAATCGATGTATTTTTTCTTGTAGAATCCAAAAATGTCATCGAAAAAATATTTGAACCAGAAACAAAAGAGTTACGCGATGCATCAGGTGTTTTTTAAATGGAATGTATCGTTTTTTATACGATTTTTGGAAAGAGTGATTTTTTTTATGTCCGTTCTGATTAAAAGATTTGATTTTGCGATAGCTGTTTATATTACATTTTAATGTTTTACAAACTAAAATTTTAGCTTCACCTGTTTAAAATATACGATAGGTTGGTATAGGTGATCAAGGTAAAATGACGTTTGGCTTTGTCAATAAAAATTGACATTATTTTAATTATTGTCGAAGTCTTCACCTAAAAAATATATATTTGACTCTGATCGAAATGAAATACTCTTTGGACGAGAGACTATAGATTGTTATGCTATTTTACAAGTGCCAAGAAAATGCAAGAGAAGCAAGAAGAAGATTTATTGCAAATTTTCATAGAAATATATCCATCAATACAATTCTAAGGATAAAAAACCTATTTGAGGAAAATAAAACTTTACATGATAGAAAAAGAAATTCAATAAAAAATAATTATTAAATAATAAAATAAAACTACTAATAACATAAGTTTTCAATGTGACCACCGTTTTTCTCGAAACAACATCGATAACCCCTTTGTAGCCTTTCTAAACTTGCTGTTACAATATGATTTTCCTGGTTAAGGCGGTTTATTTCATCGACAATTTTTCCCATGATCTCTTGAATATTTTCGTTTCGTTGTCTGTATACGACGTTCTTCAAATGGCCCCAAAGAAATGTATCCAAAACTGAGAGGTCGGGGCTATTGGGCGGCCAAGCATATGTTCCATTTCGCCCTATCCATTCGTTATGGCGCCGATTTAAAAATTGAACCACATCATGCACGGCATGAGGAGGCGCCCCATCATGTTGCCAAATTAAATTCTGATATTCTGCCAATGGTAAGTCTCCCAAAAAATTTTCAATTTCGTTTTCTAAAAACTCATAATATCTGTGCCCATTTAAAGTCCCGTTAAAAAATATTGGTCCCAAAATTTTATTGTTTTTTATCCCACACCAAACATGAATAGAATTCCTCCCTTGAAATTTAATAGTCTGGAACTTTTTTGTATTTTCAACGGCCCAGTGGTGACTATTATGTCTGTTGAATACTCCCGATGTTGTGAAAGTAGTTCGTCGGTCCACACAATATTTTTGAATAAATCAGGGTCTTCGTTTTCTTGCCGAATTACCATTTCAGAAACAAATTGGAAGCGAAGTTCTTTTTGTGCCGGTGTTAGGTACTGAAGTGGAAGGATACGAAAGGGCCTAAATTTATAAATTTTCAGAGTCCTGTGAACAGTCCCTCGGGTAACTCTTCTGCGCCTTACACCGCCACCGTACTGAACTTCCCGAACTGCATCCGAAATAGATTTGGTTGGATTAACTTGAAAATAATTTATAATGACCTGGTCTTGATTTCTTCTTCTTTGTATATTTCTTTTTCTATCATGTAAAGTTTTATTTTCCTCAAATAGGTTTTTTATCCTTAGAATTGTATTGATGGATATATTTCTATGAAAATTTGCAATAAATCTTCTTCTTGCTTCTCTTGCATTTTCTTGGTACTTGTAAAATAGCATAACAATCTGTAGTCTCTCGTCCAAAGAGTATTTCATTTCGATCAGAGTCAAATATATATTTTTTAGGTGAAGACTTCGACAATAATTAAAATAATGTCAATTTTTATTGACAAAGCATTCAAACGTCATTTTACCTTGATAACCTATACCAACCTATCGTATATTTTAAACAGGTGAAGCTAAAATTTTAGTTTGTAAAACATTAAAATGTAATATAAACAGCTATCGCAAAATCAAATCTTTTAATCAGAACGAACATAAAAAAATCACTCTTTCCAAAAATCGTATAAAAAACGATACATTCCATTTAAAAAACACCTGATGCATAGCGTAACTCTTTTGTTTATGGTTCAAATATTTTTTCGATGATATTTTTGGATTCTACAAGAAAAAATACATCGATTGGCTATTTTGAATTTTTCCAAAATACAAGGAAGGTCGAAAATAAGTCCCTGTTCAGTCCTCGCTGGAACACCCTGTACATTGGTTTGTCGCTTTAAATATTTATTTATTTATAACAAGTAACAAGTATCTACAGCATATGCCAATTACAGACACTTAATCTGGCTTAAAACGAACATTACAACATTTATTTGGGAACAAATTTATGTAGATGTATTTGATATACAATAAAAGATGCACGATAGACTTAGGTCTGTGTGTGCACCTTACATGATTGCCATTTAGAATCTAACAATAAACAAACAACTATTGTAGGTCCAATAAAACTTCAACGTGAACCTTATTATGAATACAATTTAAACATTAAACAATAATACAGGAACTATAACAGATTTCATTCTAGTTAATCTAAAGTAACTTTAAATAAACTGTAAATACCTAGTTATTACAAAAAAACAAGAGTATTCTCAATTACCTCTCAGTTGCCTTTAGTCCATTCATTAAGTTTATTTTTGATATTAATATATGGTTTGAGTTTTAGTTGTGATGGTAATAAATTTATAATTTTAGGGGCTACATATTTAAGGCTTCTTTGTACGGCATTGTAATGAATAATTTGAATTCTCAAATTACGATTAATATTTGCTCCGGTTCCAACATCATGATCAATGAAATTACCACATATGTCTCTACTTAAAGAAACTCTTAAGATATTCTTTATGTAAACTTGTAAAATAGTAAAGACTCCTGACTCTTTGAATAATAACTCAGAAGAGTAACGCTTTGACTTAAACATTATAATTTTTAAAATATATTTTTGAGCAATAATTATATTGCTAAGAGAATATCTGTGAGCAGTGCCCCAACAGATAATTCCATAGTTTAAAATGGATTCGACAAGAGCTCTGTACACATTAATGCTAGTTCTTTTATCTAGAATATTACGTAGTTCATAAAATTTATATACAAGCTTCCTTAATTTATTTTTCACATAATCACAATGGTTGTTTTATTTCAAATAACTATCGAAATTCACACCTAGATACTTAATACTGTCAGTTGACTTAACAGTATCTACACAGGAGCAGTCACTGTATCTATTACAATCGCTTGTGTGAATCTTAATAAATAAAACATAACATAGGAAAACGTCAAAAACGGTCTACTTTCAATTTACCTAGTAGCAGTCCTGACAATCTTCAAAGGGTTTATTACCAAAGGAGATATTGTCGCATTGCACATTATAATCGAATATTGGAGTTGAGTGCACATATCTAAGGATGGCATTTGTTGGTATCTACACTGATGATTTATTAAAATTATGTATTTAGAATAAAAGCAGACCATGGTAACAATGTTCAATTCATTTACAGCAGTAGAAGAAAATATTACAATTATTTATGGTTTATCAAAATATCTTTAAATCTAAAGTTACCAACTCGAAGACGGTAGAACCAATTTTGAACTTAAGCGATATTGGGCGATAGTTTTTATGAAGTTAATCATGCTATTAATGATTTTATACCTCTTTGGACGTTAAAATATTGTGTTGTCAGCGAAAATACATATATGATCCAAATTTCAAGTCTATCATAAAAGTAAAAATGTCTCGAAATTGTAAGGACAAAATTGGTCATAGACATAAACAGAAGACAAGTCAAATAAAATCTTGATAGCCAAAATACTGAGTAGGGCGTTAAGTTTAAAGATTAATTTATTTTTTGTTCATTGTAGAACATAGACAAGTCATGGATTAAAATTATGACAAGGGCTCATGAAATTCCAAATGCCGTTGAATGTTGCACAGGCGATGAAACCATGGGGCAACTTTTGCCTCATTTATTGGAGCAGTTAGAAACCTGTCAAAAGAGTTTGACTGGATACTTGGGTAAGAGATAAATCACATTTTTGGGGGCTTTTATCGGCCACTAAAGTTTCCCACGATCTCAGTGTGAAATACAACCACTCTTTCGGGATCTCACGTCGGACTTAGGTTCAGCTTAGGAAATTATTATAGTTGCTTCTGGGGCGTCAAGTATAATGCCTTTCTCAAAACGCAGAAAAATTAAAACTAGAAACAGAAAATTAAACAGAAGCGAAAAACTATTTAAAAGTAAAAATATAGGTAATCTTTTATTGAGAGATTCCTTTGCATAAAATAAGACAAAAATGTTATATGTACAGGGTACCCGTTTATTCCGGGATACCACCTTATCTTAGAATATATAAAAGTTAATAGAAAAAGTTATATTCAAAAGTTCTTTATTTTTAACAAAACTTTTATATTATTACATTTTTAGATATATAGAGTATTCCTTTTTTTTGTATGGACAAGTATAAACTTACATATTTTAAATGGGATACCCTAGATAGTATAGCATACTTAAATAGGACTCTTTAGATCAATCTCAACGATATCTAATAGCACGGCTTACTCTGGTTCACCCATTCCTTATTGCTTGTTATCTTCATAAGACTAACTGATTGTGCAATTCCCTTATGCCTAATCTATGACAGTCAAGAAACAGATTACTTAATAGCTCATAAGTAATCCAAAACGTTGCTAAATTTTAGGTATCTCTAGTGTTTGCCATTTTTTCTAAATGGAACACCCTGTATAATAACACAGACATAAATAAGCTTGTTTAAGACGAGTTCAACGATTTATCATAATAAGGGGCTGTTACTTACCATTTCGGAATTATTTGGGTGATCCTCAGGTAATGGCTCATTTATGACTTACTTTTTTCGTCATTCATGGTTTGACATGTTTTTTTTTTAATTTATATTAGTTAGTTAATTTCTTTATTTAGCATAAATACTACAATTTACATTGTTAAAGTATAAAATTCTAAATATTATAGACTGCTCTAAACTAAAGGTGTTCCTTATCAGCTTTTAAAATTGATTCTTATATAATTAATTTCTTAAGTTATTTTTAAATTATTTATAAGATTTCTGAGACTTTATAATAAATGGTAGTTTATTATATTGAATCGATCCGTTATGAAAAATTGACTTATAAAAAACCCCTTTAAAAACATAATTTAAATGTAAGTATTTTTTTGTCCTGTTTGGTAATCATGTTCTTCACAGTTTTCATTTATAAATGTTTTTAGATTTTTTGGCAATAAATTATTTTTTATTTTATAAATAAGAATTGGAACTAAATAAAAAATTAAATTACGAACCTATAAACATTCTTTTCTTAAATTTAAAGTAATTTTTGAATATTTGTCACTATTTAGAATCATGACTTTGTTTTGTAAAATTTGTAATTTATCAAATATTTCTTCGTTTGCTGAATACAAAACGTAGAACCATATAGAAAATGTGGAAAGATAATGGTATTATAAATATTTTTTTGTAGAAACAACTTATATTTGGAGAAACTCTTTCAAACTATCCAGTTTTACCGGCAATTTTACTAATAGTCCTTTCAAAATGTAAGTTAAAATTTAATCTATCATCTATAATTATGCCTGAATATTTAGAGGATTTCACTATTTTCATATTTAACCCTTCTAATGAAATATACAAGTTATTAGTGTTTAAATTTTTACCCGAAGCCATGGATTTTGTTTTAGATAAATTTAATTTTAATTTATTTAGTTTAAGCCAATTTGATAAAATATTTAGATCTGAATTAATAAAATCTTGTGGTGCTAATATAATTCTATCTTGTATATAAATTAATGTGTCATCAGCAAATAACTGATTCTGGCAATGTTTTAAAATTGATGAAATATCATTTATATACAAAATAAAAAGTAACGGTCCCAAAATACCACTTGAGGAAACCTATATCAATACGTTTGCCACTCGAACTCGTTTTTTGATATCTATTACTTAAGTAGTTTTTTACCAATTTAGCACATTATCCCATATCCCATATTTGTATAATTTATTTAATAATCTTTCCCAGTCAATGGTTTCAAAATCCCGTTTAAAGTCTAGAAAAACTGCTATTATTGCTTCATTCATGCAGCAGCGAGTGTTTTTTTTCTAAAACCAGCTTGATGTTGTACCAAAATGTTGTTTTCATATATCAATTCCACAAACTATTCATATACAGACTATTATAATTATACCACACCGAGTTTCATTCCAGTGTAATAATCCAATTTGGACATACAGGGAAAAACACATCAAAGAAATTTTCTTTTGCATTCTGCGTATTGAAACCCAAGCTGTTTTGGATTTATGTCTATATTACATTTTTGTCCTATTTTAAGGCAAAGAATTTTCCATTGAGCAAATAAGACGATGTCTTTTGAATCACGCTATATAATATCACAAAGTTCTCTCAATTTCTGTTAGTAGAACGATATTATATTATTTGTATTGGCTTTTATATAGTTATAATCTAATGAACGTTATTTTTAGACATATTTTTTGGTTTTTGATTGAATAGACTAAGCCAAATTTCGACGGGGTTGTTATATTTCAGATTGAGAACTTCAGGGAAAATTAGAGCGGCCTTTAAGGTTGTGAGAACTCAAAAAAAAGGTTACAGGTTAATACGCTGCCGAACTATATAACGTATACAAGGGGTGCTCAAAAGTCCGTATTTTTCGAATGAGTAACTTTTTCGCCAGAACGCTTTATCTTTTTCTTCGGCTGCTAAATGTTTTATTTTCTTCCAAACCTACCGAAAACCAGAAAAAAAGCCAAAATCAATTACCGTCTTTCAGGGTTTTCGTCAAAAGTTACTACATGAATTTTATTCCATACTTTTGGGCATCCATGTATAAGAAATATTGAGTTGATCATTCTAATGAATATTATTAGTAATAAATAGTTTATTTAAATAAACAAGCCTGGTGAATAAAGATGTGGCAATTGCTTACGTTCAAGTATTTTGCGAAAAACTTACGCAGGCCATATTTAATTGAGACAAACAGAACAAAGTAAAATCTTTTACTAGCCATTTATTCATCAGATCCGATATGTTAATACATATATTTCAGAATCCAAGAGGCTTTGTTTTCCAAGATTTTTCTTTATCTCGGATCCAGTACTTTTGGAAATTTTGGGACAAAGTTCCGATCCCAGTTCTATTCAGCCACATTTACCAAGCTTATTCGATGCTGTATTTACAGTAAGTAACAGTACTTTTAAACTTTTTATAATTTATAATACTCAACCACCGTAAATTTACGTGAAAAAACTGCTCTTTTCTCTAGTTTTTTTTATATCAACTTGTCTTTCTTGATAATTTTTTCTTCAGCAAAGTAAATCGGCTTCTATTAGCCAGATTGGAACAAAAACATCAATTTCTTCGTTTTCCAGAATCCGATTTTACTACGCTGTCTCAAACGTCTGTGTTCATTCAATACATAACCTACAAAACAAAAAATTCTCATGACATAAATAATTTTCGAATATTATTCGAAAATGTTTACTTGTTTTTAATGAATCTTAATAAAAAATTGTAAAAATATACTTCTAGTGGTCACTAATATTAGTATTAACTTTTTTCGTTAATAACTTTTCTTTTTTGTTTTTAAAATGTATTTTTTGACTTAATTTTAGAGAAAAAAACTATTATATTCAAAAGAAACACCAAAAAATTACAAAACCTTATTTTTGATAAATATACTTTTTAAACAACTTTTTTTTGAAGAAATTCTCTTTGAATTTTCAAACTAAATTGCAGCTTTTAACCGTTCTATTAGATGTACAGACCAAACATTTAATATGCTTATTAGTGACCACTAAAAGTATCTTTGGACAAAATTTGTTAAACGCAAGTAACTTTATGAAGAAAATTTTAAATTCTCTTGTTAAGTGGTTTTTTTGGTTGTGTATCAGACATAGACACCTGAAACCAAACTGAAAACCAAACAGCTCCCTTTTTTATGTTTCGATCGGACCAAAAGAAGATACTATAGTTACGTTTTAATTAATGAAAAATGATCAAACACGCAATTTTTCTACAAAAGTAAGAAAATATGGTTTCAGATCATCTTGCAATACAAAAACTCAAGATTTTCTTCCTTTGTAAAGCCACCATTCTTCACAAAAGTTCCGGTAGGTGACTCCACTAGTACATATGGAGATTCGTTCTAAATGAAATTGATCTTCTATATTTTTTATGTGTGCTAGAATGTTAAATAATATTTTTGAACATTTTTTAAAAATGGATTTAACATGTGGCAACGATAATTTTCTGTATTTATTTGTAGATTGATTTTGATGAGAAGCACACCGACACTATAACCGCTATGAATTCAAATTTGGGAGAAAAAGTTCCTTTCGAGAAGTCTGTGGTCTGTGCAGGTGGTGTTGAATTTTGGTTAAACAATCTTCTGGCGACTGTCAGAGACACGGTTAAGGGTGTGATAGCTGCACAAGCTCAATGTTTTGTGGATCCTGACTATGATTTTATAACAGGATTTGTAACATTTTGCGGACAGGTATACAATATTTTGGAAGGTGTACTATTAATTTGTATTCTAAATTATTACAAGCTGACAGCTGGTATAAACAAAAACTACAAGATGAGAAATCATAGGTTTAGGACGCAAAATGTTTAACACTTATTACAAATCTTTTCACAAAAACCACTCGTCTGTCAAGTGCGAGGGGTCGCATTAACCAAACCTCTGTTAAGTTTAAATGCAATCTTTTAAAAATAATCCTTATGCTTAAGTTTTACACAAAATAAATTAATGGAAATCGGTTTCCTGCAATTTATAGCTCTATTTTTGTGAAGAGACCTGCAGAATTTTGTTGCAAAAATGATGGTATTTTATAGATACAAGGTGTTGAATAACAAGAGACAGACATTAGATCATCATCAGAGGAAGCCAGGGGAACAGAAAGGAGGATTTTTAAGGCAGTGGATGGGTGGTGAGAAAATGATCCAAAGGGTTTTGTTTGTATGCCGATGCGTAAAAAATATGTAGGTTCTTTGATGAGGTTGGTAAGGGATTGTCTGTTTGCCAGGATACAGGAACTTCAGAAATTACGAAATCATCTTAATTAGGAGGTCAAAGAGCATGTAGAAATTGTCTGAGAGCAACAATAAATTAAGTGAAAGTTTTAATGACGAGTTTGAGCAATATGATAGTGGATCTGTTAGATTCCAAGTTGGAAAGTATTTTACAGAATACACAGAAAGCAAAGGTGATTGTTCCCATTGTTACTGCTGATTTTGGTTCCGGTTAAAAAAATGATAATAAGGATTGCAGCCTTGTAGAGAGTAATTATAGTGAGATCCCTGACTTCGAATTGTTCAATTTAATTTTTCCGTCTTTCCTTATATTGTATCATAAAGGATCTGAATTTTATCAGAAACGGGAACTTTTAAAAACACGATATATAAAATGTCAAAAAAAGGTAACCGTATGGGATTGAAACTAGATACTGGCTTGTTCTAATGCTTTAACTATGCGACCACTATACAGATTTTTTTTAAACAATAATAAATTCGTTAAGATCTAAGAAAATCCAATATAGGTCCGTTGTTAATAGAAATAACAACATTTAAAAATTTTAACATATTCTCATTAAAATAATTAATAGTTTAAGGTACCATCTGTTATCTGTCACTAACCTTTTTTCCCGTCTTTAAGAAATACAATGAATATGCCCAATTGAATTTACCTATAATTATTCCATGTCTACTTAAGCTGTTTTCGAAATATGAACGAAAACAATTTTTTTTATTTTGAAACTCTTTATTTCTTAAATAAATGGTTACGGATATGAGTTTGTTTCATTTTTCCCTAGATTGATGATCCAAGAAAGTGCTTCCTAAAATATTGGAACTAACGTAGAGACTATTAAAAAATATATTTTTGCAACACCCTGTATCTACAAAGGGAAGAATTTGCCCATCCCTGAAAAAAGCACTTTTTTGAATGGAGGGATATCAGTTAATCGATACACTGTATATTATTTTCAATTCATAATTTCGAACAGCCATATTTCGATAAACTATATTTAGGGGTGAAATTACCAATTACTATTTCGGAAATTAATACTTTTGGCAGAGTTTTCTAGAATATTTATTTTAGTTTTTGGATCAGATCGTAAATTTTTAGTATTCAATGTGACATACGATGTTAGTAACTCAACCCTCTCTATATATGAGACCTACATAACTTTCACAACTAAAATATCGAAGAGCATTACTAATAAAAATTGCCCTTCGTAGATTAGTAGTTTAGTTACTATTTTGGAAATTTGGACAAAATATTGAAAAAAGTCGCTGAAGAGTTGCTTCGCAAGTACTATTTAACAAAATAATGATCTTTTGGGTTGGTATTACTGTTTACTACTATGCAGAGGGGGATCCAGTAAGTGTGCAAGGGGCTATTATATAGTTATCAATTCTGTAATATTGGCCGTTTAACAGTTTATTACAATAGAAACTACAAAATTAATAAAACGTCTAAAATGACAACCTGCTCAACACTATGTAGCATTTTAATGACCAGTTTACATGAGAATCAAGGTATTGAAGTTTACATCAGAATCAAGGCGATTTTCCACTCCTCGTACTCAACCTCTATTAATTATTTCAGCCTGACAAGGTACAATTTAAAATTCTAGGCTGGTTTGGTTGGGGTCCAAATACTTTGGACCAAAGAAGCAGAAGTAGCCATAAAAAGAGCCAGAGTAGACAAAATTGCCATGAAAATTACAAATCAGAGGTTTTTGGACCTTCTGAATTCTCTCATCGAGTTAACGTCCAAAGATCTATCCAAAATGCAAAGAACACAGTATGAAACTATGGTTACCATACATGTGCATCAAAGGTATTCAGAATTTAGGGTTCCATTTGAGTTGATCATAACGTGCTTTTTTCGTTTTAGGGATATTTTTGACAATATATGCAAATTAAGAGTCAAATCGATACTTGATTTTGAGTGGCAGGCGCAGTGCCGATTTTACTATAACGAAGAAAATGACGATGTTCTAGTTAAAATTACTGACGTGATTTTCCTTTACCAAAATGAATACCTGGGAATCACGGAGAGACTTGCCATAACTCCTCTAACCGACAGATGCTACATTACTTTGGCCCAAGCTATTTGTAAGATATTTTTATCACAATACACCCATATTTAAGTTATCGTCAAAATATATTCAATAATTTAAGTGCAATACGAGTGCGTCGGGATACAATAATCTCTTATTTCCTAAAGCTCTGTATTTATAGAGATACAGGCCCTTGCAAATCGTTATCAGATACAAAGCTCTGCAAGTATGTCTGTTTCTAATAGTTTTTAAATAATTCCCACCAAAGTTAATACATCCACCATGTCAGTTTATTTACTCGCCATTTTTGTTTCCTACCATATGTTATTGGCAGTTCAATATGGTAGAAATTATATTTAAATTTAGATAGCCCCCTCTGGCTGACTTACGATAGACGAAAATTGTGTAACAATTAACCATTGTTTCGGGCATTTTTTAATAATTTAAGTTAGTAGACCTACAACAATGCCATGCCTCCTGAGTTAGACAGATGGCACTGCACCTTGAAATAGGTTCAACAATTGTTAGGATTTTGGAAAGCTTATTACTTTACCAGTTATTCTCAAACCACCTATAATAAGGCTAAGCTCTGCTTCCCGTTTTTTACCGAAAAATTTTCGCCAGAAGGTGTTATTAATTTTTTACTTTCGTGAATTAACTGCAAAATGGTAAGAATCCAGCATTGTCCGTTCAACATTTATTGAAATAAGAACATTACATCTCGGAAGTTAAGCTTTTTTGGGCACATGTTAATAGGAACCTTTTCTTTTCGTAAACTATCCTAAGGAATTGAGGCCTGAATTTACGAGGTATTCTTAGGAAACAAGATGTTCCTAAAAATTCGTGTGATTGTTAAAGGGGGTTGGATCATTTTAAGAAGAAAAGTTTTAATAAGTACGCGTCCGCAAATGCTTTATTTTCGAGATACAAGGTGTTAAGAGTTTAAAAAAAAAGTTTTTTTTTGTAATTCCGAAACAGTAAGAGTTATTTGATTAAGATTTCACATAAATGCATAGGTATATAAAGGACATAGTTTAACAGTGTTCATTAGTTTTTATGGTTACCCATAGGTATGGGTAACCATCGCTAAATTTCTTAATAAAAAAATAGTATGCCACTGATTTTTTCAAAAATTACTAGCTTCATCGTTCAAGGCAAGGAAAAATACACAAAAAATGTTTCTGTGAATTTTGTGATACAAGCCGTTTTCGAGAAAAAAAACTAATTCTATTTTGATGGACGCCTCTGCACCTCTGGTCCAGTTTTAGTTGTAGTTAGAATTGCTCAAAAGTCTACAAAAGTTATTCCTTTGGTTATTTTACAAGAAAATGTTCAATAAATATATGTTTGCAAGTGGCCTATTTCTTGAAATACAGGGTTTTAAAGTGAAAAAAAATGCCCAATCTTAATTAAATAGCTCATACCGTTTCGGAATTTCTAAAGAAACATTTTGATTTAACACCCTGTAAATGAAAAATAAACCATTTGTGGGCACATATTTATATATTTGACAACTGTCTCGTTTCCTCAAAACTATAGAAGTAAGAGAACCGATAAGTCGCTGCCGACGTCACATGTATGCGGTCAAACTGCTCAGTTCAAGATTCAGGTCCAGATTAAATTATTTCTATAGCTACATGTATCTTTATTTAATAAGAAATTGTTTTAATTTCATGTTTGCAGACGTATCTTATTTTATTTTCATCAAAAAATGTAATCATTATACAGGGTCTTCCATTGAGGAGGAAAAACGGTATTTTTTGGATTTCCCCGTATTTTTAAAGAAATTCAAAATAGCCAATTGATGTATTTTAGCTCGGAGAATTCGAAAATCGCAATAAAAAAACTATTGAATGTGAGACAAAAGACTTACGCCAAGGATGTTGCGTTTTTTAAATGGAACACTATATATTATTACATTTTTGGATTCTATGGTCAATTATAAGTATTTTTTAATAAGGGTATATACTATATGTCTATCTTCAACTGTTTCTGATTTATTGATGTTTGAAAATTGACATTTTTGCTTCTTTCAGCCTTCATAGCACCTGAACGGTTGGGCCTAGAGCAAAATAACTTTCACATTCCTATCTAAGTTTTTGATAAGCTATCTTATGATGCCAGTCAAAAAAAACGGAAATTATTTTGGAAATCTATCTAGTTGAATATTGATAGCTTATCAAAAACTAGATCCGTTTTTCCTTCTCAATGGAAGACCCTGTACATTATAATCAGTTTTTTTTTGTTATTTTACCTCAACGATTAGAGCCAAATTCATTCAATATTTATTGTATTTGTAAGTTGAAAAAACGCATAAACAGAATAAACACATTGTCTTGATCTTTAGAACAAGTGTTTATAAATAGCTAATTTTTTAACAAAAAATTAAAATTATTTTAAACAATACGTAATTTACCTGAAAATACTTTCTCCCGCATAATATGTATAACATGTTCTGTATTTCCCATTTAACAGTACATCTATCTCTCTTTGTCAGTGGCACTGGTAAGCGGTGCATTGCGTCCGAGCATACCCGTGACGTAACGTACGGCAGGGTTTTATTTATTCGAGAGATATGAAGCAACCGAACTCTTATAACAACCCTAATAATCGGTGTCTTTTTTGGTATTAGGGATTAATATGGGCGGAGCTCCAGCAGGTCCAGCAGGAACCGGAAAGACCGAAACCACGAAAGACATGGGACGAACTTTGGGAAAGTTTGTGGTAGTATTCAATTGTTCAGATCAGATGGATTTCAGAGGTTTGGGACGCATATTTAAGGTATTTAAAGGTATAAGTTTGACATACATTTTGTTATGATCAACTCGATTTTTGCAGGGTCTAGCGCAATCTGGTACATGGGGCTGCTTTGACGAATTCAATAGAATTGAGCTACCTGTATTATCTGTGGCAGCTCAACAGATTTATATTGTACTGCAAGCAAGAAAGGAGAGAAAACCTATGTTTATCTTTATGTAAGTCTTACATCAGGAATCTAACTAGTTGGGAAAAAATTTTTGCTTGTCTTCATTTGCGGTCAATAATTAGTAGGCGACAATTTAAATTTTGCCGAAATTTGAAAATAACTAATAATTTTTTTTGTTCAATAGAAAAATTTCTTGGCTTTGACAACTTGTAAGCTTATGGACGCAGACCTTTTACAAAACTTACCTCTCTCGAATTTGGAAGAAATTGTCTAGATTGTTTTAGAGGTAATGTTTGCATTCTGCGATCTCCCCCTCGTCCATATTAAATTTCACCATTTTCTCGATATCTAGATGTTGGACGATGTATCACAGAGGGATATGTTTCTATTATAAACAAACATGTTAATGTAGGTATACCCTGTTGTACCAAAATAGACCCACATGATTCTTACTTGTTAGGCTTGCAGATACACCTTATTAAGGTTTTTGTCAATTTATAAAACCAGAAACTTATTATACTTCTTACTTTGAATATAAAAGCCGTCCAAACTTATATTATCACAGTTAAGCCTAAAGCTAAGCAAACTAGTCTTAGGGACATTAAGACATAAACGATTTGAATTACACCATTAACAAATTTTCTTATCATTCTGTCAATGAGTCAATGCTCATTAGTGAGTTCGATCTTTTATGGGACTGTAAAATAGTGGTGTCATGAGCAAAGATTGAAAATCGTCCTCGAATTTCAAGTTCAATCAAGTAATTTATGTAAGGAAGGAAGAGTATTGGACTTAGGACATAGCCCTGACGTATTTCATTTCTTGATCGAACAATCCGATTTCTGTTAGGTTCCCGTAAAGCCATAATAGGGAGTTTCCGCAGCAATATTCTATAACTTACACAATCAAATGCTATGAAGAAATCATAGAACACTACAGAGACTATATCGCCTTCATTCAGGCTTATATATAAACATTCCAAAAAGTCAAATATAATATCATTTGTATTTTTAGACTCGTGAAAACCATATTGACATTTGCTCAATGATCTTCGATAATGACATTAATACGAGATTGATCTGAAGTTTCCAGGATATTCAGAATCTTCTCCCTTATATATTACATTGACAATAACATTGTAATCTTATCCGCTACAGGCTACCAAAAATCAGTTATACTCACCACGAGTTTATAATATGGCTTTGATATGATATTTTTTTTCAGTCAGATTTTCTTTAACACAACTACATTGACATTCGTTGGAAAAAAACGCTATTTCCTTTAATGTTTTTTTTGATAAATGCATGTTTTAAAAAAGTCGTTTTTAATTTTTTTTTTATAAACAGTTTCTTTTTAACAAACCCTTGCGTCGTATTTAAGTAGAAAGGAAATTATTATATTTCAGGGATGGCGACAACGTGTCGATGAATATAGAATTTGGTATTTTCTTGACCATGAATCCCGGTTATGCTGGCCGTCAGGAGCTACCCGAGAATCTGAAAATTATGTTCAGAAGCGTCGCAATGATGGTACCGGACAGACAGATTATAATAAGAGTCAAGTTGGCATCTTGTGGTTTTAAGGATAACGTTTTCTTGTCGAGAAAGTTCTACACATTATATCAGTTATGCGAGGAACAACTGTCGAAACAGGTAAGTTGATCAAGGTTGTCCGTAAGAGGTAAAACTTTCTATATAGAGTACATATTTTAGGTGCATTATGATTTTGGCTTAAGAAATATCCTGTCAGTGTTGCGTACCCTTGGGGCTCAAAAAAGAAGTCACCCATCAGACACTGAGGAGACTATAGTCATGAGAGTTCTAAGGTATTACAGAGTTTTCCTCAAGTTTAGTAAGTTTTAGATATAAGCTCGCAAATATTGTTTTTTTTTTTTGTTTTTTATTGTTGTGAAGACCTAATTATCATAATAGTAATAACTTTAATAAAAACGTTTTTACAAATTATCCCCCCGAAAAGTTATTTCAGTTGGCAGTAAATATTTATAACCTATTGAATTAGTACTTGAATAGGAGATGTAGCCTTATCCTAGCTCTTAGCTTTCTAGAACTGAGACACGAATCATTTTGTATGTTTATTCAAAAAAAAGTCATTAAATTAAAATATTTATTTTGCATTAATATATTCAAAATTGCAATATTTGATTTCAGTTTGGGGATCTGCTAATTTAAAAACATTGAAACCTTTATGTTATTTACAAAATAAAATTATTAAATGTTAAATAAACTTCCTTTCCTAGAACAAACAATAAGTTTATATACAAAATTTGGCTATTTAGATACTAACCATATTTATAAGTTAAAAACATGTATTTTCATTCATTCAATACTCAGAAAAAATAAATTATCCGATATAGATTTAAGAAAAAAGACATACTATACATAAACATAACACACGACAAACAGATTTATTAAATACCACTGATATTCGAAGCAATTTTGCAAAAGAATCTTTATTATATGGTGGTTATTAATATATAATCAATTATCAACACATTTACGCAGAATAAAAACTTTAACAAAAAAAACATTTTTTATTAAAACGTGATTTATAGAAAAAATAATTTTGACTTTGATCAATTTTTGATTTTTCACCTTGCCCTAAAATGTTCTTAAGTTAATAAGATCCCGGTTTCTCTCAAACCTTTGCTTGGCCTTATCAAGAATGATAATTTTTTATGTGGGAATTAGTTTACAATATTTCTAGGTGTAAAACCTCACATAAGTTAAAAATATTATACCTATTTAGTCCAGTCAAATTGTCGTTTTTGAGAAAAAATTGGAATCGCTAGATTTTGGGGTATAGATTAGGGGTCCGACTTTGCACCTGCGACAGAGGTGTAAAAATGGCGATTTTGCTAATCTTATTACGTTTTTTAGTGGTATTTTGGAGCTATTTTAGATTGTATGTTAATAAGTCAAAATCGGCCAACGAATTTTGATTAAAGACTTTAACACGATGACTTTGAGCCTCTCTGGTTGTAATTTGACCTATTTAAACCCAAGAAATTAGTGGCCGTTTTTCTGAATCTGAATAAGAAAATCGCTTTATTAGCAAAAAACTATCGTTTTGGTATTAAAATTATTTTAAACCATTGGACCATCTTTAAGCATGTAATGCTAACTTATATGACGCAATCCGTATACTCTTTCCACGCAGATTACGTTTGTTGGAGGGCATCACATTAATTACACGCTAGTCATTAATCTGACATTTTTGAATTTGAGTTATTCAAATTTTAGGAATCCTTTTAAGTATATGTTTTATATTCGTTTGTTTCTTTTTAGATTATCGGTGATCGATCAATATTACAAGTGTATTCCAGATTGATGCTGCCAACGTATTTGTATGTAGTATGTTTACTATTGCAAAACTAAGTAGGTGAAATCATTTAAGAAAGTGTATGACAAAATAAAAACTACAATCTGCTTGTAAAATTCGAAAGTTTAGCTTTTTTTATAATTAAAAATCCATATTTCAATTACATTTTTAATTTAGCTTTAGAGAAATTAAAACAAATACCACCTTTTCACCAAAATTTCTGTAGTTGCCCTCCATAATAAAACCAAAATATGCACCCATTGATCATTAGCATAGCTTGGAAAAATAATCACTAACATACCCGCACTAATATTATAAAATAATCAAAGAAAAAAAATTGGGAAAGTCGAGCAAGTTTTTCGTTTTCTCGAATATTAAGGCTAACAAATCAAACAGATTGTTGTAATTGTAGTTTCCTAAATAAATATTTTCCGTTCCAAGGTTACATACACACTTTACAACATTACATCTTATAGACCTCCTAAGATTAAAAAAAGTACATATGTATATAATTACTACGAGCATCAATTTGGAACAACCTGCATTATTTTTTTTTAAATCGTGAAGACTACAAACGCTAGAGGGAGCCAAATATGGGAACGACTTTGTATATTAAGTTGTCTATCTATATTATAGCAAACTGACCAATGCTTTATCTATGATCTTTAAGGCGGTATACTTTAGTAGATCCAACTATAAAGTTAGCTACTTTTTTCCATTTTAATATCCATTTCAATATGATATATATAGATTTCTCGGGTTTAAACACGTCAAATTACATATAAAAGACTCTTTATTTTTAAGTACTTAATCAAAAACTCATTGGCCGATATTAATTTGCTCATACGCTACTTAAAATAGCTATAAAAAATGTAAAAAATTACCAAAATCGCCATTTTTAAGGGGTAGGGCAACAACCTCTCACGCAGGTGCAAAGTCAGACCCTTAATCATCACTCCAAAATCTAGCGATTCCAAAAAAATACCGTTTAGAGAAATTTAACATTTTCGCCTTTCTTTCGACAGTTTGAATGGACTAATTGGTCTGTTTACATCACATTGCATCGAGCGTTATACCAAAGTTATGTTATGCCTTGTTACCTTTAAATCTATTTTTCTTCCTATTGCATTATTTTAATTAAGTAATTTAGTTTAATCGTCATAGACATATACTGTGTGTGATTAACTAATTTTGCGTGTACAACTGTATTATTTTTAGGGACATGAATCTCAGTAAACTGATAGACGAAGATGAGCCCTTGTTCCTTTCGTTGATCGAAGATATGTTTCCGGGTATCAAGTTGTCTACTCATTCGTGGAAAGATCTTCAGAAAGCTATAACGAATGTGTGCAACGATTCCGGGCTTATTAACTACCCTTCCTGGAATCTGAAGGTCATACAATTGTATGAAACGTCTTTGGTACGCCATGGGCTCATGGTATTGGGTAAGTAAATGTTAGTTATATGGTGTTAGGAAGATTTATCCTTTTTGATACGAGGCTTAAATAATTGAAAGTTAGAGGTTGAGAGGAAAATCCCAATTGATGAGCAGGTTTCTAGATCAAAACACTCCTTAAAAATAAATATAAAAAAAGTTATTGATCTCTGTACTTGGGCTCTGTTTTGTGAAGAAATGTTGGGGATTGAGAGTCATACTGATGCATGTATTTTTCTAGAAATACCGTAAGCGAGGAGTTGATTAGAGAGTGAGCTTGCTTTTAGCAGAAAGTTTTCGCAGATATTTAGAGCAAGGCCTTATTTTATATCACAGACCAACTTCTAACTTTTAAGATAATTTAAAAGGGCAGTATTGACATTCTTCTCTATTGCCTTACCCACGACTGAAAGAGTAGATACGAGACAGTATAGGAAGTATTGCTAAAGGTAGGTTTATTATCAGTGGGGTCACCAGAGAAGCTTTGTAAACTAAAGACGAATTTACAATTAGCATTTTGTGAAGGTGGCTTAATCTTCCCTCTATAAAGTATGATTCGGCTGTTGCGTTACAACACAACAAATAAATTATCAATTTACTGATTACTATAATATTTACACCTATTGACATTTTTGAATCTCATCTAATGTCCCCCATATTTTATAATTTAGGATATTTTTCTATTTTAATACCCATTTGAAAATGATTCATGCTTAAAACAACCTAATTATATTTAAAAAAAATGAACTGGTTTTATCTAAAGATATTATTTGAACTTTTAAAGCATGACGTGAAATTTTGAAAAAGAAGTGGAACACAGTAGAGTATCACGGTGAGGTTGGTTTTTGGGTTTAAAGAGTGACAGATTAAAATTACTTTCTGTGTTTTGGTCTCGTGCAGTTAAGATCCCTGAAGATGTCTCGTGCAGTCGCAAGCGAAACGTCGGGAAATAATTTTAATTTAACCCGGATTGAACAGAAAATTCATTGCTTTGTTTCACTCTAAGTATAGAAATAAAAAATCTAGTGGCAGTTCATATATGTATATGAAAAATAAAATTAAAAAACATCATTCAAATGCCAACTTTTAACGTTTTAAACTTTAGTATAGTAATTTAGTGTCATTAGTGTCGAAAATATTTACAGAAATAGGTATTTATCAGATATCAACATTGCTTGAACCTGAGTGACTTTAACCTTGTACAAAGAGTAAATTGGAAATATTGTTTTCATTTAAGGTCCAACTGGTGCTGGTAAAACGAAATGTATGCATACTCTGATGAAGGCTATGACCGATACTGGACTTCCTCACAGGGAACTGAGAATGAATCCCAAGGTTTAGAAACATACTTATTTTTAAATTTAATTTTAGAAGAATATTTCAATTTAATAAATTAAATTTTTTAGGCTATAACCGCACCTCAGATGTTCGGCAGGCTTGATGTTGCTACAAACGATTGGACGGATGGCATTTTTTCAACTCTTTGGAGAAGAACCCTTAAATTTAAGAAAACTGATTACTGTTGGTAAGTAATTTAGTTGTCTTTGCAATTGATCTTTTACATTATTGTCATCAGGTTGGTCCTAGACGGACCAGTAGATGCAGTATGGATAGAAAATCTAAACTCTGTCTTGGATGACAACAAAACTTTGACGTTGGCTAACGGAGATAGAATAGTAATGGCAGCAAATTGCAAGTTGGTATTTGAACCCGACAATGTTGATAATGCCAGTCCAGCTACAGTGTCTCGAATGGGTAATTATTTAATTATATATACAAATGTCGTTTAATTGAGATACAGTATAAAAGAATATTTACTAATCTAGCAAATTAAAAGTTTTTCATAGAATGTACGTGCGAATTGGGGACACATGAATGAAAAATGATATATATAATTATAAAACAACATTATAAAGTTAGTCCTATAATAAGATTGAAAAACCAAATTTCGCAGACGAATTTAATTTTTTTTTTCAAGACAAAGTGTAGTCAAAATATTAAACAAGTGTACTAAATTTGGCCGCAGTCGTTTTATATACAACATTTTCTCTACAACTGATCGTTTGTTATAAAAATTAATTTCAAATTTTATATTTAGAGATATTTATGTAGTACAAAATCATCTATCAGCAGAAATCAACAGACGATATGAAACAGCCAAGGCTTGACGTCTGCCTTGGTGCAAGGTTAAAAAATGTTGATAAAATGTACTCCTCCCACATTGTGAAGAGTCCACGTTATAAAAAACATATATGTATCATACACGGAATATGCGTTGTTCTCCATGTTGAAGTCTGCCTTAAATATTAAGAAAAACATTGATATTGGCAAGTACCTCCAATTGATTAACTCCTCAAGAAACAAATGGTAGGATGTAGACCGAATAAATCAAAAACTGTTATGATGCCATAGATTCTGTAGTCCCTGAAGTGTTTACAAGTTATTGTTTTAGAAATACCTCTGGGGTACCGCTGGCTAATACTGGATCAGACATATATATATATATATATATATATATATATATATATATATATATATATATATATATATATATATATATATATATATATATATATATATATATATATATATATATATATATATATATATATATATATATATATATATATATATATATATATATCGGGCTATTTGAAAATTAATAATATTTGCATATTTAATATATGTTATAAATAAAAACATAAACCTTTAGACAATTAAAATTAAAGTTTTTTTAAAACAATTTAGTGTCTGATATTAACTCAAATATATCTAAAAATTAATAATGTGCAAAATAATTTGACACAATGCGCGAAATGCAATATGCGAACTACATTTGCGTATTGGTCAAATTAAAATTACTAATTGTCACATTCATTTTGATAAAAACGTATTTTTTAAAAATTGTAGAAAAAATTCAATGACATATTTTATAAAATGAGAAAACAATTTGTTTACCTTTCTTAAATCGGAGTTTTTCCAACATATACAAATATATTAACCAAACATATTTATGAAGGATACATTTTTTAGATTAATATGGATATCCATCGTTTTTATTGAAAGACGAAAATGAATGTTCTCACAACTATTAGGTGTATGATACATATATGTTTTTTATGACTTTGATCAACTACAATACGTGAATGGTTTATAGGAATTGTGCTTTTATCGAGGCTTTTTGTATTAATACGTATATTATTACCGGAATGTATATTTATATTAAAACTTATTATGTAATAGAATTTTTGCTGTTGTTAATTTAATCTTCTAGGCTTGGAATACAATGGACCTTCCGTAATCGTTTTACGTAAAAACTGACCTACAAAAACAAAACTTAAAAAGGTAATATATATTTGTAGTACAAAAGTGGGTGATAATTTTAGAGTTGGTACTAAATATATTCATTTATAACTTATATTTCAAAAAATATCGAACAAAACTTCGAAAAATATACAAAGAAACATAAAGTTTGACGTAAAAGGACGAAAACGAATGACGTAACTTCCATTGCGTTCCGCGCTTTAAGGCCTAATTCACTTTCACACACATAATTTTCAAACCATATTTGTGATTTTAAAATACATTATTTTGGCAATTTTGTAAAAAATAAACTAAAAACCGAAAACTTACGTATGTAATTTCGTTATAGGTATGGTGTTTATGAGTTCTTCGGTATTACCCTGGGGTCCCATCTTGGATGCGTGGTTAAAGACAAGGCAGCAGCAAGAAGCAGATTCCCTTAGAAATATTTTCGGAAAATGCTTTGGTGATCTCCATACCTTTGTACAAGCCAGGCTCAAAGCAAAAATGTTTGTCAGAGAAGCTTTGTATATCAGACAATGCTATGATGTGTTGCAGGGAATTCTGGATATTTCTGAGGAACCAAGTAATCATTAAACAATATTCTTGTTTGCTCAAAAGATTATCTTTAATATGTAAAATTTATATTTACAGAACAATGGACGGACAAACAACTAGAACGCCTATTTCTATTTTCTGTTATGTGGTCACTTGGTGCCCTTCTTGAGTTAGATGACAGGGCCAAATTAGAAGAATTTGCCCTAGCGCATCCTTCGAAATTAGACTGGCCCAAATGCAAGGAGAACGAAACTATTTTCGAGTATGTTGTTAATCCAGAGTCTGGCAAGTGGGAACATTGGAGGGAAAGGGTCGAAGAATTCATTTACCCCAAGGATTCTGTTCTCGAATTTACCAATATTTTAGTCCCTAATGTGGATAATGTCCGTACTGCATTTTTGATCCATAATACTGCCAAACAGAATAAAGCTGTGCTTTTAATTGGTAAGTTACATTTTGTATTCAAAATGTTGGATTTTTGTAAAATGTCACAACTTTAATGCGTATAACTTGTTTTTACTTTTAACGTAAGACATTAATTGAATTATTATAACGAATAGTATCTTACACTGGAGTTTAATTCATTTCAATAGTTGGTATTTTATACGTATATCTACGATTGCATGATATCCCAGTAGGCTATGATCCAAGTATTAACATTTATATGGGTACCATATGAAGTTGTAGTAGTAGTAGTAATATAATTTATTTAGCAAAAATACTGTTCTTACACCCTATTTAAATGCAGAATATAAAACATTTTACTAATTATTACAATAAAATTAATTTATAAATATATCAATTTTGGTTATTTAGTAAATATTCTTTTATTACTTTTTTAAATTTATTTATCGACCTTTGTAACCTAATAGATAGATATTAATTTATTACAATTTATTAGACCATTATGAAAACTATTTAGGTCCTAGTATCATATATGTGATTCTGACAATTTAGTATAACAAAATTGTATAAATGTTTCGCAAGCAAGTTATTTTGAATTTTATACATGTAAACAAGAAAAAATATTAAATTAAATTAAATTAAACCGTTCGTTAAATTCGTATAATGAATTAAAATTTGTATTTATTCTAAAGACTACTTGTTCTATATCGATATATTTCAATAACTTCTTCCGACGATGAACTATTACTTCACAATTTTCCTTTTCACCCCTGTAAAATTAACTACCCACCTTTCGAGTTAGGTAACAAAATTAGTAGTTGATAATAAGTGCTAGTTTTTATTTGTAAAATTATTTGTTACCAACAAGTGAATTCTTGGCAGATGATAAGAGATGCAAATATTTTCCTGTGGTTAGAAGTGTATAGGGTATTCACGTATATTTTAGTACCCACTTACAGAGTTTATTATTAAAGATGGAAGAAAATGTTGAATATAAAATTATTTGGTTCTACCAGGACCATCAAATTCTGCCAACAAAAAAAAATTGGAAAGTAAAGTTATTTTAAATGGAACACCCTGTATATTCATTATTTCAATAAATCTGCGTCTTCTTGTTGATTCTAAGAATACCAGGTGTTGGAAAGAGAGGGAACATACACATAAGTAAAATCATTAAAAGGAATACACTGCCTCTTATGGCAGGGTTCTTGTCAATTTTCCGGTTGTCTTTAAATATAAGGGTATCAAACCTGTTTTTTTTATAATAAGATAATATTTAAAGTAGCAAAATCGATGCTCAAGTTTTTACTTTCCGACTGTTTTTTGTTTATTTTGTAACAAACTCTGATGGTTCAGGTAGAATCAAATAACTTTCATATTCAATATTTTCTTCTATCTCGAAATCATTTTTGAAATGATAGTACTTCGATATTTTGGCAAACTTATCGAAATGTGAAACGGAGCTCAGATATTGACTCAATTTTCTTTTGCAGCAATTTTTAAGCACACACACGTTCATCGTAAAAATAAACACGTAATATGTTTTTCGTGTTATGACTATCACATTGAAAAGAAACCTTTAAATTTTAATAATATTAATTATTCTATGTATTATTTAGGCGAGCCTGGTACTGCTAAAACAGTAATGATCAAAGGATATTTACAGATGTTTGATCCTGATTATAAGTTAAGCAAGTCATTTAACTTTTCTTCGGCTACCACGCCTAATATGGTTCAGGTGAGAAAAATATTTTTCAGATAAACCGGCCAATCATTCTAGTCCGGTAGGCAGCATCACTATTTTTTTTTTGCCAAAATTGCTCATGGATTAATGATTTATTTGGGTTTTCTATTGTTCTTATACAGCTTAACCACAAAATCTTTTGCTGCTGATGAGGAACGTTGACACCAAAAAAGTATGCAGCTAGTTGCTTAAAATGTGCTATATTATTTGAACATGTACAGGGTGATCAGTTAAGGGTAGCGAGCGGCCATATCTCATAAGATATTGGTCGTATAGATTTAAGAAAAAAAAATCGTAATAAAACTCGCCAAGAGAAATTGCTGAAAATTATTTTCGAGTTTGTCAAACGTCCGTTAGAGGGCGTAACAACCAACACCAAGTAGAAAAATGGGGTTTTTATAGAATTTTGCCTATTGAAAATATTTCGATAATATCATTTTCATATTTAGTGACAATTTCCCTACACTTTTTGTCTAAAATGTTTTGTTCTATATATCAAAATAAAGCGGTGGGGGAAGTTCAATTGTTTTTTCAAACAAACCAAGATGTCTCCCGTTTCTTTTGACCGATTTTAGCAAACTTAGGCTCATATGAAAGAGCATAATTTGCACTACAAAACGCTTATTTGGTTTTGAATTTTTGACTTTTGCTGGCGTCGCTAGATGGCGTTAACTGAATTAGTAGCATATTTTTTAGTTTTTTTCAAAAAAAAACAAATGTAATGGTATATTCATTTTTACATATTTTAAAAGGGGATAAATTTCTCTATAATTTAATGAAAATAATTTATCATCTACCTTTTTTTGAACCGTTGATATTGACCAAAATATTATTTTATTTTATTAAAAAATGGCACGCCACTGCTTTTTGTCAAAATAAAAATCATTTTCGTAATGTTGTTGGACAGTTTTATTAAGATTTTTCATTGTTAAACATCTTATTTTTTCAATCCAAAACCGTTCGTCTAACGAAAAAAAGTCAAGAGGTTCTTTTTGTTAGCAACTAATAAGTGATTACGAAAATGATTTTTATTTTGACAAAAAGCAGTGGCGTGCCATTTTTTAATAAAATAAAATAATATTTTGGTCAATATCAACGGTTCAAAAAAAGGTAGATGATAAATTATTTTCATTAAATTATACAGAAATTTATCCCCTTTTAAAATATGTAAAAATGAATATACCATTATATTTGCTTTTTTTGAAAAAAACTAAAAAATATGCTACTAATTCAGTTAACGCCATCTAGCGACGCCAGCAAAAGTCAAAAATTCAAAACCAAATAAGCGTTTTGTAGTGCAAATTATGCTCTTTCATATGAGCCTAAGTTTGCTAAAATCGGTCAAAAGAAACGGGAGACGTCTTGGTTTGTTTGAAAAAACAATTGAACTTCCCCCACCGCTTTATTTTGATATATAGAACAAAACATTTTAGATAAAAAGTGTAGGGAAATGGTCACTAAATATGAAAATGATATCGTCGATATATTTTCATTAGGCAAAATTCTATAAAAACCCCATTTTTCTACTTGGTGTTAGTTGTTACGCCCTCTAGCGGACGTTTGATAAACTCGAAAATAATTTTCAGCAATTTCTCTTGGCGACTTTTATCATGATTTTTTTTTCTCAAATCTATAAGACCAATATCTTATGAGATATGGCCGGTCGCTACCTTTAACTGATCACCCTGTACAAAAAGTAGAGTTTATTGTAGTAAATGGTTTTTGTTGAATGGTTATTGACATAAAATATTGAAGAAAAACACGTTTTTTTTTCATTTTTATTGAAGCTTACTGTAGCATAATCCGAAGATTATTCCTTAGCTATAAATAGGAGACATTACTATGGACTGTATGTCTTAATTTCGTAATCAAATATTGAAGTTAAATTAATTAATTACAAAATGTTAAGTAACGCAAATTAAATTATGAAACAAAAATATACAGCAATATAAAGCGTTGGCTTCAACTTCGCCAAAAATAATAAATTTAATAAAAGTTACACTGGAAGTAAGTTGCATCCTCTTGGGAGTAGTGCGACCCGGATGGGTGGTGTCTGGAAGCGCACTGCTTCGGGCAGCGGACCTCGCTCGGCTCTCTCGGGCATCTTTTTCGCCGTCACGCGGTCGATGCAGTATCAATATTCAAAACGAGGGTAATTATTTTACATTAGATTAGATAACATTTTTATTGAAGCTAAATTATTAATTTTTTCCGATGAGGTAAATGATCAAGTTTGGATCTTTTTGGCTTTTGGAATTTCTTATAGTATCGAAGAAACTATTTTTTTTAACTTTATTTTGTTTAATCATTAATTGTTAGCAAACTTATGGCTCGCCTTAAATTTTATTTTACCTCTGTATTATAATAAATTTTTATTTATGTCTAGAACTAATTAAAAATATTCATTCGTGTCGATTTACAACATGGGACATAACCTGCTTACATGCTCGTTTAAGTTACAGGTATATTAGTGATTTGTTCTCTATCTAAATCATTATTCATACTTTCGTGTTAACCGTGAGGACTATAGCAGCAAACGATTTTGCCAATATGCCTTAAAGATACAAGCGAATTAAATAAATGCTAGCCTTGTGCAAATACAACATGAAAAAGTGACGCTGGCTCCTAGTCTTTTTTGATTTTTTTTAGAGGATCGTTGAATCATACGTAGATAAACGAGTAGGCACAACGTACGGACCACCCGCTGGAAAAACTCTGACAGTTTTTATAGACGACATCAATATGCCTGTCATTAATGATTGGGGTGACCAAATCACAAACGAGATTGTTCGACAACTTATGGAAAATGGTAAAAGTGCCAATAAAATACTTTTTGAAAATTCTTGATTGAGTAATCTCTTCGTCGAAGAGTATGATAAGGTGTAATTTTAGCATGAGTTTATTTAGAAAACACATTTAATCGGTCTTAATGAGATTCTCAAAATTTGAAGGCTCATTTTTTTGTACATGTACAGGGTGTTCCAGCGAGGACTGAACAGGGACCTATTTTCGACCTTCCTTGTATTTTGGAAAAATTCAAAATAGCCAATCGATGTATTTTTTCTTGTAGAATCCAAAAATATCATCGAAAAAATATTTGAACCAGAAACAAAAGAGTTACACTATGCATCAGGTGTTTTTTAAATGGAATGTATCGTTTTTTATACGATTTTTGGAAAGAGTGATTTTTTTTATGTCCGTTCTGATTAAAAGATTTGATTTTGCGATAGCTGTTTATAGGTATTACATATATATATATATATATATATATGTTTTACAAACTAAAATTTTAGCTCCACCTGTTTAAAATATACGATAGGTTGGTATAGGTGATCAAGGTAAAATGACGTTTGAATGCTTTGTCAATAAAAATTGACATTATTTTAATTATTGTCGAAGTCTTCACCTAAAAAATATATATTTGACTCTGATCGAAATGAAGTACTCTTTGGACGAGAGACTACAGATTGTTATGCTATTTTTCAAGTGCCAAGAAAATGCAAGAAAAGCAAGAAGAAGATTTATTGCAAATTTTCATAGAAATATATCCATCAATACAATTCTAAGGATAAAAAAACCTATTTGAGGAAAATAAAACTTTACATGATAGAAAAAGAAATATACAAAGAAGAAGAAATCGAGACCAGGCCATTATAAATTATTTTCAAGTTAATCCAACCAAATCTATTTCGGATGCAGTTCGGGAAGTTCAGTACGGTGGCGGTGTAAGGCGCAGAAGAGTTACCCGAGGGACTGTTCACAGGACTCTGAAAATTCATAAATTTAGGCCTTTTCGTATCCTTCCACTTCAGCACCTAACACCGGCACAAAAAGAACTTCGCTTCCAATTTGTTTCTCAAATGGTAATTCGGCAAGAAAACGAAGACCCTGATTTATTCAAAAATATTGTGTGGACCGACGAAGCTACTTTCACAACATCGGGAGTATTCAACAGACATGATAGTCACCACTGGGCCGTTGAAAATCCAAAAAAGTTCCAGACTATTAAATTTCAAAGGAGGAATTCTATTCATGTTTGGTGTGGGATAAAAAACAATAAAATTTTGGGACCAATATTTTTTAACGGGACTTTAAATGGGCACAGATATTATGAGTTCTTAGAAAACGAAATTGAAAATTTTTTGGAAGACTTACCATTGGCAGAATATCAGAATTTAATTTGGCAACGTGATGGGGCGCCTCCTCATGCCGTGCATGATGAGGTTAAATTTTTAAATCGGCGCCATAACGAATGGATAGGGCGAAATGGAACATATGCTTAGCCGCCCAATAGCCCCGACCTCTCAGTTTGGATACATTTCTTTGGGGCCATTTGAAGAACGTCGTATACAGACAACGAAACGAAAATATTCAAGAGATCATATAGGAAAATTATATTGTAACAGCAAGTTTAGAAAGGCTACAAAGGGGTTATCGATGTTGTTTCGAGAAAAACGGCGGTCACATTGAAAACTTATGTTATTAGTAGTTTTATTTTATTATTTAATAATTATTTTTTATTGAATTTATTTTTCTATCATGTAAAGTTTTATTTTCCCCAAATAGGTTTTTTATCCTTAGAATTGTATTGATGGATATATTTCTATGAAAATTTGCAATAAATCTTCTTCTTGCTTCTCTTGCATTTTCTTGGCACTTGTAAAATAGCATAGCAATCTGTAGTCTCTCGTCCAAAGAGTATTTCATTTCGATCAGAGTCAAATATATATTTTTTAGGTGAAGACTTCGACAATAATTAAAATAATGTCAATTTTTATTGACAAAGCATTCAAACGTCATTTTACCTTGATCACCTATACCAACCTATCGTATATTTTAAACAGGTGGAGCTAAAATTTTAGTTTGTAAAACATTAAAATGTAATATAAACAGCTATCGCAAAATCAAATCTTTTAATCAGAACGGACATAAAAAAAATCAGTCTTTCCAAAAATCGTATAAAAAACGATACATTCCATTTAAAAAACACCTGATGCATAGCGTAACTCTTTTGTTTCTGGTTCAAATATTTTTTCGATGACATTTTTGGATTCTACAAGAAAAAATACATCGATTGGCTATTTTGAATTTTTCCATAATACAAGGAAGGTCGAAAATAGGTCCCTGTTCAGTCCTCGCTGGAACACCCTGTACAATAAGTAAGATATTTTTATTTAGAAGTAAAAGAACTGATGCAAAAACTGAATATATGTTCATGTTTCCCTTTTCATCAGTAATTTTTTAGCATCGCGTGTTTTATCATTTCGGGGTTTTGTAGTTTTCGAACATACAGAGTTGATGTTAAAAATGACTGCTGGATAAAAAGTTAAAACACAATGCAAATTACGCTATACGTCTATTTGAAAAGAAATTTCTCTTTGCGTGTTTGGTTGGATATTTTTGTGAAATATAGGTTGTATTTTTTTGAAATACCAAAATTAACACCTAGATGTGAGCCACAGTTCGTACCGTCTTTCTATCTTTCGTATTTGTTGAGTAGCTTCTACGTTAAACGTTTAGGAAACTTATATTTAAAAAGTTTTGTTGACGTTTTCGACACAATTTCGTTCTCGAGTTCCTGCGTCATCAAAGCTTTTATATCTACTTTTATTTACAATATATTAACAACATAATTTATAACCGGATTAAAAAAGTGACCTTGCTATGATTTACACTTTATTAATAATGACTTAATCCAATTTATTCGGGTTTTGAACAGTCAGCGTATGTAACAAATATTTTTAATATTAATTTACAAAAAGCAAAAATTAAAATAAAATTCTAGATTGTGTGCCTGTGAACCTAACCTAAGTTATTCACAAGTATGTAAAAATAGTCATATTTTCTAAAGAAGTGTATGTTTTATCCTATGAAATTAATAAAAAATGACAATTACCTTCCTTTAAGCTTCAAAACTGGTCATTTTACACTATAAAAAAAGCCGGAACGAATCGTAAATATTGAAACATTTGCCGTTTTTACATAGTTTTATTTGTCTACATTCTCTTTCTTCCTTAAATTAGCATATTAAAAATTTTTGACCAGCAACTTATTATAATTTTTAGGAGGATTTTATAGCTTAGATAAACCAGGTGATTTTTCCTTTATTGTGGATGTAATGTTACTATCCGCTATGATTCATCCGGGTGGAGGTAGAAACGATATCCCTCATAGGTTGAAGAGACAGTTTTGTATTTTTAACTGTACTTTACCAAGTACTACGTCTATGGATTTAATTTTCAGTAAGTTAATATTGATTAAGAACTTCCAAGTATTAAATCTATGCAAATGCAAAACCATTACGCGGTAATAATACAGTTTATATATGCATACAATTATTTGGTAATAACTTAATACAAAACCTATAAGCAGTATTTTTTTAAAGTTTTTATCGAACAGCTATATACTCAAAATGTGTTATCTTTGTGTAATGGAATTTTAAATTTATTTCTATTTTATTATTATTATTATTATTATCATTATTATTATTATCATTATTATTATTATTATCATTGTATGTGGCCATTTAGGATTCGCACTAGAACTTTACCACTTTATAGCTGTTTCACACTTGTTTTTTTTTGTGCAAAGTTTCAAGTCTTACTACTTATCCAATTATAAGTAGTTTTTTGGTACTGAATTTTTAGATGTTTTATTAGGCGGCTATTTTATTCTGCCATAATGGCTTCACACCAAAATTTGACCAGTTTATAGTTTATCCATATATGAGCCTTGATTTAATATTTTTTTTTATTTTGTAAGCCCGCCATATTGTTCCATGTTACGCTATACGTTGTTGGAACGGCCGCATCGATCTTCGGAAGTGAAGCATACATTTTTATGTTATGCAGGTTTCCGTCTTAAGTTAAATAAGAAAATAGGCGTCAGATTTTTTAAAACTTTATTTTTTAAATTAATTTCGATTAATTAATTCATTAATAAATTCAATAAATCTTAAGAACAAGAAAAAATACAAAATCTTGGTTTACTCCAGAATTAGAAAAACTCATAAAGACTCGTAACAAATATTATTTAAACAAAAAAAAATTCCAGAAAACTTACACCATGCACAAACTTATACCGAATACAATAAAAATGTAAAGAAAATGATTAGGTCAATGAAACAAAATTTTTTTAAAAAACAATTTAATTCCTTTGACCAGAAAAGTATATTGAAAAATATTAACTATCTATTAACAAACACTCACAGGAAACAAGCAAAACAAAATAATATTGAATATCTTTTAACTGACGGAAAAAAAATAACAGAAGAAAATGGGATTTGTGAAGAAATGAATAACCATTTTATCAAAATTGCACAAAATTTATGTAAAAAATTAAAAGACTACGAATTAGAAGCAGAGCCAATGCAAGAAAATTGTATGTTTATGGATGAAGCGAGCATAACTAATGAGGCTATAGAAGAAATTATTGATAACCTGAATCCAAGAAAATCTAGTGGTCATGATAACATTTCTATAAAAATTATTAAAACAGTCAAAATTCAACTAATCCTAATTTTAAAACATCTAATTCATTTATCTTTTAAAACAGGTATGGTTCCTAAAAAAATGAAAATATCTAGAGTTTCGCCAATACATAAAGGAGGAAATAATATTAATCCAAATAATTATAGACCAATATCTGTGCTACCAGTTCTATCAAAAATTCTAGAAAAAGTAATGCACAATGAATTATCAAATTATTTAGAAATTAAAAATTTACTATTCAGTGGTCAATATGGGTTTTAAAAGTCTAGGGATACAGAGACTGCAGTTATTGATATTATTACCGATATTCAATTAAAAATTGATCAAAATAGAAAATGTTGTATCTTATCCTTAGACTTATGCAAAGCTTTTAACACAATTAATCATAATATTTTATTAAAACAATTATACAATATTGGAATTCGAGGAAATATCTATTATTGGTTTCAAAATTACTTAAATAGTAGGCAGCAATAAGTCCAAATTGGAAATAATATTAGTTCTAGGAAAGAAATATCATGTGGTGTACCTCAGGGTTCAATATTAGGACCTATTTTATTTTTAATATACATAAATTAAATTTCAAAATTAAAACTTAATGGAACTATAAAACTATTTGCGGATGATACAACTATTTTTTATTTTGGAAATAATTTTTCAGAAATTAGATACTACATTGCAGAAGATTTAACAATTATATCCAATTGGCTACAATCTCATAAACTAACTTTAAATTTTGAAAAATCTTTTATGGTTATAAGCAAATATCATATAAGTAATCAAATGGAACCAATCGAATTCAACCAACAAAATATTTATTATAATAAATACATTCAATTTTTGGGACTATACATGGATGAAAATTTAAGTTGGCGGAATCATATAGAATAGCTTAGAAAAAGTATATCTCCTCTAGTAGGAATTCTATACAAAATTCGTTGTAATATACCATTAAAATTTATGAAAAATATTTATTTTGCATTAATATATTCAAAATTGCAATATTCGAATTCAGTTTGGGGATCTGCTAATTTAAAAACATTGAACCTTTATGTTGTTTGCAAAATAAAATTATTAAATGTATACATAAACTTCCTTTCCTAGAACCAACAATAAATGTATATACAAAATTTGGCTATTTAGATACTAACCATATTTATAAGTTAAAAACATGCATTTTAATCCATTTAATACTATTACTATTTAAAAGATAAATTATCCAATATAGATTTAGAAAAAAGACGTACTATACATAATCATGACACACGACAAACAGATTTATTAAATACAATTGATATTCGAATTATTTTTGCAAAAAAATCTTTATTATATGGTGGTATATTAATATATAATCAATTACCAACATATTTACGGAGAATAAAAACTTTAATAAAATTTAAAAAGGAATTTGACAAACATTTTTTATCGAAACGTGATTTATAGAAAAAATAATTTTGACTGTGTTAATATTATTTATTTTGTTCTTTAATTATTATTTATTTTGTTATTTAATATTATTCTTATTTGTTAGTTTGTTATAATATTATTATTGTTAGAATTCCCTGTGATGAACTTATACAGTTGGTTGGGAATGTTGAAAATAAATAAAATAAAAAAAAATAATAAAAATAAAATAAAAAAGATTCAGTTTACTATAGAATATACATCGTCTTAACATTTGGTTAAAAAAACTGCTCTTTATATATTATTTGAAATAATTTGAATGATAATATTACAGTATATTTCCTAATAACAACTGCAAATATAGATTTTTATGATATTTCTCGGGGGTGTAGGGAAAAAGATACTGAGTTTTATTTCAATAAAAATAATAAAATGTTTCTTCTTTTACCAAACATAAGGCCTACAGATGTATCAGAAATAAAAATAAAATATAATGTAGATAAAGTGAATTTGAACATTTCCTTGCTACACTTTAGTCCAAAGCCCAAGGATTTGTATAAATAGATAAATGCCTAATAATTTGAGTTACACCTAGGTGTGAGATAAGAAAGGATTTTTTGATACTCGTCCCTAGGGGATGAAATATATTTCTCTTTTTTGCACAATAACTTTTTCAACCCAATTAGTTTTTAAAATAGAACTTTCGTTCAGTGGCTTGCAAAAATTATTATCTAAAAACTGATTTCTGGATTTTTTGAAATTCCAGTCAAAAGGGGGCGGTTTTTGAGTTTTTAAAACAGTTCTTTCGACAGTGGCTTTCAAAAACAATCTGAAAACCAAATTTCTGGGGGCTTGGAATTTCTACCCTTAAGGGGGTGAAAAGTGTTTTTCCTTTTATACAATGTATATCTCTTCAACTAAATGAGTTTTTAAAACTATTATTTCGTCAATGGCTTTTAAAAATGGCCAGCTAAAAATAGATTTATAAAGTTTTCGACATTCTACACTTAAAGAAGTAAAATGTGTTTTACGATACTCTTTACCTAAATGTAAATAAGTTTTTAAAATAATTGTTTAGTAATAAGTTTCAAAAATATATATCTATAAACCTACTTCTGGATTTTTTGAAAATCTTCCTTAAAAGGGTTTGAAGCGTTAAGGGGGAACTGCACGCAGTATTATGGATCATTTGCAAGCCTTCCGCCGCTGCAAAATTATGTTAAAACTATAAGAGATATGTATTAGTTTCAATGTGATTTTAATAGGGAAATATGTATAGTTGGGCGCTAAATACGATTTTTTATGAAAAAATCAAATCTAGATTTATAAAATAGAAGTAGATTTGTCCATTTTCGACCATTTTTTGACCACTTTTTGACGCAAATGCCGTCGCATATAATTTTTTTTCCACAAAATGGCTCTTTACCGCCTTGCACTGATCCTTTGTCTACGTAACTGCAAAATTTGAAATGGTAAGTCGTACTCATGTCTTTGTATTTCTGCAGCGCGTGAACCCTTTTGAACCCATTTTTAAAAGAAAAGTGATTTAAATTGCCTATACATAACACATTTTTTTGAGGTCAGACGTGCAGGAGGTTTTCTCTAATACGTAGGTACCTTTTCATCTTACTTTGAACTTGACTAGACCTTGTCGCTGGTTTTTCATTTTTTGCGTGCAGTTCTCCCTTAAGATTTTAAAACAATTTTTTGGTCAATAATTTTAAAAAATAATTATATATCTAAAAATTAATTCCTCTTTGCTTTGAACTACCTCCCTTAAGGGGGTGAAATATAATTTAACTTTTTTTAAATTTCTTTAACTAAATGAGATTTTGAAACGATTCCCTTGTCAAAGGTAGTATTACCACGTCTACAGGTAAAGAGCTTTAATTTTAAAAAATACATATCAAAATTGGCCATGTGAGAGTTGCTGGCAAAATCAAAAAAAAATCGCCTTGTGTTTAAAACAGGTGAATAGATTTTACTCCGAAAAAAGGTTTCTACGCTGAAAATCTGATTACCTGCGTAAAGTATCAACACAGAACACGAATCCGTAGCACCAGTCACTTTAAAATGTATAGGTGTTAACTTCCCACGGGAATAAAAGCAACTAAAACCACAGCTTTGCTAAATTTTTAGCCCACTCAAAAACTTAAACGCCTATTTTATCGACACCATGGCGCTTTTAACCAAGAAACAAACCAAACTATCTAAAATTTGAGCCAATAATTATGTAAATAAGCCCAATTAATGTTACGAGTGGAATGCTATCTTTGTCTCATTTACTCCTGACACACTTTTAGAAGATCTCGGACCAGTCAAGTGGCCAAGTAATTTTTGAGCTATGGCGCGTCGACACAGAACGACAGACCGATGAAAATCGTAGAACATGTTTTTCTGGTCTAGAGTCCCTAAGAGTCCTAAATTGTAAAGATCTGTAAAAATCTCATAGGTTAATTTTTTTTCACGAGTGAATTAAGAAAAATAAGTTACAATTATCGGAAATTTATATAGAAATATAATTTAAAATTGTCTTTTAGGTCAAATCGGATGTGGTTATTTCTGCATAGAACGGTTCGAAGAAGAAATTGTGGAATTCTTACCTAAACTGATACCTCTCACCCGTCATATTTGGCAAAAAACGAAACAAAAAATGTTACCCACGCCAGCAAAGTTCCATTACGTATTCAACCTTAGAGACCTGTCAAGAATTTGGCAAGGAATTTTGACTGTACAAAGGCTTGAATGTCAAAATAAAACACAGATGTTAAAATTGTGGAGACACGAATGTCAGAGGGTTATTTCAGATAGGTAAATGTTTGTTTTTATTCTATAACATGATGTTATAATGTACTTATTTATATTTTGTTACCATACGGGGTGTCCCACTGAAAAGTACCACATTTCGCGAAGCTAGCGATGTGCCAGATTTTCTCAATTTTCGTAGAACCACGGAAAAATAGAAACTTTTTTTGAGAATAAATTGCTTTAAGTTGACGATAAGTGACAGATAATTAAACTCTCCAATCGTTACTTGAAATAGTTGAATTTAGGTATAGGTCATGATTTATGAAATTTGCCTAGACTTCCTCCTAGAATTTAGAAATTTAATTAAATACATGGTATTCCCTTAAAACAAAAACTTTGGGCAGAAACGCTTATATATCAAAATATGTTATTAAAAGCAATATAAATTAATCCCTAAAACTTTTGTAATTAACATTTTTTTTCTACAACGTGAAGCAAAATAGTTAGGGGGTGGTACTTTTCGAATAGTCAACCGGTACATATAAATCATTGTTTACCTATTTCCTTTTCTAAGTAACAACATATTCTCCTCTGATTTAATTCAGTTTCTAATTTAAGGTTTACTGTAATTCCCGATAAAGTTTGGTTCGAAAATGCCCTGAAAGCACAAGCGAAAGAGGAATTAGAAGATGATTTTGAATTTTATACTGAAGGAGAAACGTTCTGGGTGGATTTCCTTAGAGAACCTCCTGACGCTACCGGCGACGAACCAGATGATTTTGACTTCTCCGCTCCAAAAATTTATGAAGAAATTCCCAGTTGGGATTTTCTTAAGGAGAAGTTGTTTAGTAAGTAATTTCATTATATGTTAATACGTTTAGTTATTTAAATTTCATTTAACCGTCTTAATTTACAGTGCTGGGTAGAGAATTTGCGATACGTGAGGTTTTCAGACATATTTAACCATACAAATCTCAATCCTGTCTTAGTTGAATTCATTAGAGAATGCTTAACGTCCACATGTTTCATTTCTTAAGGTACTTTTTATCATAAAACCTCAAGCGTGGCTATGGGATCTCCGCTATCTCCTGAAGTAGCGAAGAACCTTATGGAACTTTTCGAGCAAATTTCTCTCTAAATTCCGCCCCTTTACAACTTAGATATTGGTTTAGGTATGTCGATGATTTTTTTATAATATGGCCATATGGAGAAGCAAAAATGTAATTATGTTTTTAATATAAAATTCACCAAATTAATTGAGTCAGATTCACTTCCTTGGCATATTAGTACAAAATAAAGAGAAAGGTACTCTAGGTCATTCTGTTTACTGTTTTAATAGGGATATACATTTTATCTCTCACCATTATCCACCCCAGAAACAGTCGGTTATTAATTCAATAGTTCCTTCTCTCTGTCATGCACATTCAAAAACGAATGAAACAGAGAAACTAACTGAAGCTTTAAAATCAAACGGATATTGCACTGAAGATATTAGGCGTTCGATTAGATGTGGCAATAATCCTAGACTTAAACTAGTATTGGATAGCCAACCATTAAGTAGTGGAGTTTTACCTTTTATACAGGGTAGCACAGACAATATTGCAGGAATTCCTCAATGTTCACACTTTATTTCACTTGCACAAAAAGATTGGTCAATGCAAAATATTTTCAAAATATGTAATTTCAACTTAATTTCACAGAAAAAGTTTATCATAGTCTCTATTTCGGCGGTGAAATGTATATAAGGGAAAATGGATTCTACTAGACTTAAGGAGCATGAAATATGTATAAGTAAAAAAAAAACAAATTGTTCAATCCACTGTCTCTGAACACCAGGACTCAGTAGGACACATGAATAATGCAAAGAACATCAAGGTTCTTGCGTCACTCTCTGGATATTATAAAAGGAAAATTAGAGAGTCTGTTGCAAAAAACACCCTTAAAATTTCAATAGAGACACGTCCTACTTATTGCATCAGGCATGAAATCTAAATATTACGGGTGTAAACACCTGAAATCCCCCTACCGGAGTTCATTCAGTGTTTTGATCTCGTGCAGTGAAAATCACTGAGGATATCTTGTGTAATCGCAGGCGAAATGTCGGAAAGTAATTTAAGTTTAACACGGGCTAACCAGAAGAACCATGATTTCTTGAAAACGTGAGGTTTTTATTAAAATAATTAAAAATAAATTGATTTCTCCATTGATCCCAGAATCGGTAATACACAAATAATCTTCAACCATGATAGTATCAAATTGTGATGCTTTAAATTTATCACCTTGTTCAACTAATTTTTTTTTTGTAAAAAACCCTTTAAAAACCATAAAATATAACATTTTACAGTCAGTTTGGCATCACGGCAAATGCATCAGCAGTTTCTTATTACAGAACTAATTATCATTGTCTGAATAAACGGCGGACACTGTCTAAGTATCACCAAGCCAGATAAAAAAAGTGATCGGAATCAGATAGAGATAGTTGTCTTGGTTTCTTGGTAGGACAATTCCTGTAGTTTCTTTGCCTAATGTAAAACACTAATTTTTGCAGTGCCTAAATTGTTGTTCAGGGAATTCGCAATAGAGTTCCCTAACTTATTTCTATAAAAATTGTTTATTGTTCATTAGTTTATTCAAAATTACAGTACTTAATTTCAGTTTGGGGATCTGTTTGTTCAAGTAATCTAAATCTTTAAAAAAAATACAAAACAAAGTTATTAAATGCATTCATAAACTACCATATTTAGAACCTACATCCAATTTATATAAACCTAAAAGGTATCTAGACACAAATTTGCTTTATGAAATTAAAAGTTTGTATATTAATTCATTCTATAAATCTTAAAATAAAACACTCAAATATCCCATTATATGAGACAATACAATACACTATCACAATACTTGACAAACAGACGATTTACAGACGTTATTAATAAAAAGTAATTTTGGAAAACGGTTAATTCTATACACTAGCATTATCACCTATAATAATTTACCAAAGAAAATCAAGAAAATAAATAATCTGGAAGAGTTCAAGAGAGTGCTTAAAAAGTTTTTCCCGGAATAGTGAGTTAAAAATGTATGTACTATATTTCTACTATTTGTTGTTTTTAATGTATTTATTTTCTTCCTTAGCATTTATGGCCGAATACAATGAAGCTGTTCGTGGAACACCCATGGATCTGGTCTTCTTCCATGACGCCATGGTCAATTTAATGATCATATCTAGAATTGTAAGAACTCCCAGAGGAAATGCACTCTTGGTTGGTGTCGGGGGATCAGGAAAACAAAGCTTGACTCGGTTATCTTCATTTATCGCCAATTATAAGAGCTTCCAGATTCAACTAACCAGGTAATACGTATAATCGTACTTACATTTTATTGCGATATTACTGAAAAACACTTATTTTTTATAAATTACGGACATATAGAGTACTTTGTAGCGATAATATGTAGTACGCCCATATGTATAGAATAATGTTCCCATTATCTGCTTATTATCCAGTTCAGGGCCACCCAACATTAGAAAGTATGCGGGCCATTCTAAATAAAAATAGTATGCATATGATGCGTATAAAAAATATAAATTAAAAGAGGATTTGAAGTGTAACGTAAGTTTTTCTGTGCTATTTTTTTAGTAATCTGCATTATTTAAAAGAAAATAAAACAAACATCTTAATATAAATAATATTAAAAATTAATCAGGTTAACACTTTTGAAAAACACTCGGTTTAATAGATAAACTACGTGTACTTATTCTCGCGACTCCGATATTTACAGTTGTAGTGGGTATTTTCCATTGTTTTTGTTTTTCACAGCTAAAAATCCAAAATTTCATAGGACACCACTAAACAGTTATTTTTGAAAGACTACTTTTCGTCTTGACACATACAGGGTGTAAATTAATTAGGTAGTGTCAAAACTGGCTGGGATTATCTCACAGAAATAATTAAAAAAGGCATGTAAACAGGGGTCCGCAAGCTTCGTTTTCGAGATACTGGATGTTATGTTAATACTTTTTCGTTTTTTGTTTCCTTTGTAAGAGGGAAGTATTATTATAATCCCGGATTTTTGCAGATCATTGGGGCGAAAAACTGTTTTCCCATTTTCGTCGGTCTGTCTGTGCACGGCATAGCTCCAAAACTATTTATCCGATTGGTCAAAAATCAAGAGTCATAATGAGATACAATGGTAACATTGGTTTCTCTAGCCAAGTCTTTACTGAAAAAAAAGCTTACTACAATTTATAAGTGTTTTATAATGATAACTTTAACTACCTTAACGTTACATACTTGTGATACTGTAATGTTTTAGTCTTAATTTTTTGTATATTGGTGTTTTTTCTTTTATTATGTAAAGCTGTGTCAACAAATGATAATAAAGCATGTTTTGAATTTGAACAAAAACATTTTAAAGATCAAATATGAAGGAACAAAATGGCGGTCTAATAAAATGTTTAAATATTCGATCAAATTACTTCAAATCAATAACTTTTTTTAGAAGAAAATAATAATATTGGGGAAAATAAATAATAATATTAATATTAATAACAACAATAAATAAATTAAAAACTAAAAAAAAATGTAATAAATTACAGTTTTTATTACCAGATAATTATATGCATGTATGTACTTAGTGAAATTCTGTCGTTCTGCATGGGTAAAAGCAAATTTTACGATTTTTTTATGTCTCGTATATTCCTAGAGATTTTAAAAACAAATTTCATACAGGGCATTCTGATACTTACTTAACCCTCCCGAACTTTTTACTATGACGTCACTGGCTATTGTTACTATAAAATGAAAATCCTTTTCAGTTTTGTAATTCTGGTCTTTTGCAATATTTTGCAACATATTACATATTATTTAGTAAAATGTCTGTTCATGCTAGACAATTTGAAAGATATAAAGCATGTGGACCATGGGAAGATTGGTAAAGTTATGTTAGAGCATTACGATCTTCAAATTAGGGTGGCATGGACGGATATTTTGCTTAATAATTGTTAAACACGGAAAAAATAACACCCTGTAGAATTTTTTAAAAACTCATTTACTCGTTTCATTAGCATTAGTAATAGTTTACGGACGATTTTTTTCTTATTTTTATGAGATAATCCCAAAGTTCTCGACATTAATTGAAAACCCTAGAAGCTAAGGGATATGAGGACATTTTTGAATAAATGGAGCTAAATGGCTAAATGAGTACAAAATATGCCCATCTATTTAGTGGTCAAGGAGTATAAGTGATTTTCAGGTTTATTGGCGCCATCTTTTACCATATCACTTAATAGTCCTACAATATTTTACTTTTGTTTGATGGCTAAAAGAGTTAAGCGTACTTTGCCGAAAACGGTGAAGATGTTTCTTTTTTCCAATAAGGTTTAAGTTTGTTATTTACAGTTTTAGATTATTCAATAAAATTAATTTTTTTACAAGTTGGCCTTTAACCTACTCTTAACCTCATTTATTAGAATTTATCATTGGCAATCAAGAGATATAAGTGCGAAAAATCTAAAAAATATTATTTTACTTTTCTTAGATTTTATCTAGAAGTACTAGTAAATACTATATAATATAACTAACACATATTGAAATATTGTGTAAATTAGTAGTAGTTTATTTAGTCTTTTCTGAACTTTGAACTTAACTTTCTCAATTAATTTACATCCTATATGTGTCGAGACTGATAAATCTGGCCAGTGACGTCATAGTAAAAAGGGAGAGTTAAAGAGGTCATAACATAAATAACACTGTTGATTTTTCTAAATCTTATTTAGTCGCTTTGTTGATATTAATCATAGTATACTGTTTATATAAACTTTTTTTGATGACAAAACTCATCCCCCTGGCTTGAATCTACGCTTTGTATATCCGTTGACTATACCAACCATTAATAATATCGATTGCATTATCGTATCTTTGCAGAACGTATAACGTTAACAACATGATGGAGGACATGAAACAGTTGTACAGAGTGGCAGGTCTTGAGGGTCACGGGATGACATTTATCTTTACAGACAACGAAATAAAGGAAGAAACGTTCTTGGAGAGTATTAACAATATCCTCAGCTCCGGGGAGATTGCCAATTTGTTCGCAAAAGATGAACTCGATGAAATTCAGTCGGAGTTGATACCGGTTATGAAGAAGGTTCTACCCAAGCGACCCCCGACAGGTGACAATTTGTATGACTTTTTCTTGACAAGAGCGAGACAGAATTTACACGTCGTGCTGTGTTTTTCTCCGGTAAGTTATATTATTTTAAAATTGTCTTACCATATCTCATAAATATAGCATTAAAAAAGTAATTCATTGCAAAATGAAAGATCATTGTCATTTTAATGTCTTATTTGGTTTATATATGGTTGTCTGAAAAGTCAGTTAAAATATTTGAATTGGCGATTCTTTAAACCATAAGAAAATAGTACCTGTATGGCCTTAACAGCTAAATTATTTACCTGGTAAAATTTGTGTCTCAGGACGAACCGATTAATTTAGGTACGTAATTACCTAAACTAGAGTCTGGAATCCAGATGGTGCTTATTTAGCCATTAAAGTTCAGTTTGAGGCTGCACACTGAAGAACAGTAAACAAGCGTCATCGATCGCCAGTAACTGATTAAAACTAGTACAAATCATGTGAAAATTATCTTAAATTGATAATACTTGATTTAAAACCGTCAAATTGCAATAATCATGTCCGATCGAGCACGACCATGCGTTACCGACCGGTTTAAAACTGAAATTTGTTTATTTTTTAGTAGCTGGTTATTGAGTCTCTATCCACTTTGATATGCACACTTTTCAGGTTTAAATTTAACCTAAAAAGGGATATATTTAAAAATAGTTCGTGCTTACCCTGTTCTGTGCCATATTTTTATAAAAATGAAAGGGGTAGTTCACTATTTTTATAATATGAAGTAATAGAAGAAATAGATTCACTAACAACGATCTTAATCGACCGGCTCGATCTACAAATGTATTATTTCTACTTTTTATTTATTTACTTTTAAGTAATTTAAAAGTTATTGTTAGCCGGAGTTTTTATGGGAGAAACTGGTAACTTTAAAGAAAACGTAGACCCTCTAAATGGTATTGAAAGGGTCATTTGTTGTCGATAATGCCTGTCTCAATTAATTGTGAATTGTCAATGAATTTTGGTAATGTTATAAAACGTAACGCCTTAAATAAATCTCTGCAACTTTGAAAATATTTAAGATATATAAGTCAACTGAAAAACAAAATATCGACGAGAGTGACTTTCCTCAATATCGGTAATTGGTGAAACTCCTTGAGAAAAATCGAATGACCGTTTAAAATGTATAAATAAATCACCCCTATATGTTTAACCTTGTATCTTTCAGAAGCTGCAATAAAGTAAAAAACTCGTAAGGATCCTTATATAGACAAAAGTGGCTTTGAATATACTCAAATATCAATAAAATCCGTCTACTAATTTCAAATATATACCTTTTTAAGCTTAAGAAAATTCCTCCGGAATCTTTTCAGGAGACCGTCAGTGTATGAATGTGTTGGCGAAGTTTCATGTTTTTTGCGTTACAAGGTGTTTAAATATTTTAATTGAATTTAACTTTTTAATACCCTGTAACTAAACAAATTATTATTAATTAGCCTATACACTCGTAAAACATTTGCTATAAAAGGAAAACGACTATATTTTACATATTGGTAAATTTTCATGTACTACAAACGTAGTGTCTTGTAGTAATTTGAACGCATATTTCATGTTTTAAAAATGTAATTACCTGTTATATTTTTTATATAAACAATGTCAGAAAGGTTTCTAGGGACGGCACTTATGAAAATGTAGGAAATATCCGGCGTTTCAATAAAATAAGTAGAAGCGTTCTAGTAATATTCAGAAAAAGAAAATTTCTTGAAGAACTTTAAACACACTTTATTTTAAAAATTATGCAGTTTAAGAAATAAGTTTAAGAAATATATGAATACCAATTAAACTTCATACAGAGGGTCCATCGTATACACATTAAATTCACCGAAATATTACCTCGCTCGTAACAATATTGGCTGCGAAGTTACTGAGAGCGCATGTTAGGTATATTGTTTAGAAATATTTGTATGCGCAATTCACTTCGCAGGTACGAGACTGCTACATACTGGCAACACTAGCCGTGAAATTCTTCCGAGGTACGCGTAAGTCTCTCGATGGAGTGTGGGTGGATCGTCTATACGAAGTTTTATCTATGTTTAATATAAATATAATGAAAATTTCAAGGTAGGCGAAAAGTTCCGTAGTAGAGCACTCAAATTTCCCGGCTTGATTTCTGGTTGTACCATTAATTGGTTCCAAAAATGGCCGCAAGATGCTTTAGAGGAAGTATCGGAACACTTTTTGTCAAACTACGAAGTCGTAGCTACGCAAGACATCAAAAATGAACTGATGCTCATCATGGCTGAAGTACATGATGGAGTTTCTGACTTTTGCGATAGATACTTTGACAAGTAAGTTTTAGTCGTCTTTTTTTTATTTGTTACTAAATGGGGCAAGCTTTAAAACTAATGCAATTTGTCTTTTTAAGATTCCGTCGTAGAACATACGTTACCCCAAAAACCTTTATCACGTTTTTGGCTGCGTATAAACAAGTTTACAGGAAGAAAGTTGATGACATCGACGTATTGGCAATGAGGATGAAAACTGGCTTATCAAAGCTCGTGGAAGCTCAAGCAAGTGTTGACGTATTAAGAACAGAATTAGCTGTTAAAGAAAAAGAAATGACAGTAGCTACTGAAGCTGCTGAAAAAGTAAGCTGAAATATTTTAGGCAGGAAATCATTTTTACTGATTTGATAATCTACATCTTAGGTGTTAGCCGAAGTATTATCTGCTAGTGAAATAGCCAATAAGATTAAAGAAGAGGCGACTGTCGTAAAGGAGCGGGCTGAAAATTTAGTAGCCCTCATTAGTGTTGATCAAAAAGAAGCAGAAGAAAAACTCATGGCAGCCAAGCCTGCATTAGATGCCGCCGAAGCAGCTTTACTGGTAAGAAGTTTGTAAGGAATTGATAAAATGTAAAATTCTGTTTATATTTTCATTTTTAGACAATCAAAGCTTCTGATATAGCCACCGTAAGAAAACTAGGCAAGCCGCCATATCTAATTTTGCTTATTATGGACGCCGTACTGATTTATTTCAAAAGGAAAATTGATCCCACGAAACCAGATCCGGAGAAAAACTTTTTAATGCCTTCATGGAGTGAGTCCTTAAAGGTAAATGCGATATGTTCAATCCCGTTACAATTAACCGGCACGTAGCCAGGATGGGTCCTGCTCCCCTCCCTGAACTGAATTTCTGGCTACGTGCCTGCAATTAAATAAGCAATAAGTAAATCGTAAAGCTTGAGCATCACAAAAAATTGACTCAAAATCTTCACCTTAAGTTTAATTTACTGCTTTTAAGCCTGGAACACAAAGAAGTTTTGCAAACGTTTAACCCAAATGCTAAACAACAAAAAGGAATTACCTATTTTGATACACAACTGGATAATAATTTTAAACCTATATTTTAAGAAAGTAGCGAGGAGAGTGTGCTACAAAACACGCAAAGAAAAATTAAGTTTCAAGTAAACGATTGGTGTAATTTGCATTGTGTTCCAACCTTTATCCAGCAGTCATTTTTAACATCAATGGGTAACTACGAAAGTAGGTCACTTAGTAGCGGTTCTGCACCTTCCCTTTCCTGGACTGCCCCGGAGTAGATTCTTATTTCCATATACTGCTAACTTATATGACGCAACCCGTATATTGGTTCTGTGCCGATTACGTTCGTTGGAGGGCAGCACATTAACTATATTATCATGGAATCGAGGAATACAAACAATAACACACTTGTCATTATTCTGACATTTTTGAATTTGAGTTATTAAAATTTTAGGAACTAATTTCAGTATATATTTTATATTTGTTTTTTCCTTTTAAGATTATCGGTGATCGATTAATATTACAACAGTGTATTACAGATTGCTGCCGGCGTATTTGTATGTAATATGTTTACTATTGCAAAACTAAGTAGGTGAATTCATTTAAGAAAGTTTATGCCAAAATAAAAATTACAATCTGGTTGTAATATTCGAAAATTTAGCTTTTTTTATAATTAAAAATTCATATTTCAAAATTCCAAAATACATACATATTTATCATGAGCATAGCTTGGAAAAATGATAAGTAACATATCTACACTAATATTATATAATAATCAAATGAAAAAAATTGGGAAAGTCAAGCAAGTTTTCCTTTTTTTCGAATATTAAGGCTAACAAGTCAAACAGATTGTTATAGTTGTATGTACTTTCATATTTTTTTTTTCAAAGGTTGCATACACATTTTACAACATAACAGCTTATCGACCTGTCTTAAAAAACATACGCACATACATACTACGAGCATAATTTGGAACCTGTATTATTTAAAAAAAATCCTAAAGACTGCAAAAGCTTGAGGGAGCCAAATACGGGACTGATTTTGTATATTAAGTTGCCTATCTATATTATAGCAAAATTAGCAATACTTTATTTATGCTTATTTCAATATCTCTGACGTCAGATATTTTTCGTTTATGAGGCCTACGTCATTTGTCAAGGTTATCTGTCAACTATCATCATATATTTGTCATTTCTCAAGGTCACCTGTCAATATTAAAAATCATTTGTCAGCTGTCATTTGTCAAGGTAATATTCCTGGGTTGGGTCCGTTGTAGGATGACGTCATAAATTCCTATTCTGTTCTGTTTCGAAAACGTGCAAAATAGTGTCGGAACGAAAAAATCAAAAGTGCTATTATGGAAAGGAATTCTCTAATTGCGATATTCTAATTACATCTCAAAACACATGAGAGTTTATGAGCATGTATGAGTGCTATCCATGTGCACATACATAACATAGGTATCCATAACCACTTATACACATTCATAACTACTCAGGTTTATACAAACACATATTAAAAATATTTATATGTTGTGAGATGTAATTAGGACGTCGTAATTAGAGAATTGCTTTCCATAATCGCATTTTTGGTTTTGCTCTGCTTTTGACGCTAATTTACACGTTTTCTTTTACATATTTTCGCAAATATATTTTGGCAGACAACCTACTACGTCACTTCGTTAAGGTCCTAATGACAAAAAAACTAAATCTCACGACCAGCTCGGCCGATCGGTGCCAAACTTCCTTTGTTTTTAATACTTATGAAGTCATCATCCAGTCAGACCTTACCGAAAAATTTGATTTTGACAAATTACAATTAGTTGACAGTTGACCTTGGCAAATGACGTAGCCCACGTGGACGAAAAATGTCTGACATCAGATATATTGAGATATGAATGTCCCGGGGGACGGAGGGGGCGGAATCGCTATAATCCCTCTACTAAACCTCTAACAAAAACTCGCATAGTTATTGCGATTTTTGACGTCACACACTTTGAGTTTGAAATTAAACATTTTTATTTAAAACGCAGACTTTAAGTTCAACTATTATTCATTAAGTTCGACAGTAAGAGTGATAAAACATGTATACAACCATGTTGGACGAAAAAAATTTGAAATTTTAAAATGACACTATGGTAGTGCTGTCAAATTATTAATTGTGACGGTTTATAAAGGCGGGTGCCAGCTCATAATTAAAGAAAAGATCCTCACTTTTATATATGAATGACTATATACGAGGTTGTTGCTACTCTGGAGGGCTAGCAGATCGGTTTATCGAACTTTCGGTTAACCGAACACCGGCTATTTAAAATGCTGTATTCGCGGTTAACCGTGACAAATTTTAACCGGTTAATAGTAACCTTTGACAGCCACAAGGCACATTCCCCTCTGGCTTCTGACTACAGATTGATCTTAAAGCGAGTTGCAACTAACATGAAAAATAACCAGAAGTAAAGTTACCAATTTTCTTAGATGTCACTTAAAATCAGCATAAGAGGTCCACATAATAAATATATATATATATATATATATATATATAACTTGACTTTACCTTTGACTATTTTTTTATTTTCGGACAATAACCTCAAATAACTGCCATTGGGCACTCCAACGATCTGTTGAACGTCATCGATCAGCTGTTTTTGACGGGCGTAGGACAAACAAATCGAATTTTTACATGGAAGTATATGGGAGTTTTGTTATTTATTTCTATTTTTTTACCTTAAAATGCGTTCTTTTTGTTGTATTGCAAATTGCGGATGTAGAGAGACAAAACACAATGTTACTTTTATTTGTAAGCTTCAAGAATTTTGAATTTTAGATATGAAAACGATTGAATGAACTTTCGTCGATGTGGCTGAAGTGAATTACTGCAATAAGAAGAGGATTTACGTACTACTAAATTAAATTAGGCCCAAGTGTGTGCAAAACATTTCATATTAATCATTTATTAAAAAGCTAAAATTAATCTAGCTAGTTAACAATTATTATGATTCTCAATCGAGACTGATTGAAAATCTAATCGTTTGAAAAAGTTATATTACATTTTGTACCGTTATATATTTTGGAACGCTTTATTATTATTTTATGTTTTAGGGGACTTAAATAATTATCAGTTCTTGTATGTACCATTTTGAAGGAGATTTTTTTAATAATTTTAACCTTTATGTAACTCTGTAATTACTTTTTGTTTGGGAAAGTGACACTAACTAAAAGATTAAAATAATTTTTTTAATGTGTAATAAATGAAGCTACGATAACCGTATACAGGGTTGTTACTTACTTAATATTAAGATTTGCCAAAAGTGTCTCTCAGCAAAACCTATGACCGAATAAAGAAAGATCTTGTTATGCATTCAGAACACAAGTTCTTAAATTATGAAGGGTTAAAATTCCAGACTCAGGATTACAAGTAGGATAAAGGTTTAGAAACTCTACAAAATTTTTGAGTTTCTTGATAACTTCTCAAAAAAATAAGACGGGAACAAAATGTAACTATTTTTTTTAGAGGCTCGCTCCATGGTATAATCCTGTCCAAGAGAGCAAGTATATAATTGTTTCTAGACATAAGTAAGTTTAAGTCTAGTAAAGGGTAACGTTTTCATTATGCTGATAAAAATTATTGAGTTCCATTACACTCATCATCAGGTTTATTGTTAAGACAACTTTTTATTCATATTCTATTCACTCTGAAAATCTTATATATTGTTTTACTTTGATATGCATGACAATTTATTTAAACAAAAACATGTTTGTTTTATTGATATATATGTTTTATTTATAAAAAAAATATATGTACTAGATCCAGTACAAGATATTAAACACAGATTGAACTAAGTTTAACTTGGATATACATAATTTAAATTGACCAACTGTGAAACTAACAATGTTTATATTTGTCACTGGGGAAAGTCTTTTGGATCCACACTACAAAAGGATCTTATTTTTTATTATTAAAATATTTTGTTTGCACCATTCGGCGACTTCGGCGTTCTTATTTCGAAGCTTCAAAAAGTATTTACTTGTCATAACTAAGTTTAAAACAAACACACAGTTGTAAAAAATGGTCCTGAATAAAAAATGCACTAAATATTTACAAAAATACTTGAAATTTGCTTTTAAATTATCAGGGACTCATATGGAACAAAACAATGTTTGTCTTACGCCAGCCATATTGACAGCAGTCAGCTGTTCTGTTGGACTGCCTAATACGGTGTTCTCAGTATATATAAAAAAGTCCCTGTACATCAGTTCTTCAAATTATAATCCATTAAAGTTAAAATATTGCAATATTGATGGAATCATTTTTGCATAACTTTCGTTTAACTCTCTTTTCATATTTTTATATTATCAAATATAAAATACTTTTTCTTATAAATATCCATTATTCAAAATGAAAGTGGTTTACTCTTGGCCATTTTTTATATATTTAGTTGTAATTCGCTTTGTATAATAACAATCTGGGTATTTTTTTTTATTTCTCAGTTCTCGATCAAGCGTAGCATGTTCCCAGAATGCAATTTCATATTTCAAATATTCCCATATTTTCTTATGTTTGTTTTCAGACATGTGTTGGCAACAAACAACTTTCTAAGCTAAGCAGCATAATTACTTGACAAAAAAAAGCAGGGTCGTATTTTATTACGTTTTTGTAATCATTTATTTTATCTATAGCGTAGTTATCGTTTTTATTACTAAAGTAAAGGAAAAAAATCACTTTTCTTTAATTTTGGAAGCGTGACTGTGAGAATGATTGTTTACTGCGGTACTAGAGAATCGTTATCAGAAAATTATTCTCTAAATCATATGTCTTTTTTTCTGATTTATATTTGTAATCAATGAAAATCAATTTTGTACCATAGAAAATAAAAACTATTTAGTTGCTACTATTTTAGGTAATGGCAGACACGGCGTTCCTGAGACGCCTACAAGAATATCCAAAAGATACCATTAATGGGGAGATAATTGACTTATTGCAACCTTATTTAACTCATCCACTGTATACTTATGAAGCGGCCAAGACAGCTTGCGGTAATGTTGCAGGCCTGATCGCTTGGACAATAGCTATGGCCTCGTTTTATGACGTAAACCGAGAAGTCTTGCCTTTGAAGGTAAAAATTAACTTTAAATATCAGGTAGTGTTACGATAGTGTAGAAGGGCCAGAAAAATTTAAAAATATTTTGTTAAATTCTGGCTTAGATCTTGGTATTTATTAAAATCCGAGTTAGATTAAGTTATGTCAGGTCAGCGCCGGTGTGAGGCATAGATAAGGCAATACAAAATGTATGAATTATTTTTACTTGCCCCGGGATTAAGAGGGAAGTATTGTTATTGTGAAAAATCACCCGCCAGAATTTGTTTTCTCAATTCCGTCGGTCTATCTGTCGCTCTTATTGCATCTGAAAGTAGGTCCGTCAAAACGTGCCATCAGTGCTGATGGCTCGACTCTGACGATCAGGACTGTGAAACGGTACTTAACACGTATTTACCATTATTATTAATAAGCTGGGTTCAAACTCTGACTAAATGATGTATTTAGGAAGTACGTGTTTGATTACTGGCCAATTTGAACAGTATTATATTTTCCGTCTTTTTGTAACAGGGTTATAGATGGTCATCGAGCATTATTCTATATTTTATAGCATTGAAAGTTAATTATTTATTTTATTTATTTATTTGAGACATAGGGGGCAACCCTATAACATTGCTGAAATTAACTAAAATATGATAAGTAAAATCAATGGTGTTCTGTACGTTTCTTCGTAGATTATAATTAAAAATGTTATCAAATAGAATTGCTAGTATAAATCTAATTAAACATCTTATATCACCAATTCAGCGGCCACTTGTATCTCGAATAACAGCAAACTGCAAAAACGTTGGGATCTTCTTGAATATAGATATATATTTTCACTAACAGGTGGTTTATTTAAATAAAAGATTTATTTTTTAAAAACAACTTTAAGATGTATTAACAAATATTAAAATAATATAAATTACTGTGCAAAAATAACACGTAAAATTAATAACAAAAAAAATGTCAAAATCTAAATTAAAATCTAGAAAATGACGGAATTTACTAAAAGTCCCCCCAATCTTGGAACCAAAGAAAAAGAAAGTAAAATCTTTTAATAAACCATAAATTTAACTCTTGAAAAAACGTAAAAATTACTCCCCAAATAAACACTAGAATCCAAATAAGATATCTTTGATAGTCCCTCAACTTTTACAACCCAGTGTATACGTAAAGCCCCATAAACCATCCCAAAAGAAGAATTTGAAATCAACTATAACAAACAGAACTTTGACACAGATAACTCTTGTTTTGGAAATCAGAAAAAAGGTCGACAACTTTAATTAATAAATACTTCATAGGGGTCGCCTAGAGTTCTACTTTATGTATGAAATTGAAATATAATTATTACATTTCCATCTTAAATAAAGATAAAAGTACCTTCTATATAAATGTCTAAAACTTATACTATCACTTATCAGCCAGCATTCTGGATCAAAAAGACCATGGCGAAAAAAAGAAAAGTAAAGAAAGACCCTCTCAGCCAATCTTTTCTGAAGGGAAACTACGCTGTCCAAAAAAAATATGGTATTTTTAAACCCCTTCTATTATAAAATATTCTATTGTATTTTTAACATAGTAAATTGACAATTCAATGTAATTGAATCGAAATGAAATGTTTTAATTATTATTAGCTCTAACTTAAATAAAAGCGTGCCACGAAAAACGCCCATATGATAACCTTAAACTTTTAAAGCGGATGTATCGTCGCGCGTCGAGTGCAACTTGACAGATTTATATTAAAACTCTGCACAATCTAAATGATAGCGTTTGAAATAAGTGTTATTTATTATTTTGTTTAGCTTTTAAAAACTCTCAAAACTAATATCAGAAAGCTTTACTTTAACGACTTTTTTGAAATATTCATTTAGCATTTGTCATGAGAAAAAATAAATTAAGAATTTATGTACTCTATTCTATTGCTATAGTCTATTCCGTTACACTTTTTACTTAACATTTACAAAATAAAAATAGTGATATTGTAAATGACTGGTAAAGATTGAGAGGATGAACTTCTTTACCTTTAATTTTCCAACTGAGGTTTAACAATTTAAACCTCTGGCAACTGACTATTCACTTGAAATATTGGACGAAGATCTATGGATAGACACATAGTAGACATTTATTTATTGTACATACATTTGTGATATTAATTATTTATTGATTGCATTTACTAAGAATAGTTGTCATTCATGTTTCTTTTTGAAACTAGTCTTGAATTGTTTCGTATTTGAGTCGATCTTGCTATAAAATAATTTTACTTTTATATTTAGGCAAATTTGACAATCCAGCAAGCGAAACTAACCAGAGCCCAAGAAGAGTTAGAAGCCGCGATGAGCTTGTTGGCAGAGAAAGAAGCTGAGGTGAGAGAGTGTCAACTTTTATACGAAGAAGCTATGGGAAAAAAGCAAGTAAGTATTTTATTTTACACACATACCTCATACATATGCTTTACATTCTTATATCATATTTTTCTCTAAAATAGTGAGCGCTACATCATTTTACCAAAGAAACTTTTTTACACAAAAATGCAGTCATAATACAACACGGCGAAATAAATTGTGACCAAAAAATCAACCATCTTCTAATTCGCAAGCCACTGGCCGTAATATGGACTACCTTAGCTCTTTAAAATATGTTTTCTAATAACCGCAGCTTATGTTTAAAAATTAATTTTTTTCTTGTGAATATAATTCAAAATACAAGAGTTCTAACCACATTACATCACAACTTGTTAATTAGGTTATGGACGCGCGTTTCGCTAACCAAGTTAGCATCATCAGCAGAACTAAAGTAACTTATCCTAACCGAGACTATTTATAGGTAAATGGTGGTGGCACCGTTGTCTAGTAAGCAATAGCTTACTTATCATTATATACTTTACTTTTAGCTATATTTTAATCCGATTCATTTTAAAGAACACATGGCACATTTAAGATACGGAAGAAGAACAGAAAAGTCGAGCGTTGCCCAACATGCTTTGGAAAATAATCACCAAATAGGAATAAATAATCTTAAGTTAATTAAAAATGTATCTAATAATAGACTATTGGATGCATTTGAGAGTATAGAAATAATTAAATGTGGTAAGAAAGCACTAAATAAAGACAGAGAGCCTATTCCCTATAGTCCCCTCTATTGCTTACTTGACAACGGTGCAGCCGAGTGAAACCAAGTGTGACCACATTTACCTATAAATAGTCTCGGTTAGGATAAGTTACTCTAGTTTATATCATCTGCTGATGATGCTAACTTGGTTAGCGAAACGCGTGTCCAGAACGTAACAAGTTATGGTGTAGTGTGGTTAGAACTCTTGTATTTTGATCTATCTTCCACCACAGGTTCCAGTGTTAAGTGTGAATATAATATTCAGAGATATTAAATAAAAACGCCAAACGTAACTCCCTATGAAGGTTTCCAGACCTAAGTTAATATAAACTTTGTAAATAATTTTTTAATTGGGAATCACTTCCTGTATGTCGAGAGAGAGAGAGAGAGAGGTACACACACCAAAAAACCCGGACAAAAACTAGTAGCCAAGTTTAATCTAAAGTAACTTTTTAAATTTTGGACTGATTTGAATGAAATTTTTGATAAATTGTAGATGCATGTATCGAGTTTATTCCCTAACTGGCGAGTTGCGAGTTTTAAGGAGCGTGGGTTTTATACAAGGAGACGTGAAGTTGCACTTTTATCCCCTAAGTTTTGAACATTCTGTGGACGAGTTGTAACGCTGAATAAAATTTTAGCGTATTGCAGATTTAAGCCTTGTTTGTTTTTAACGTTTTATTTTCTGATTCATTTGAATACCTGTTTCGTGAAAGGAGATTAAAATTTTATAAAAAGCTTCACTTTTTTTCAATAGCAGCAATATTGTTTCGAGAGTTTCGTCAGACAGGTGAGTATACTTAAAGATGGGGATCAGGAAGATCGCGCATCACATTAAAAGTTTTAAGATATCGAGGCGTACTATCTGTCATTATTAGTCACCATATTGAAAACGTACCCGATACAAGAGTTTCTGTACATACCATCCACCGTAGATTAAAGGAGGCGGAATTGACATCAAGAAGACCAGTTGCTTGTCCAGCTTTGCTCGCCGCTCATTGTACTCTGCGATTGAATTTCGCCCACAAACTTAGAATCTGGATGGGAGAACAATGGGGCTGTGTATTGTTCAGAGACGAGTCGTGTTTGTACCAGATGAACGTAAGCATGTTTAGAGAAGACAAGGTGAACGGTTTTCTTAGTGCTGTATTTCTCCAAGAATGCCATTTGAAGGCGGCAGTATTACGGCATGGGCTGATATTTCAACAAACGCCCGTACAGACTTAGTTCTCATCGAAAACGATACTATGATTGCTAATCGTTATATTGAGTAATGTCTAGCCGACAATGTAGTTCTACTGGGTCCGTTTGTTAACTAGAATTTTATTCTAATTCATTCAGAATAATGCCAGATCTGCGTAGCATTTGACACAGAATATTTGAACGAGATGAATATTGAACAGTCAGAGTTATCTCCACGTAACCCTGATCTTAATCCTAAAGAACATGTGCGGTATATGTTAGGAAGGTTTATTCCTAACAGAAAACCGGAAGCCATACGAAACCTCCGAGTAGCCCTTCTTGAAGAGTGGGAAAATATACCACAAGCAGCCAACTGCATACAATGCCTACCCCGTCGATTGGAAGAAGTTATTAGAGCACGAGAAGGCAATACACGATACTAATCTTCAGATACTTTATAAAAAAATTCTGTTTTGATGTTTATAAAAGTTTTAAAAATGAAACAACAAATGAAACGGTAAAAATAAACAAAGCTTAAACTTAAAATACTCTAAAATGTTATACAAATTTTCAATTTGTCCACAGGCTGTTCAAAATTTGTTTTTAAAACTAACTTTGCACTCCTTAAAATGTTCTGCCACTCGCAAGTTGGTGAATAATTTGGATCATTAACAAAGCTGCTGTAAATTAAACCTGACAACTATTTGTCCGGATTTTTTTTTTGGTTGGGAGTGTAAAAATGTTCCTAATTTTAAGGGGTATCTTATCTTTAGGAAATTTTTGATGCAGCAATGAAAGTGAAGAATAAGATGGATGCCGCAACAGCACTTATAGATGGTTTAGCAGGAGAAAGAATTCGTTGGACGGACCAGCTTGCTCAATTTAAAGCTGAAACTGAGCGCCTGATTGGTGACGTTGTCTTGCTTACAGGATTTTTGGGTTACACAGGGCCATTCAATCAAGAATTCAGAGGAATTATGCAACAAACCTGGTTGGATGCTTTAACAAGACGGAAAATTCCAGTCACAATTAGCCTGAATATTATTGACAGCTTGACAGACATTGCAACGGTTTGTATTACCTTATTTTATACTGTATTAGTATTATTTATTTCTGACTAGAATATCTTCTTTATTATCAAAAATATACGTATAATGTTTAAGGAAGTATTTTAAAAAAATGTGTTCAGCAAATACTGGTTCTTCGGAACCATAAGCGTTTAATAGGGTTTAGGCCAGGGCTTAAGAGTGGTCATTCTAATTGCTCGATTTCGGTGGCGGTGATATACAACCTAACTACGTAACAAATCGATCACACCCAATGAAATCGCTATAAAGTATAACATCTTAATAGAATAATATTGTTGTAATAATCAGTAATGATAAGTATAATAGCTTCTACAAAATCGGTGCATTCACTATAACTTATTCCACTCCAAAAAATAATTAATCCTCCACCAAAGCAAATATTTTGCTCTAAATTGTCAGCTGCATAGCCTTCTTGGTCTCTTCCGGGTTAGTGGCGTCCGATTGGATTCCATAAGTGTAAAGAGAATGTATCTTTATTGGTCTTTGGCTCACTTTTCGTGATTTTTAGCAAATTTTGGTCTTATATTTTGTAACATGGAACAATCTTAGAGACTTTGGCGGGACGTTTTGAGACTGAATTGATTTCTTTTAACCTTTGTCTCTGCACCTAGGCAACTCGTTTTGTTAACAGATAATTTCTTAGCTGCGAAGCTGCATATCCACGATTTCGTAAACATTATAGTATATACAGATCTGTTGTATACGTTTTAGGTCCTTGTTTTGATTTTCTACCATATTTTTCAGTCACGCCAAATCGTATGAGTCGTGAAACATTAGCGTGGTGCATGCCAACAATACTTACGACTTTCATTAAACAGTATGATAACTTTTACAGAATCTGTTTCTCTAACAAGTGTATCACAAGGCATATTACTTATCACGGTTAGCACTGGTTAATTAAGTACAGCTAAACTCTACCAAGAAACTTTAGTTAAGTTAATACAAAAATGAAAAAGTTTCTACTAGAAAATATAACACCCTTATTAGTCTAGAAACAGTGCTTATACAACTGACATAAACCTACTATGCAATTCTAGAAATAGTTTGGCATAAAACTGAAAAAATTATTTATTTGTGCATTAATAGAAATAACATATATAAATATTTTTGCCCAGGAGAACTTAGAAGAATAAGGTCAAGCATCAAATTTGGGAAACACTCTTCTCAAATACCTAGCGTATTGAGTTTAATTATATGTACATCCAGTACATCTAAAATCAATTTAATTAATTTTCTAACCCAAAAAAAAATGCTATTTTCGTATATTAAAACGTATTCCTAACATTGCAGCAAACAAACGTTAACTCGTCCAATTCCTCAAACAATTGATTTGGGTCTGCAAAGCATTTTCGAAAACGTTGATTTCAATAAAATAACTTTTTACATCGCATTTAAAGACAAGTTTCTCTGAACTATAATTCCGACAAAGCTTGTCAGGGCATAGACTTCATATAAACACTATTTTGTTTGCTTAACACCACCATTTCATATAGTTCCATACATCGGCTTTGTTATTTCTAGGAAGTAAAATTTTATTTGAAAACATTAACTTAAACACCGATGTAAAGTTACAAGAGTAATACATTTAATAAGCAAATTGTCTCTCTATTTGCCTTTCCTAGCAACCCGCCGCATTAAAGGCAAACATCTCTTTCTACTTTTCTCGAATCGATCAAGTATCTTTTATGGTTTAAATAAAAATCTCTCCATTTTTTATCTGTCCCATTAATAATTTTGTTTAAAACATCAGTTTTTATTTGCATCTTTGTCTTTTTGCCACGCTTTTATAGCTCTACCTCAGTAAAGTGAGTTGGGCTTGTCCAACGTTTGCATGGGAGTGAGAAACGTATTTCTATAGAAAGAAACCTTGTTAAAAATTACATATTCAGTGCAGTTTGAGTTTTTATAGAAGCACAATTTTGCTTTGTATCCTGCTCATAATAAATTTGTCTCTTTTATACAGTGCGCCAGAAGTTATAGTTAAGACCACAAGTACGTGTTGTTCTTTTCATCGGACCTATTAGAGGCTCCGCAGCAATTTGTTTATTTATCATCATTAATTGAACCGGTTAATCAAGTTTTAAGAAACAAGTGTTTCTTTTCTCGCATCCATCTAATCCATCTAAGTGCAATATTATAACGCAGTCGGAGTTGTTACAGTAATCACTGTTGATTGTACGCATAGCTCATTTGTTGTATATTGTGATCTCAAATTTTAGGATGAGTTGAATCGTTTAGCATGACTTGCGTAGCAAGATTTTGCTGGTTACACTGGCTTTTTGTAAGTGACAAAGAGTTTACAAAGTTATAATTACAGAACCAGCGCTCTAGTGAGTTGTTTTCGAAATAATTAGGCAATAAAAACGTGTTTGTTTTTGTCTGCTCTTATGAGTTATGAGCTGTATTTGTATTTAAATAATAATATTACGGTCTACATTTATTTCAAACGATAACCGACTTCGGCACCCAATTAATAAAGTTTGAGTATTTGCTATAATTTAAGTACATTAACTTTTAATTTTCATTTAGATCGGTGAGTGGAATCTGCAAGGCTTGCCAACGGATGAACTCTCAATCCAAAACGGGATTATTGTAACCACTGCATCGAGGTATCCGTTGCTAATAGATCCTCAAAGTCAGGGCAAGGCATGGATTAAAAACAAAGAAAAAAATAACCAACTGATTGTATCTTCATTAAATCACAAATATTTTAGGTAAATATGATGCATTATACTTCATGTACTATTTAAAAAGATATCGGAGAAATTCTAAAACGTTGCGACTTTTCAGTCTTATTAACCGAACGAAGATAAAAATTTCCCGCGTGAATAATGTAGACTTTCCTACATTCATATAAAATTTGAGAAAATGTATTTTAACCTTGTTTTTTTCGAAAAACACAATGGTTTTTTATTAAATGATGATGCGTTTTGCAAGGTAAACCGCCATATTTTGTATACGACTGTACATCCGGCTCCCTCGCCAGACTAATGAGGTTTCAGTTGGTGACTCACATATACCTGTCACACTGTAAATGCCATGTGATGTATGAAAACTTTGATATTTTGTAGTATAAAGCAAAATGCTCTATAAGAAAATTGTTACAAATCATCTCATCTTTTCAGATGTCGGATATCATTATCATTGGTTTACAAAAAGTTTTTTGCTTAAAATTTGCATTTCGCTGAATACACCATTTTGTAGGTTCCTTTGATTTGTATACCTTTGTTTATTACCGTTGATTACTTCAAAAATGAGTGTCTACGTCGAGCAAAACGACATTATATCAAAATATTGAAGGCTCTCTTGTTTAGATATAGCATCTTCTTATCGCTACGTTATTGAAAAATTTCATGAAAAGTTCCTAATGTATACGTAATAAAGTGGGCTTTATGCAAGCTGGTCTAAAAATTTCGTGAAAGTGGATACATATTAGACAGAAAAAAAAGAAAAAATGTTTTAATGAATATGAGCGACTAATATTGTATTGCAACCTGTTGGAGAAGATCCCATACCATCCTTGAAAAAAACGCGGCATGCAGCAATAGATGGCCCAAAAGAGTACTATTTAAATTATTTAAAATGAAAATAGGATATTTTCCTATAAACTATAATAAAACCAGACATTAGAAGGGAGCCATGAAAGCAAAAGGTTAGATTTTTTTTGTGGGTAGGGAGCTAAATGTTAGGTGGTATAAGGGGATTGTATAAGTTTATAATGTTCTCGGATTATTCCGCGTTTTCCACAAATGAAACTGTCGCATCACAAGTTTGCTATTGTGATGTTAATCCTACGTTTTGAATATCTACCTTGTGTCAATATCTTGTTACTTACTAAAGTTATTGCTATAATCATACTAGATAAATTTCTATTATTATGCTACAATTTGCCACACGAACCAAGCTTTAGCTTAAAGATAAAAGTAGTTTACTCGTGTATTTGAATTTTTCTTTTTTCGGACACCATGTAAAAAAAGCAAAAGTTTTTTCAAATATCACTTTTTGTCGGAAAATGAGATTTTTGCTCCATTTGTCCTCTCGTCTATAGAGTTGTTACATTTCAAAGCAAGTTAACTCGGAGATCAAAAAAAGGTCGTCACTTAATACGTATTTGCAACAATTTACGCGGAAGCTCGAAACCCGACCATAAGAAACCAAAATAGCGATTCTTTACCTCCCATCCAACGATACTAAATGTAGCGTCGTGAATTGTTTTCTTGGGTTACGTAGCTAAATAATTAAACATTCTCTGAATTTCGTTTTACCTCTTCCAAAGATAGTAAAATAACCCGGAGATATTGGCGTTTAAACCGGAGCCCGGAGATAGAGTAGCAAAACCTCTGGACTCCGGCTGAAATCCAGAGAGGTAACAACCCTACATGTCTACAATATCCGCGGACATACTGTACCAGGTGTCCATTTAAGAAAGGTCTCCGGCCATATCTCAATAACTGTTAATCATACAATTATGGGCAAAAATATTTATTGGTAAATCGGCCAAGAAAAATTGCTGGAAATTATTTTCAAGTTCGAAAATGGCCACTACAGGGAGTAACAGCAACTCCAAAATGGAAATACCGATTTTCTCTTGAATATTTCTAATTAAGGTTTGTCGAAAATATAAGCACTGCATTCTTCAGGCCATTTTGCAACTTTTTGATATTTATCATTTTTTTATTTTCAATAATCAAGTCAAGGTCAAACTTTTTTTTTCTATCAAACGTGTATATCTCTGTTTTGGATGAACCGATTACATTGAATTTTAAGTAGAGCTATTAACTATACCATAATGATTCTGTTACTGGTCACTAGATGGCGTTTTTTCGTAATTCTTCAAATAATAGGAATTTTCTCAAAAAATAAAATGGTATAATATGACTTTTTTATCATAATTTAACTTAAGGTTAAAAGAGGTATGGAAATAAAAAATGCAGTTTCGCATTTAAATTAAAAAAGTTGATGATGGTTGCCCGAATCCAAAATGTCGAATTGAAAAATTAACCCCACAAATTTACAGAGGAATAAAAGTGACAATGATGAAGTGAAGACTATTTTCCTGTGTCATTTCAATTAAACCTAAAATGATAGAAAAACCATAAAAGTTTTTATTATAGTTTTTGTAGGTTTAGTTGAAATGACAGATGAAAATAATTTTCACTTTATCATTGTCACTTTTTCTCCTCTACAAATTAGTGAGGTTAATTTTTCAATCCGACGTTTCGCATTCGGGCGATCATCGTCAACATAATTTAAAACGAACCTGGATTTTTTTCTTCATTGTTCGATACTTTTTATAACCTACAATTAAATTGTGACAAGAAAGTATATCATACCATCTGATTTTTTTGAAGAATTACGATAAAGCGCCATCTCGTGACCACTAATAGAAATATTACGGCACAGTTGATAGCTCTACGTGACGAGCAAAAAAGCTTTTATTTCTGACGTCAAGCTCGATGTAATCGGTTCATCCAAAACAGAGATGTGAACATTTGAAATAAAAAAAAGTTTGACCTTTCTACTTTATCAACTTTATTACTGAAAACAGAAAAAATATGATAAAAAGCAAAAAGGTGCACAATTACTGGAAAAATACAATGCTTATGTTTTCGACAAACCTTAATTAGGAAGATTTAAGAGAAAATCCGCATTTCCATTTTTGAGATGCTGTTACCCCCCTAACGGTCATTTTTCGAACTTGAAAATAATTTCCAGCAATTTTTCTTAATCGATTTACCTATAGGTATTTGTTTCCCATAATCGAGTGATCGAGTTATGGCCGGAGACCATTCTTAATTGGACACCCGGTACATATATTGTTTTATTTACTATACTTACTTAATGATAACGTATTTCGTTTTATTTTTTGACAAATTTACAAAGAAAAAGGTCGAATAGTTATTTTCCTAATTAGTGAGGGAAGCTAATTTTCTTAGACGAGTCTAGCGTTTACGGAATGACGAGAACCACAGTTCAGTAATCGAGTGAATATAAGAAATTTTTTCTATGGGCGGCATCTGAAAACTGAGTATTATACATTCTGTGGGAAGTAGGTGCTTTCTCGCATCTAAATTATTCAATCAGGGCGAAAAGTTGGTACAGGGTGTTCCAGCGAGGACTGAACAGGGACCTATTTTCGACCTTCCTTGTATTTTGGAAAAATTCAAAATAGCCAGTCGATGTATTTTTTCTTGTAGAATCCAAAAATGTCATCGAAAAAATATTTGAACCAGAAACAAAAGAGTTACGCTATGCATCAGGTGTTTTTTAAATGGAATGTATCGTTTTTTATACGATTTTTGGAAAGAGTGATATTTTTATGTCCGTTCTGATTAAAAGATTTGATTTTGCGATAGCTGTTTATATTACATTTTAATGTTTTACAAACTAAAATTTTAGCTTCACCTGTTTAAAATATACGATAGGTTGGTATAGGTGATCAAGGTAAAATGACGTTTGAATGCTTTGTCAATAAAAATTGACATTATTTTAATTATTGTCGAAGTCTTCACCTAAAAAATATATACTTGACTCTGATCGAAATGAAATACTCTTTGGACGAGAGACTACAGATTGTTATGCTATTTTACAATTGCCAAGAAAATGCAAGAGAAGCAAGAAGAAGATTTATTGCAAATTTTCATAGAAATATATCCATCAATACAATTCTAAGGATAAAAAACCTATTTGAAGAAAATAAAACTTTACATGATAGAAAAAGAAATTCAATAAAAAATAATTATTAAATAATAAAATAAAACTACTAATAACATAAGTTTTCAATGTGACCGCCGTTTTTCTCGAAACAACATCGATAACCCCTTTGTAGCCTTTCTAAACTTGCTGTTACAATATGATTTTCCTGGTTAAGGCGGTTTATTTCATCGACAATTTTTCCCATGATCTCTTGAATATTTTCGTTTCGTTGTCTGTATAAGACGTTCTTCAAATGGCCCCAAAGAAATGTATCCAAAACTGAGAGGTCGGGGCTATTGGGCGGCCAAGCATATGTTCCATTTCGCCCTATCCATTCGTTATGGCGCCGATTTAAAAATTGAACCACATCATGCACGGCATGAGGAGGCGCCCCATCATGTTGCCAAATTAAATTCTGATATTCTGCCAATGGTAAGTCTTCCAAAAAATTTTCAATTTCGTTTTCTAAAAACTCATAATATCTGTGCCCATTTAAAGTCCCGTTAAAAAATATTGGTCCCAAAATTTTATTGTTTTTTATCCCACACCAAACATGAATAGAATTCCTCCCTTGAAATTTAATAGTCTGGAACTTTTTTGGATTTTCAACGGCCCAGTGGTGACTATTATGTCTGTTGAATACTCCCGATGTTGTGAAAGTAGCTTCGTCGGTCCACACAATATTTTTGAATAAATCAGGGTCTTCGTTTTCTTGCCGAATTACCATTTGAGAAACAAATTGGAAGCGAAGTTCTTTTTGTGCCGGTGTTAGGTGATGAAGTGGAAGGATACGAAAAGGCCTAAATTTATGAATTTTCAGAGTCCTGTGAACAGTCCCTCGGGTAACTGCGCCTTACACCGCCACCGTACTGAACTTCCCGAACTGCATCCGAAATAGATTTGGTTGGATTAACTTGAAAATAATTTATAATGGCCTGGTCTCGATTTCTTCTTCTTTGTATATTTCTTTTTCTATCATGTAAAGTTTTATTTTCCTCAAATAGGTTTTTTATCCTTAGAATTGTATTGATGGATATATTTCTATGAAAATTTGCAATAAATCTTCTTCTTGCTTCTCTTGCATTTTCTTGGCACTTGTAAAATAGCACAACAATCTGTAGTCTCTCGTCCAAAGAGTATTTCATTTCGATCAGAGTCAAATATATATTTTTTAGGTGAAGACTTCGACAATAATTAAAATAATGTCAATTTTTATTGACAAAGCATTCAAACGTCATTTTACCTTGATCACCTATACCAACCTATCGTATATTTTAAACAGGTGAAGCTAAAATTTTAGTTTGTAAAACATTAAAATGTAATATAATAAACAGCTATCGCAAAATCAAATCTTTTAATCAGAACGGACATAAAAAAAATCACTCTTTCCAAAAATCGTATAAAAAACACCTGATGCATAGCGTAACTCTTTTGTTTCTGGTTCAAATATTTTTTCGATGATATTTTTGGATTCTACAAGAAAAAATACATCGATTGGCTATTTTGAATTTTTCCAAAATACAAGGAAGGTCGAAAATAGGTCCCTGTTCAGTCCTCGCTGGAACACCCTGTACCTATTAGCGCAAGTTAAGATTCAACAACTTTTCGACGACGCCTTATAGAAAAACTTTGTTACAAATAATTTCTAGAAGTATTTTCCAACACTGTGTTTCCACTAAATTTTGCTTAGCATCGTCCATTGTTGGAAATATAGCTGTTCTCGTACGGTCGTAGTAGAAAACTTAAACGACAGTTAAATTTTTGTAGTTTATGGTCAAAGAAACTTCAGACTTCAAAGTCAATTTATTTAATACATATTTTATGGCCATGGGCGGAGTATTTAAATAGTAAATATGTTAATGACAGTGCTTGGAGATATCCACATTTTTTTTTCTGATATTTGTAAATGCTTATTTTAACCGATTTTCTTAGGAATCATATCGAAGATGCCGTTTCTCTTGGTTATCCAATGATTATAGAAGATATAGGAGAAGAATTGGACCCTGTGTTAGACAACGTCCTGGAGAAGAATCATATTAAAATTGGCACTACTTTCAAAGTAAAATTGGGAGACAAGGAAGTAGATGTAAATGACAGTTTTCGATTATATATAACTACCAAACTAGCGAATCCCAGTTACACTCCCGAAGTTTTTGCCAGAACGTCGATAATTGATTTCACAGTAACAATGAAAGGTCTTGAGGATCAGTTGCTAGGTCGGGTAATTCTCACCGAGAAGAGAGAACTGGAGACTGAGAGAACTAACCTAATTAAAGATGTCACTGCAAACAGACGGAAAATGCTGGAGTTGGAACAAAATCTGCTATACAAACTGACAACTACCAAAGGTTCTTTGTTGGATGATGACACTGTTATTGATGTACTTAATGTTACCAAGAATACGGCAGCCGAAGTTAGAGAAAAACTACAAATCGCAAAGGAAACTGAAGCTAAAATTAACGTCGCTCGGGAAGAGTTTAGACCTATAGCTACAAGAGGCAGTATTTTATACTTTTTAGTCGTCAGTATGTCTATGGTTAACTGTATGTACCAAACATCTTTGGTACAGTTTTTGGAACGATTCGATATTTCAATGGCCCGATCGGAGAAAACTCCAATCGTTTCAAAAAGAATCATATTTATTATCGAGTACCTAACATATGAAATTTTTAAGTACAAATCCAGAGGACTTTACGAGTGCAACAAATATATGTTTGTTCTTTTGATGTGTCTAAATATAGATTTAGACCGAGAACATATTACGCATGAAGAATTTCAGAATTTTATTAAAGGAGGCGCAGCTTTAGATTTGAATGCGTGTCCACCCAAACCTGCAAAATGGATTACCGATTTGACCTGGCTGAATTTGGTAGAGTTAACAAAACTGAGGCATTTTCAATATATTGTACAACAAGTAACGGCTAATGATAAACAATGGAAAGTGTGGTTTGATAAGGATGCTCCCGAGGAATCTGTTATTCCTGATGGATATAACAGTCTGGACACGTTTAGAAGGCTGCTAATTATTCGGTGAGTTGAGAGTAAATAACAAAATTTTATAATTTTATCTAAACTACTGCTTATAATAGGTGGATTACTAGCTTTGTTTTTTTAGAGTTATAAGAATCTGTACAAATTATACTAGATAAACTTTGTATGATATAACTTTACATCACATTCATAAACATGACAAAAAATAATAATTAACAGGTGTTTCTTTCCCTAATACATCATATCTCCTCTTAAGTCAAGGAACGTCATTTTGTTCTTACGAACATCGAATTCTTAGCCACGATATTGAGATGCAACTTTTCCAGTGGGTACTTTTAGTATACAGAGTGTCTTACGTAAAAGTTTCACCCCTCATATCTTCGTTATTTTTTAAGATATTGCTATAAACTTTTGTTCATTTGAAACCTTTCTAGACCTGTTGCCATATTTAATCTAATCTAATCAGAGTATTTTTTTTCAAAAAATTTCCAAAAACTATTTTTAGGCTACTTTTTAAATAGAATGATAAAAAAGTACCAAAAAAAGTTACGTCTATAATACTGGGATTTTTTCTGTCAGGATTTTAAAAAAGGTTTTCCAAAATATTATTTTTACAACCGAGATAATTCATATTTAAAATTTTTAAAGTTAATAGACTCCGCCGTAGAAAGCGAATTTTCGTAGCCATGGTTTTACATTTAAAATCTTTTTTTTTTCAAACTGGAAGCCACATCAAAATGGTAATGTTTATTTACCTAGGTTTGGTTGAAATTTTTATAATTTACGAAGAATGTGGCAAAACATTTGAGGAACATGTAGGCTCTTTGATGAAAGGTTTCCCGAGAAACCTTCATTACATAGAAAAAGAGAGACATTTTAATAAATTCCGCAAACTCCTACAAAGTATAAATCCGGTAACTTATGACGGTAATTCAGCTGCGGTCCTGGATTTGATTAATGATCCAAGGATTTCTATAAGATCAGCAGTCCATGCCAGTGCAATTTAGGTATTACCTTTGTCATCATTTGACAGGGTATTCCAACGAGGACTGAACAGGGGCTTATTTTTGATCTGGCCTAAATTTAAAAAAAATCCGATATAATCATTCTATGTAATTTTTTCAGTAAAGTTCATAAATTGTGGTAAAAAATATTTAAACAAAAGTCTTACGCTATGGAAGACTTTTTTTTAACGGAATACCCTGTTTTTTATATAATTTTTGAAAAAGTCGCATTTTTGATGTCTACTATGTTAAAAAGATTTGATTATGATTGTTTTATTACATTTTAATATTTTGTTAATAATTTTAGCGGAATCTGTTTACTTTAATAGGTTTATTTATAGGTGATAAAGTTATTACTACCTTTATATCCCTTCAAAGTCAAAGGAAATTTGACATATTTTCTATTTTGTCGCCATGAAGTACTCATTAGAAGGGAGATTACAGATTGTTACTTTGTATTCCAAAAGCCGAGAAAATGTAGGAGAAGCAAGAAAAAGAGTTATTGCAAATTTTCAAAGAAATATATCCGTAAATACAATTTAAAGGATAAAAAAACCTATATGATATGGCAGAACAAGTTTTCACAAACTTGTATCTTTTTGCCGATGACACAGCAATTGCCTTATTAGACAAAAGACCACATTTCGTCAACATCAGACAGACATTACCTTAATAGAAAAATGGATGAGCAAATGGAAATTAAAATGAAATGCGCAAAAAACCCAGGCGGTTTTCTTTTTTAGATCAAAATTTGCAAAACTAAATAAAAAAATTAAAATTAATAATATGAAGTAAACTGCAGAACATGCTAACTATTTAGAAGTAATTTTGGACAAAAGACTAAACTGTTCAAAAAACACTACCTATGTCAGAAAAATGGCAAAAATGTATGCTATATCCGTTGCTGAAAAAAAACATGCTTAACAACCGGCTTAGATTTACTTTATTTAAATCCTATATTGGACGTTTGACGTATGCATACCCAACTTGTAGCCATGCTCCGAGCTATGTGCAGGCCTCAGTACTTCATAGGGATTTAAAGCAGACTTTAAACGGTCACATATGTAACCTAAATTCGAATTTTTACTCCAAAGTAGAACTTTCAAACAACAATTTAATCCGACAATCACATATTCACGGTAATAAAACACAAAGTACCAAGAGAGTGTCTTTTAAGTTAATGAATAGTCACACACTTCTTTTTCTAAAGAAGTTAACTAGCATAAGCCTCCAACTCAGAACTTTCTAAAAAGTTTGAATTAACCTTTTGTTTCACTTTAGTTTGAGATTTCAAAGTGTTAACAACTAGACAGTGATAATTTTACGTCACTTTACTTGCCATTGCTAGCTATAATGAGTCTTTTCCTGTGCTACCTGTCAGCTGTGTTTTGAATAAAAATAGTGTATTCAGAAACTACGTGTTTATGTACCGGCCAATCCGTGACAATAGGAATAGCGTTGAAAGTGAAAACTAGTTGCCTCGTAGAAATTCATTTAGAAATGCCTGAATTCCTCATAAGAGTGCCAAGTTAGAAAACTAAAAAAAAAAAGATATCAACGTGCAGTTTTCGCCATGTTCTTTGTTTTTTCGTGCTCTACAACACTAGTCTATAATAGATATATCCTTCCATTTGAAATTTTCAAGAAAGCCCCTAAAATCTGAGAAAGCGCGATCTGGCGATCGGAATGACCCTTGATATAATTCATACGTTATTTGAAAATATAATAAATGTCATTTTCAGCGCGACCCAAGTCGTTAAGTTTCGACAAGCTAATAATTATCAAACTGGGTGAACTTCTGAGAAAATTCGTTTTTTCTAAATAATAAATTAAAAATAATTTCCACCACTTTTTCTGCTCCACTTTTATTATAATAAAATTTTTCCCCTCATAATAGGAAAAAGGGTTTCCAAATTAAACCGGCCTTCTTTCTTAGTTTTACACCCGGTAGTTTTACTTATTAAAATTTCCCGTTTACCTTGAATACTGAATACCTGAACCTGAAATAAATAATTAAACATCTATTCCTGTTTAATCATAACGTAACAAATTTCACCACGCATTTTTAGCAGTAGTATAGGGTTAGGATAATCAACCATATTAAAAGTATCTTAGCCTGGCTGTACTTTTTCGTTAAAATTTACAGAGCCTGGTGTCCAGATAGAACCATTACTCAAAGCAGAAAATATATAGCCAGTTCTCTGGGTCCAAAATTTGCAGAACCAGTCATTTTAAATTTCGAGACGATGCATGAAGAATCTCGTCCCTTAACTCCTTTGGTCTGCTTTTTGAGCATGGGTTCTGATCCTACTCCGTATATCGAGCTGCTAGCTAAACGCTTAGAACTGAAGAGTAAAAGTATTTCTATGGGTCAAGGTCAGGAGATCCACGCTAGAAAAATGTTGACACAAGCTATGCAAGAGGTAGAAGCGCATTTTTTTATATAGTCATGACTTTTATAACAAAAAAAAATTCTAGGGTTTCTGGGCTTTGCTGCAAAATTGCCATTTGTCACTGGATTATATGAATGAAGTTTTAATGCAGTTTTTGGATTTGGAAAAGGGAATTGGTTCAGTACATCCTGATTTTAGATTGTGGATTACAACGGAAGTGCATCCCAAATTTCCTATCAGTTTATTACAACTTTGTATCAAATTCACGAATGAAGCACCATCTGGAATTCGTGCAGGTAAAATATTTATTTTTCTAAGAAAATTTATATTGTTGCGATTTTAGCCCTAGTTATAGATTTGTACAGTTTTAATTCAATTTATTTGTTATTTGTTGTTTTACCTAATTTTATTTTTTTCTCATGTTGCGACTATGTTTGCCTCATTAAGCCTTTCGGAATGTTCTATTAGGCTCAATTCTTTTCACCCTGTAGTAAATAGATTTTTCTAGAATTTTATAGATTATCATTGATCCGTTGCATGTTTACCAAAGCGTCTTCATCTTTCTAGCTGTAACAATTTTCGAGATAGCAATACATGTAAGTTAAATCTTGATGGATAACCTGTATATAAGAATACTCCTAACTAGCAAAATAAATTCCTAAAAGAACGAAATTATGTCGTAACTATCGTATAGCACTGCTTAAAAAACTTTATTTTGTAAAGCCTCTTAATACGACAATTTTATCATAAAATAGAGTGGTTTCAGTAATGATGTTATATAGGCGTTCTTACAACTCATATAATAGTACAAATAAATACTGTACGCGTACACATTTTATAACAGTTGCATAAAATCTTATAGAATCTTTATAAAATAATTTTAAGATAATTGTATACAAATTGTAATACAGTTGCATAGATATTGTATTATTTTTAATAGCGACGTTAAAAGTTAGTTCTAATGGAAGTTTTGTAAATGGTTATATTGAAGTTCCATAAGAAAAGTAATAAGATTGTTAATTTACGCAGAAATAAAAGCATTACACAATAAGTAGGATAGGCTTTTATAATCATCCTATAGCTATTACACTATATTCTCTATTATAAAGAGCATATAGGATAAAAATGTAGTTCCTAGAAATAAAATTATCCCAAGTTCTGCTTTATAAAATATGTCTGTACAACATAACCCAATAATTATGGCTTAAAAAAAGCAAAGCTCGTCTATCAGTTTTGTTTACAAAATGAAGTCGGCAGTATCTCAGTGGAAACAAAACAAAAAAGAGTATCCATTTTAAAAGAGCTGTTAAGAAAAATTACCATAGAATACTTCAGATTTGCAGTTCTCGTGACCCACCTGCTATGTTGAAACTGCATGTAATTCTAAGTGTTGCGACGAAAATAATTTAGAAACAACAATTTTAGCCTCTACTGACGGTAGTGATATTGAAGAAGAAACTAAAGCAAACGTAAACCAGTAAGATAGCGGCACTAGTAGTTCTAATGAAGAATACATGGACATGGATACTGAAGACGAAAATTTGCCGCCTTCTCTTTCCGAAATTGAGAAAAAGATGTGTGCAACGTCTTTCAATATTAATCATTCTGCATTAAGAGAACTCTTCGTAATATGGAACCTGGCCATACCCAATCTTCTTCCTACAGATCCAAGGACATTTCTAAATACTCCCCAACAAGTTAATCTAGTAGCACTTGAGAATGGTACATATTGGCACGATGGTCTTAAATCCAATTTAATAATTGCTTTAGAAAAATTTCCGGATATAGATTCCATTTCGCTAAATATAAACATGGATGGCCTTCCAGTATATAAAAATTCAAAGTGCGAATTTTGGCCAATTTTATGTAACATTCATGAAATACCAGAGGTTAAGCCAATTGTAATCGGAATCTATAGGATCATGGAAAGAAGAAGGAACGCTATACCGCCGTTAATCGAAACACAATACAATAAATATATTGCTTACTGCCGTACAACACTTACCTTAAGCGATACTTCTTTTCTATTATGTAGTTTGCATACGCGATATACGATAACACAGAAGTTTAAGGTACAGTGTTGCTAGCTTGGGCATCAGCATAATTAAAAGAAGTTTTCAATGTTAGGGTAGTTTTTAAAATGGCGGTAAAAAACAGAAATATTGTTAATGCATTCCCTTCATGTATATTCAAAATAGTTCTACGATCTCGTCATTTCAGCTCATTGGGTGCTAAAAAGACTTAAAATAAATTAATAATAAACTGAGACAGAGTTGGATATATGATCGATAAACACTACAAGATGTTTTTTAGTACGAAAAAGATCAATAGGTCCGATTCGCTTCCTGTCAGAGGAAATTGTAAATGTAATGTAACCTCCGAAAATTATTTTTTATTGTACAGAGTGCGTCAAAAAATTGAAAAGCAAAAAGAAACATGTTCTTAAATGGATAATATGTAACAAGATATTTCGATTCTACTAGCAAGCATTCTTTATTTAGTAGACCATATGCCAAAATTCAACTTATTTTAAATTAGCCCTTTAAATTTGAAAATTAAAATTTCGATATTTTGAAAACGTTTAACCTAGAAAAAAAACGTATGGCACATTCCTATCTTACTTTTTAATGGTCATTTCAGTGGCTTGTATTTTAAGCGTAAATAGAAATGATTGTTTTAATCATCGAAATTTATTTTTGGCTCATTAAACTGAAGTTTTATACCTACATTAGGAATGAGCAATCCATTTTGCTCTATGTTTACCGGTATAATTTGAATTTTCAAATTTTAATATTACAAAAACAGTTGAATTTAGGCATATATGTATGTTAGGCAAAAAAAAACTTAATTTCTCAAATCGGATCGAAATACCGTGTCAATAAAACGAAGTTCCATTTCAAAAATGTTTCTCTTTGCTATACACATTTTTGACGTACCCTGCAAAAAAATAGTAGTTTACCTAAGAAGTGCCGAAAGTGCTTCTTTTTCGCACGCAATTGAAGTCGAATCAATCGCGTGAGGAAAATACACTTTACGCACGTGTAAGGTACACTATTTTTTCTACAAGCGTGCGAAAAAACCCAGAAGTTTAAAGGAATCGCTTAGTTATATCAAACACATAATAACAAATTAATTATTAACAACATGAATAGTAAACGTGCAGTTTGTAAATACATAGACTAGATTTTTTTCCAAGGAACTTGTAGGTTGTTAAGTAAGTACCTATATTTTTTTTAAATTGGAGATATTTACTTTTCTGCACTAGTGCGGAAAAGTAAATTTTCTTACAAGTGCTTTTTTTCCAAACTAAAATGAGTGCGGAAAAGTGATGTTTTCCGCACTCATCGTGATAATTTTCGAAGGTGCGTACTTAACAAGAAACAATTTTATCTTAATAATTTTTTTCTATTGTGAATGATATCGGAGCTATCGAATTTTCTCACACTAAAAAACAACCACAATTTTTACTTTTAATTTTTTTTCTTTGTGTGCCCTGCAGATCAATAATTTACGCTAGAAGACTAACATAATAAAAAATAATGTTACATCTTGTAGTTCTTAAGATACCCTAAATGTACATACTATTTATTTTGCGCTGTAAAAAATAAAATGCGTGGAGAGATAATTTTTATATGTATTATGAAATCTGGCAATGTTCAAAAGTGATTAAGAATCAAACCTCCCCGGTCATTGAAAAACAGTTTTATTATGCGTATATTAAACAACCTCATAGAATGTTTTTATCGTCTACAGCCCAGAAAGAAACAGAATCTTTGTATAACGTTTCTTATAACACAAAATGATTCTATTACCATACGCCATATTTATTAAACGTTTGTTATGTTTTAATATTTTTATTACTCGCCGAATGCCACCACTGTTATGATTTAATATTTTTATTACTCGCCGAATGCCACCACTGTTATGATTTAATAATTTTAGTATTTTGTATTAGCACTGGTAGTAAATGTAAACACTTCAACTTGTTTCAAATCTCTCTATTATCTTCTGTACAAGAGGGACACTTCTTACTTCTAACAAATCTTTACTCTTACTGTGTCTACTGACTTAATTCTACTGACAATATAGTACTGACATAATGACTGACCTGCTCTATACTGACTACCTAGAACTTATTTTTATATGAATTCCCTAATTTGAGATGCAGTGGTGTATCTGTAAAATTGATTAAAAAAGGTGTCTATAAAAGTAATTTGGGGAGTATTTGCTACGCCACTGCTTACTGTACTACAATGGTTTCTTTTAATGTTTTTATAGCTGAACCTTCCCAAGCTTTATCGACATAGTGTAAATGAGTTTATGATAGGTTTTTTCGGGTATAATAATATTTGGGGCGGAAGAACGTGCATAAAATAGAATTTGAAGTAGAATTTAAAATACATATTGTTTACTTAGAATTTCCCTTGCAATAAACGACCATTAAAGCAGCTTTTGTCGGAAGGTTCCGCCGAAATATAATTTATGTCTAAATATTGCATTTACGTGTCAAACTATCTCTAGACTAATGAATATATAATACTTAAGACTATTCACAAATAAAATGACTATAAAATAATGGGGTCACAACACGTTGTGCTATTCATAAACCGCCGCCATTGTGAAGAATTAATACTAACGTATATCAAGTAAAAAAATTACATTTTTAAAGAAATATAGATAATTTTCTGCCAATTTTGGGCAAGACACATTACATTTTTTAATTAAATTGAGAACTGGAACATTATTATTATTTTTTATAATTCTAACAAATGTCTGCTTATCTGAGGCGCTTTAATTTTTCGTCAAAAACATATACATATTTTGTCAGAAAAGTTGGCTGCGCATGAAAATTTTGTCCCATATCGGATTGTAATGCAAAGGTGTAAATATAATCTAATGTATTCAGTATGATAACGCAGATACAACTCCACCATAATGGATTATTGGACTTAAACTACATTTTATTTACTTTTGTCATGAAACTGCACATAAGTTTGCATTATAAAATATTCTTGAGAACAATTCTATTCTGAATTTCAACAGTAGAAACTAGAGTTATTTTATTAGTGATCCTGCCTGCATTATAAAATACGTATAAAATACTTTCGTAATAGTTCTATAAATATTCGCAAAACAACCTTAAACCGCAGAATTAAAGCACTTCTATACAACAGTTTTATAGCAGTTCTCAAAACGTTTCTTAAATATATTTTATAAGATATCCTGTGGACATACTTACAGGACAGTTTTATAATCATCACATTGATTATCTTATAACGGTTATGTAGTTTACTAAAGAATCTTCTAAAAGAACTGAATTGTCATATAAACTGGGGCCATTTTTGGTTGTAAAGGCACTTATAATAGTTTATAACCACATTATAAGATTTTCACGTTTCTATTAGAAATGCTGTATAGCAGTTCTAACAATCTTTATACAATTATTTTTGCTAGTTGGGACTATATACTATACTATATACGCCGAAGCCAAAAGGCATCTTTTTAAACAGTTATAATTGAGATTTCGAAGTACAAAAAAGTTGTCACTTACAAGTTTAGGTTACTTTAGTTACGAATGTTAGGTATAACTTTTGTTTACTTAAGCCGTTTTCGAAATAAAGCGAATATTCAGAAACTACGTGTTTGTGTACCGGCCATTCCTTAAAGAAACTTATTTAATTGTTTTTCATTAATTACAGGTTTATTAAGAACATATACGTCTATGAATCAAGATATGTTGGACTACTCTGATGCATGGCAATACATACCTTTGGTTTATGCCATCTCATTCCTACATACTGTAGTGCAAGAGCGCCGAAAATTTGGACCTTTAGGTTGGAACATTCCTTATGAATTCAACTCGGCGGACTGGTTATCAAGTTGTCTATTTTTGCAAAATCATTTGGATGAAATCGACCCTAAAAGGGGAATTAGTTGGCAAACCTTGAGGTATTTTTAGAACGAAAGCTTTGAGCTTGAGTCAATTAAAAATCGTGATCCTCGGCGTTCTTAGGTTTAGACCTGGAATGACCTTGGCCGTTTCGCCTTCGATTGGAAGAGATATCTCTAGAAATCTTTTCTGCACGAAACCAGAACGCTAAGTTTTGATACTGTTCAGTAAAGATTCCTGAAGATGCCTTCGATGGTGAGACGTCGGAAAGTAATTACAGTTTGAGTAGGTCTATATTTAAGGATCACACTGAGAATACATTTTAGTTAATCTGTTTTATAATATTAAGTTATTTGTTGTAATTTTCTGTTGAATGAGGTACCTTAATTAAACGATGTACAAAACTATGGAAAGCTGCAATCCTATGTGTGAATGGGTGGTTTGATGTATTTTGTATTCTTATATCTGTATACGATGGTTTGTGATACATTTCAAAATCGTGTTTAGTATGTTCCTAAATTAATTCTAAAAAGTTTATGGACTTATTTTGTTCTAATTCTAAAGTAAATCATATATTTTTATGTAATTTATTAATAGAATTTAGAAAGAGGTTAAGTTGTCCTCTCTGTACCTGTCGTATGACAGCTCCAGTACACCGGGTATCTAACAAATGAATATAAATTATTAGTAAATTTTGTAACTTTAAAATAAAAAAAATAATTAATTAAAATTACTTGTCTTAGTTGTAAGAATTATTAATAGAATAGGCGCGAGCCAGACAGGTTGCTGTTTTAACACAAAACATGTTGTTGAAAAAATTATTTAAAGAAACTAATCTAGTAATCTTATTACTAGAAATGTTATATTTTAAAATTGTTGTGGTTAATAGAATATAAACGAATAACATGATGATGTCAATAATAATAAACTCAAACTCAAATATACAATAGCTCTATAAAAATAAAAATATTTTTTTTTTATTTCAGATATATGTTAGGTGAAGTACACTATGGTGGCAGAGTAACAGATGATTTTGATAAAAAATTGCTGAACACATTCTGCCGCGTTTGGTTTAGTGATGATGTATTTAAAGATGACTTCATGTTCTATAAGGGATACAAGATAGTGAGGTTCAAACAAGTGTCGGACTATATTGCTTACATTGATGGTTATCCACCGACTGATCCTCCTCAAGCCTACGGTTTACATTCTAATGCTGACATCACGTAAGTGTTAAAAAAATTTATTTTTATTGATGTTATTACGGACATTAGTTTAAAAATGTTGTATCTTTCTTTAGACTTGTCCAAAGCTTTTAATACAATAATCGTAAAATTTTTACTAAAAAAGTTGTTCAGTAGGTATTGCAATTTGAGGAAATATTTATTATTGGTTTCAAAATGACTTGAAACAAACAACAGTAGGTCCTAATTGTTATAGTTTTGGGAAATAAATATCGTGAGTTTTATCTTATTATTTTATTTTTAATATACATACAATTAATTTCGGACTTAAAATTAATGGAACTATAAAACTGTTTGCGGACGATACAACTATTTTTATTTTGGAAATAACTTTTCAGAAATTAGATACTACATTGCAGATTATTTAAAAATAATGTATTACTTTACATTTATAGAATTAATCAAATGAAACCAATAAATTTCTACCAAAGAATTAAATTAATTAATTATAGTAAATGCATTAAATTTTTGGGACGTTCTGACAATTTGTGGAAGCGGAATCATATAGAATACTATAATACGAAAAACTGTATGTCCTGTAATAGGGCTTCTATATTAAATTCGTTGTAATGTACCATTAAAATTAAAAAAAAAATATTTTGCATTAATATATTCAAAATTGCAGTATACGATTTCAGTTTAGGGATACGCTAATTAGAAATCTTAAAATTAAAATCATTATGTGTTTTACAAATTAAAGTTATTAAATGAATACATAAACTGTAATCCCTTTCGTTATCATTTAAAATATTTATGGACAGTTTTATCTGTTTTGTTCAAATAGTCTTTGGAACACTTTCATAAATATAATATATGTATGTCAACTAGCAACCGTTTCATGACTTTTTTGTGATAAATAACATTGAATTTACATAATTGTAAACTTCAAGGAACAAAAAAAGAACTTTAGAGCTATTTTGTTTCTGCAGGTCAAGTTTCAAGTTTCATTAACCGAACCTTAAATTCAAATATTCTGCCGCTCATCTTGTCTGGTGAAAACAGAAAGATTATTATTCACCTAAAACATGTACGTTTTAAAAAAAAAGTAAATCAAAATTTGATAACCTAGTTTAAAACTAATAATAAACAAGTTGAAGCTAAAGAAGAGGTCTGCGATGAAATGATTAATCATTTCATAAGCGTCGTACAACTATTAGCAGAACAGATTCCACCTGGATATCCTCCCGAATACACCGAAAATTCACATTCATTGTTTTTAAACATAGACGATATTCATGAAGAAACAATTGCTAATAGGTTATAGATCCATATCTAAACTCTATCTAATCAAATATCTAAACTCTATCTAATCAAAACTTCTTTTAAACAAGAAATTTATCCGAACAATTCAAAAATTGCCAAGGTTTTTCCTATTTTTAAAAATGTCCTAAAAAGTGACCCAAATAACTACAGGCTTATATCTATCCTGGCAATTTTTTCAAAAATAATTGAGAGAATTTTTTCAAAAATAATTGAGCAGCAATTGATTTAGTAAGGCAAATTCAGCTTGCTTTAGACAGACATGAGCAATGTTGCCTATTATCCTTGGATTTGGGTAATGCTTTTGATACTGTAGACCATAAAAATAATACTTAAAAACTTGTTTTATATCGGTATAAGAGGTACAATATATAATTGGTTCCAAAATTATTAGTCGAAATTATATTTTTAATATATATACATTCTATATCTCTGTTAAATTTAGAAGGCTCCATTAAATTATATATTCTATACTTCAGATAATTTTGCAAAAATAAATGTTATCATTATTAAAGAGCTAAATTTATTACTAATTGGTTACAGGCACAAAATTTAACTTTAAATTTTGAGAAATCCTCTTTCATGTATATATCAAATATTATTCAAAGTGTATTAAATTTTTAGGCTTATATATAGATCAAAATTTACCTTGGAAGCCACATATAGAATATTTAAGAGTTCAAATTTCTCCATTAATTGGAATTTTTGTTTAAAATTCGTAATATTTTTCCTTTACTTTGTTAAAATATATATATTTTGCTTTAATTTATTCAAAATTACAGGATCAAGTATCAGTGTGGGGACGCTGCATGTAAAAAAGAATAAAACCATTAGAAAAATTACAAAATAAGTCAATAAAATGTATTTACCGTTCACCATATCTGGAGCCCACTATTAACCTATATAAACCTAAAAATCTTTTAAACATTTCTATGATGTATAAAACTAAATTGTGTATACTTATTCAATCATCAGCTAAAAATATAAAAAACACGAATTTAAATTTTATTAGAAATAATAACATTCATTACCATGATATAAGATTGTTGCTCCCTATAAAATTTTAAATTACTTTTGTCAAACAATGTATATGACACAGTTGGGTTAATTATTACAATATCTACCAAACGGATTAAAAAATATTAACAAAATTGATACTTTTAAAAAACACTTAAAGACGTTATATATATTTTTTATGTTTTAACAATTTTTAAATTATTTGTAATTTATAATAACGTTTATAAGTTTATATGTTTTATATTAATTATTAATTAGTTTCCTTTAATATTTACAGTTTTTAATTTCTCTGTAATTTATAATAATGTATATAAATTTTTATTAGTTTTGTACTAATAAACGTTGTTTCTCGGGAATAAATGATTAATTAATAAAAAACATTTTTATAAGGTTGCGATTTTTTTTTAAACGCACTAGTATACGTTAGAAACTTTTTGTGAGTTTATGAAGCAACTATATCCAGATACTTATTTCACGTTATAGGTACCAGACTAATACCACCGTGGAAATGTTTGACAGAATGCTTGCAATTCAGCCTAAAGAATCAGGAGGTGGCGGCGGTGAATCTAGAGAGACAGCAGTGAATAGGCTAGCCTCGGATATGTTATCCAAATTACCAAAGAATTATGATCCATTTGAAGTAAAAGAAAGGTATTTTTACGAATATTTATTCTTTACTGACATTTATTTCAACAAGCTTTAGAATTTGTCAAAAATACCTTCTTTGGTCTTTGTGAAAATTCCCGGAAACTTTTCCAGGAAAACTTTTTACTATACATATAAATATTTTGTATTTGTTTGCCTGTCTGTCTGTCTGTTCGTAGCATAGCTTAAAAACTACTTACCAGATTGACTTCAAATTTTAGCCAAAAATTAATATGGGGATCTACCTGGTCATATTTTGGTAAAAATCTAGAATGCTGGAACAAGGTCTAGTGAAACGTTAAAAAAACTATTTCTTAAAAACTGATTATCTAGTTTGCCTTAAATTTTGCACAAAGGTCAAGTGTTACATAGGAATGAATTGTAATAAAGTAAATAAATTCAATTGACCCTAAATTTTGCAAAAAAAATTAAATGTGATATAGAGATGCACTGATACAAATTTAAGATGACGTAACAAAATGGCGGTGTGTCAACTACTACTAAATTGGGCCACTCTTCACTATTCCTAATAAAAGGAAATATTCATAACGAGGGAAGTTTCGGATAAAGGATATTTACCGATTTTTTTTAAATAACAGGAAGGAAAAAGTGTGCACTAAACTGCCATTTTTTCCTGTTGCCTTATAAAAAACTTAGCTATTGCTGCTACCTTATGGTATACCTATTATTAAACAATAATTCTTGCAATAATTTTAATTAATTTTCTCGTTTGTTATTTTCGTACTGGTTTTCAGGATTTTCTCATGAAACTTGAAGTTGAGAGGGTGAGTATAAATCTAAAAAACACTGTGAGTTATAACTCAACCAGGACTAATTTAAAAAAAATGTAACGTCTGTGTGAATTTTGTCCAAATATTCCAGGAAGATTTCCTTCGCAACCTTTAAAAGGAAAGTTTTCTAAAATGACTTATTTTTTCCCGGGAAGTTTCCAAAATTAGAAAGTTTTCACTGCTCATCACTAGAAAATAATAAAAAATTAAAACTTTCGTAGCTGTGCGCGCATTCTTCTGAGAGTATAAGATGTATTTTTCGGGATCAAAAAAAAAACTAATCATTAAATTTTTTTTAGGCTACGGGCGATGAACCATTTAAATCCATTAAATATCTTCTTAAGGCAAGAAATAGATCGAATGCAGAGGGTAATTAGCCTAGTTAGGTCTACTTTGACAGATCTGTTACTTGCCATTGAGGGAACCATAATAATGAGCGAGGTAAGCAATTGCTAAACCCAGCAATTCTTTTTTTCCTAAAACCAAACGTTTTTGAGCTGATGTTGCTGTAGCATGAGTAATCGAATTGCATTTTAATTCAAATTATTTTAAAGAAACAAAAAGGTGTGTCTATATAACGAGCATATTATCTACATTCAAAATTATAGCAGAGCGCTTTCGGGTAACTAATCGTCATAAATGCTACCTACAAATAAGTACATTGAGTAACAAAACCCTTCAATAATTATAAAGATGGTGGACAAGGCCAAAAAGCCGAAAAGAAAAAGTTTGAATCAAACGATGTACTTACTCGTCAGTGAACAAACTTAAAACTTTTTACCTGTAACAAAGACAAAACAAAAGTTGACGAAGACCAAATTACATTTTAAAAATTTTTACTTATTGCTTAAAAAGCAGCTATATTTTATGTAGGCATGATGAAACAGAGAAATTGGTGAATTTCTTAACAAAAGGCAAAACAAATTGACAGTCAACGGGGACGCCCAATTTTTATGGAATTAAAGTAACTATAACTGTTCAAAAAATTATGATAATATTTTTATTATTTATTTTCAACATTCCAAACCAACTGTATAAGTTCATTACAGGGAATTCTAACAATAATAATATTATAACAAACTAACAATTAAGAATAATATTAAATAACAAAATAAATAATAATTAAAGAACAAAATAAATAATATTAACATAGTCAAAATAATTTTTTCTATAAATCACGTTTCAATAAAAAATGTTTTTTAACTTCCTTTAAATTTTATTAAAGTTTTTATTCTTGGTAATTGACTGTGTTGATAATTGATTATATATTAATATACCACCATATAATAAAGATTTTTTGCAAAATTGCTTCGAATATCAGTTGTATTTAATAAATCTGGCTGTCGTGTGTCATGATTATGTATAGTATGCCTTTTTTCTAAATCTATATTGGATAATTTATGCATGTTTTTAACTTATAAATATGGTTAGTATCTAAATAGCCAAATTTTGTATATACATTTATTGTTGGTTCTAGGAAAGGAAGTTTATGTATACATTTAATAATTTTATTTTGTAAACAACATAAAGGTTTCAATGTTTTTATATTAGCAGATCCCCAAACTAAAATCAAATATTGCAATTTTGAATATATTAATGCAAAATAAATATTTTTCATAAATTTTAATGATATATTACAACGAATTTTGTATAGAATTCCTACTAGGGGAGATATACTTTTTCTAAGGTATTCTATATGATTCCGCCAACTTAAATTTTCATCCATGTATAGTCCCAAAAATTGAATGCATTTACTATAATTAATATTTTGTTGGTTGAATTTAATTGGTTCCATTTGATTACTTATATGATTTTTCAAAATTTAAAGTTAGTTTATCAGACTGTAGCCAAGTGGATATAACCGTCAAATCTTCTGCAATGTAGTATCTAATTTCTGAAAAATTATTTCCAAAATAAAAAATAGTTCTATCATCCGCAGATAGTTTTATAGTTCCATTAAGTTTTAATTTTGAAATTGAATTTATGAATATTAAAAATAAAATAGGTCCTAATATTGAACCCTGAGGTACACCACATGATATGTCTTTCCTAGAACTAATATTATTTCTGATTTGGACATATTGCTGCCTACTATTTAAGTAATTTTGAAACCAATAATAGATATTTCCTCGAATTCCAATATTGTATAATTTTTTTAATAAAATATTATGATTAATTGTGTCAAAAGCTTTGCATATTGAAACCCTTATGTATAATAGACGGGTTATCTTAATGAATATAATCAAAATAGAAATTTAAATATAGAATAAATTGTAAACTTGTGAGAAAAGAAACACAACCAATAGAAATTCACTACAAATCTGATTGGAAAGCTCGTTGCGACGTTATAGCGAGAGAGAGACACTGTTTAAAGATAAGCAGTTAAAGACTAATTTGCCAACCTTAGTTAAAGGGGCCTATTAACTAATAAGAAGTAAATACATTGGAAATAAAAGCCTGAAAACTTCTTTTTTGAATATTAAAATATCAAGTTTAATTTTTTTCCTAAGGACATCAACGACGTAAAAATATAATGATAATAAAAAGGAGAACAAAAGAGTAGAGAGTATAAGAACTTGTGATAAGAAGAGTAATAAAAATACGAAATTTTAAGTCTTTGTATCTAATAGAACAGTTAAAATCTGCAACTCAATTCGAAAATTGAATCGTCTGTAGTATTTGTGCAAACCGGCCAAATTGAATGTTTTAATTTTTTTAAATGTAGTTTTATTAATCTCTTCAAAATGATATTCAAAATTATTTATGAAATAAGCAAGTCTATTTTATTTTTAATTAAATATATTTTTTTAATTTAAGTATTTATTTTTATATGTAGAGGAAAAATCCTATTATACTCAAAAGGAAAAACAAATAATTACAAAAGCTTATTTTTACACAGAAACAAATAAGTTATATTTAATAATACTTTATTTTTAACTAAAATAAATTTTATTATATAATTAAACAATTAAATTTTTTTTATTAATGAAAATATTATTTCATTGATTTTAGTCTCTTGGTGATGCTCTCGATAGTATCTACGATGCCAAGGTACCTTTTATATGGCGCAGAGGTTCCTGGGAAGCCAACACTCTAGGTTTCTGGTTCACTGAATTAATTGAGAGAGATGCTCAGTTTAGAGGATGGTGTTTTGGAGGTAAATTTTATAAATCACTTAAAATATTACTAAAAACGTTCAGACATTTATTATACAAATGTAAGTTTTCTAGGTCTTAACTAGAGACAGATCTAGTCCAATATTATATATATTTGAAGAATTCCCAATATTTCAGGAAGGCCACCTTGTTTCTGGATGGCAGGATTTTTCAATCCTCAAGGCTTTCTTACAGCTATGAAGCAAGAAGTAGCAAGAGCTCACAAAGGATGGGCATTAGATCAAGTCAGTCTTCATAATGAAGTCACCAAAAATATGAAAGAAGAAATAAGTAATGCACCTCCAGTGAGTAATCTGCAAGTTATATATTATATAATATTATAATAATAAATAATATTGTCAACGAAAAATATGGAATATTTTATGATATTCTTCTTTTCGAACATCCTAGTCCCTAACATATATGAACATACCTTCATATAACGCGCTTCCACTAAATATTAGAAATAAGAATCTTTCTTCATTCAAAAACCGAATATGGCAAATTCTAAAAAAATAACGTTCCTATAGTCTTCAAGAGTTTTTTGATATCGATTTCTCTAGGATCTAAGTAACATTTGCAGAATTGTATAGTAGGCTAAATACATATATTTTCAGTTCAATACTATTTGATTGGCGCTTTTGGCCATCTGATGCATTCATGTTATTGTACCTCTTTCTTGACATTTTCTATACCAGGTTTTTTTTGTCTTTTGAAATAAGTTTATTTATTTATTTATTTATTTATTTATTTATTTATTTAACATGTGTATTGAGGGTGTCCCAAAATTCGAGTCTTTATATTAGGATCTCGTTAGTTACAGGAAACAGAGAAATGGTAAACTGCGGCAGGTTTTAGATAGTCGGGTTACAAGCCTAATAGCCTCTGCGGACGGATTCTAGGTATTATGGTTCTTGCGATATTCAGATAATAATAATAAAATATTACGATTTTAAAATTGTGCTGAAACTGTTTTTTTCAAAATTTTTTAAATCTGTGAACACATTTTCAATGCAACTTTTTGTGTACTACCAGATTTTGAATCTGACGTTTCATAAACGTGGGCCCATTATACCCCAGATACGGACCTGGATTTTCACTTCCCTCATAAAAGGAAAATATTGTAATCGTAAAAAAATTACCCTCCGAGATTTTTTCAGATCTTTACGTTTCAGGGTGACGAAAAACATGTTTTCTCGATTCCGTTGTTCTGTTTGTCTGTCGGTCGGACTATTCGCGGAATAGCTAAAAAACTACTTATCCGATTGACTTCAAATTTTGATCAAAAATGGAGGCTTATATGAGGATGACCTGGTAACATTTTGATAAAAATCCAATATGGAAAAACAAAATGTTGGCCTAGTGAAATGTGTACTAAAAAAAAGAAAATTATTACTAAGAAAGTACTTATCCAATTTATCTCAAATTTTGCACAAAAATCAAGTATTATGTAGGAATCAAGAGATGGCGGAACAAAATGGCGGCCAAATAAAATTTTTGTAATTCAAAAAAATCGCAGGTTTACATATCTTCGCGTTTTAGCGTCCCTGGATGCCAAAAAATGTTTTTTATCAATTCCGTTGTTCCACCTTTTCGTTTGTCTGTCTCTATGTCAGTTCGCGGCATAGCTTAAAAACTACTCATCAGATTGACTTCAAATTTTGTATAAAAATTAAGGCTCATATGGCGATGACCTAATAATATTTTGGTAAAAATCAATTATGCCGGAACAAAATCGCGCCCTAGTTAAACGTTAAAAAATTATTACTAAAAAAACTAATTGTTCAATTTACCTTAAATGTTGCAAAAAATTAAGTATAACATAAACTGATAACATTTTGGTATGAATATAAGATAGCCAAAACAAAATCGCGGCGTAATAAAATATTTAAAAAATTAGTCTGGAAAAAACTTCTTATTATATTAATTTCAAATTTTGTGCAAGCATTAAGTGTGATATAGAGATAATCTGGTAAAGTTGTGTTTCAAGATAGCAGAAGAAAATGGCGGCCAAATAACATGTTAAAAGAATTAACGTAAAAAAATCTTATTCAATTGACTGTAAATTTTCGAGAAAAATTAAATATGATATAAACTGGTGCGAATTCAACATGACGTAACAAAATCGTGGTGTATATCAATGTAAAAACTACTAATTGAATTCATTTTAAATTATGCCCAAAATCAAGTGTGGCATAGGTAGAAACGGGTAAAATATGGTAGGGATATATTGGAACAAAATGGCTTCCAGTAAAAATGTTTGAAAAGACAGTATATATGTATTCCTAAATAACTATGTACTGGACTTAATTGATTCACACTTCACTATTCCTAATAAAATGAAATATTTATAATGAGGGAAGTTTCGGGTAGTAGCTTTTGACGTCCCAAAACTAACAATATATCATAACTTGATATTTGAGGATCAGATTGAAGATTTTCCCATAAGCGTCAACGTGTTAGACACAGGAGAAAACCCGAATTGACTCAAATTTTCTATGGAGAATCTTAAATAATTTGAATGTATGAGTGTGTTACATCACTGAATTTGGGGGGAATCAAAGGCTTCTAAAAATGAAAATAAATAATCCAGGCTCGTATTTAAAAAATATAAGTTGATGCTAGGGCCTCGTGTACGAAACGTCAGATTCAAAATCGGACAACACCATAAAATTTAACACAAAAAGTTGCTTTGGGAATGTGGTTACAGATTTGAAAAATTTTGGGGAATAGAAAAGTGACAGCATAATTTTAAAAACGCAATATTTTATTTTTTTAAATATTTCAAAAACCCATAATATATAGGCTTGTAACAAAATTGTTTATAATTTATATAATAAACAAAAGATACTGATTTTTTAAAGTAAAAGTTTAAAATATTTGGATTTTACGAACAATTTTAATACATATTTTTTTTAGGAAGGAGTGTTGGTCTATGGATTGTTTTTGGATGGTGCTGGATGGGATAGGAGACATGTCCGATTGGCTGAATCCATAAACAAAGTTCTTTACACCATGATTCCTGTAGTTCATATTTTTGCTATTTATTCAACAGATCCTAAGCCCGCAGCTCTTTATACGGTAAATTTATTAAAAAATATATAGTGGGGAAATTTAATGTCACTGTCTTTCATATCACCCTGACGTATTGTGTAATATCAAAGGCCAATTATATTCCAAATAAACGTTCTTACTAACGAAACAAATACCAAATGAATCCCAAGTCGGGATTCATCGAGAGCTTTCTGGGTTGCTCAACGTTCAGAGTTCATGACGCAAGTCTTCCGACCTGCTGGTTAAATTCGTTTATAATGTCGGTTTTAAGTTATTCCTTCGCAATCCCATTTGCCTCTTTAAAGCACAATTTTTGTGTCGCTTTTCTAAAGAATTAGACCTGAATTACACTACTGGAATCACCCTGCCAAATATTGTTGCGTGCATGCTAATAATACGATTAAAGGGCGGCTTGAGTAATTGATGTGGCGAATTTATAAATTGCCTGATGCATTTGGTAATATACAGTATGTTACACTAAAACTCTAAACGTCGTTTCCTCGTAACTAACAAGGATAACAAAATTTATTAAAAAATGTTTATTTGATATGCTTAAATGTAATTATTTACGGTTAAAATAAAAACGACGCCTTCCCCCCATTAGGCATCGTGACGCCAAGAAAAAAAATTTAAATATCCCTGATTTAAAAAAATATGCCTATTTCAAAAACATTTTTATTACCAATTTGATTACTATAATGGTTACAGAGATATACCGTTTGCTTCAATAAAACTTCTTACGCTGACTTATCAAGAATTACCGAGGTGTTAAAATTTGGTAGAAAATTAATAAACAAATTATTAAATTAATTTATTAAGCAAAATGTAATTATTTGAAGCTAAAAGAAAACTGATTCCATCTTAGTACAGGCGTTGCGACGCCAAGAAAAAACGAAACAATTACAAACACTTCAAAAGTATATATTTCAAATCTACATCTATGTGCACGACTTTTTTGTATTCCCTAAAAAGGTTTAAATTTAGATCAGATCTAACTTAATAGTTGTCGGTTTAAAACGACTTATGGAACGAACGTTTTTGCTGAATATCTCCATTTAAAAATATAAATATACAATTCTTTTGTTTTTCTTGGCCTCAGGACGCCTATGATAATAAGGGCTTCAAATTTGTTTTAGATCTTAATAATTAGAAATTATACAAGTATAGCTTTTTAATTGCATATTTCATTAATTTGTGAGAAATTGAAGTTTGGAATTTAAGTCAAACTTCTGGTATATCTCAGTATTTAGTATAGTGAGCCAGTTGATGCACATTACAAAAATATATAAAAGTATTTTTCAATCAGTTTTGAAGCTCTTGTAGTGTTTTTTGGCTTTTCCTGGTGTTGCAACGCCTATAAAGCTGATGGCATCGTTTTTGTTTTATCCGCAAATAAATACATTTTACCCTATCAAATAATAACTAGTATAGATTTTTACAAGTGTACGAGAACTAGTATGTATATAATTGTTGATACTATTTTTGTATAATGAAATTATTTCGGTTATGTTCTCGTGCACTTTGGATTCCTCCTTCACTTGTATATTGGTGTAGTAGAATACGTAAAATCCCTTATAGATTTTGATTATTTCTTTGTTTCTTCTGGATTTTTCTGATTTGATGGAACTATTTTTATTGTTATTTATTATATAGATTTGCATTAGAGGTTTTAGGTTTGTATGATATTTTCTTAATTTGTGTTTGCTGCTTTTGGTTTGTCTTGAATTTTTTTTTTTGATTAATTTTTGAAGCTCTGGTCTGATGGCCGAGGACCAGCAAAGCTCAGCCGAATACAAATGGTTGTCGGCTTAAATTCCACTGGAGAAATACGCACTATACACCAACTAGAACTATGCAGGTAATGATATAATGCCTCAGGGGGAACTTAAGTGAGGCGAACTTGGCAACTGTGATATACTTAAATACGTTCATATAAACACAAAACCCTTTGGTATGTATTTTGTAAAATGTTTCGCCTAGAAGCAGGTGCTACCAGCATTCATCTCAAAATTGTCTTTGACTTATCCTTCATAATTTACATTACACATGTGAAAACGAAACCGATATGCTGAAAGGACAATACACATTTTTGCAGGCGGATCAAAAACAAAAAAAAACTATCCTTCAATCATTTTGCAGCGGAGTGTAAAAACATTTTGACTGTATAGTACTTTAATAAATATTTAAACGTTACTCTACATAAATGACTCATATTCAATATTCTTTATATTTTTTTCTCAACATTTAACCTGTCTTATTTTGTTAGTGTCCTGTATATAAAAAAGCTAGAAGGACGGGACTCAACTACATCACTGTTCTTTGGCTGCAGACTATAAAACCTGCTGAACATTGGTGCCTTCGTGGTGTGGCCTTGCTGTGTGATATTCAGTAATAGCACGAAATAATAGTTGTTTAAGCAATTTTTAAGTAGTAATAAAGTGTTGATTTTAAAATAATGTTTATGTGATTTCATTAGTCTGCAGCTCAACACCTAATGTGTTAAACCTTTATAATATAAATGGGATAATTTTCCAACCAGGAAGATGAAATAAACCGTAACAGGTGAAAAATTGGTAAACATTAGAAATATAACATCATGCAAAATTACTAGGACATGACGGAGAAATGGTTCAAACTAAGGGATTAAAGCCAATGATTACACAGGGTAACAAAATGAAAACAAAAATTTGGTGCCGGAAATCTAACATCTGATTTTAGATGTTTTTAATGTGCTGATTCCAAAAATGCCACCAGATTTTTTCTATCAGCTCTAGTTTTTGAGATACAGGTTACAAGTTAATTGATATGTTTTTCTGATGAAGGACAACAAATAAAGAGATAAATATGTACTTAATCGTTAAAATAGAAATTTTCCGGAATCTAATTAACCAAATGGATACCTGGAATTCACCCTGACCCAATGTTCCTATACTAGGAACTACTCAATACACTGCTCTTAATTACTTTTATACCTGTAATTGCCTATGACCCGATCCTTCTATACCTGCTTGGCTGTATTCGATTTAGTATATTACTGAGTTTTCCCAAGTAAAGTTGTGCTATCATTTTGTGTAAATTTTGGTCGTTTTCAAGTTCAAAGAATTCAATCAGAAAACGGCAGCGAATTTGAAGCAGATTTAGCAACTCCGCAGCGTTTCAATCAAGAAGAACTAAACGATCTTATAAGAGACCTGAATCTCTCAAAGGAATCCGCTGAATTACTTGCATCCAGATTAAAAGAAAAAAAATCTACTTTGTCCAGGTACTAATATTTTTTTCGCTCAGGAAAATGACTTGGTATTCTGCAACAATATAAAAGGGCTCTTAGAAAAAATGGGTTTGCCTGAATACACTCCAGATGATTGGAGCTTTTTTATTGACAGTTCAAAACGTAGTTTAAAATGTGTTCTTTTACATAACGATAACAAAGATGGCTCAATTCCTATTGGTCATTCTACTATCATGAAGGAAGAATATGAAACAATTGCATTAGTTTTGAGAAAAATTAAATACGAAGAACATCAGTGGGCAATTTGTGTTGATTTAAAAATGGTTAACTTCTTCCTTGTACAGCAGAGTGGTTATACAAAATATCCTTGGTTTTTGTGCCTTTGGGAAAGCAGAGCTAAAAATGAGCACTGGGTTAACAAAAATTGGCCTTCAAGAGATGTCATGATTCAAAGAAAACAAAACGTGATCAACCTTTGGTTTCAAGAGAAAAAATCTTACTTCCGCCCTTGCATATCAAGCTAGGGCTAATGAAGCAATTTGTGAAGGCTTTAAATCGAGATGGAAATTGTTTTGGGTATTTGTGACGTAAATTTCCTGGTATTAGCACGAAAAAACTAAGCTGGTATATTTGATGATCCTCAAATAAGGCAACTTGTTAAAGATCCACAATTCACCACATCAATGAACGAGACTGAATCTAACGCTTGTTGTTCATTTGTTCAAGTAGTACAAAATTTTCTTGGCAATCATAAAGCAGAGAATTACGTAGAATTAGTGGAAACTATTTCAAATTTTAATATTCTCGGCTGTAACATGAGTATAAAAGTTCACTACCTCCACAGCCACCTAGATCGTTTTCCAGAAAACTTGTGATTGTAGTGAAGAACAAGGGGAAACATTCCATCAGGATATTAAAACTATGGAAGATCGTTATCAAGGACGATGGGATAGCCACTTGATGACTACTGCTGGAGCCTTCAGCGATACTGCCGTAGTAAACATTCTAGAAAGTCGTATAAAAGAAAATTTTTATGTGATTAGTGACTAATGTAATTATGTAAATTAAGTTTTTGCAATAAATACTTAAATCCATGTGTCTTTGTTTTTTTCTTAACTGGCAATAGTAATATTATATATTATAACAGTTATAACGTAAAATATATACACAATTTAAATAAAAAACTAGATCTGATAGACAAAATCTGAGAACTTTTTTACATTCTGCATCCAAAAATTGCCCAGGATCAGTTAAAAAATATATGAATAAGTTTGTGCTCTCCGAAGAAAATTTTAAACTTAATATCATACTTTTGTAGCGGCATGTAGATAGCTCATCGCACACAAAACATACAGAAGATAACACAATCTATATATTTAAAACAGATTTTTCAGTAAGCTCGTGAGAGAGATGTACTGCATTAATTCATGTTTTTTTTTAAATGATCGCCTGGTTGCCAAGACCTTTCAACACTATTTTTTGTATTGTTGCGTATTTTTGTATAAAACCAATATGTTTTTCTTCAATAACAGTTCTGGACAATGTAGTGAATGCGTCCACTATTCTTATAATTCTACTGGAAACTCATCTAACGGAAAAGACAGATCAAGGTCTGCCCGGCCAGCTAGTGTTACTTTAAAAACCAATAATGCTCTAAACAGATAGATTAAAAACAATAACACAATAACCAAAAAACATAGAAAGGGAACTTTCACGGCTTTGGTTAAGAAATAATGGTTGTTGGGATTAGACCGCATCACTTTCCGATGTTTTGCCTTCGAGTGCACTACGTATCTTAATAGATCGGAACGCGGAATGAGTTCACCGAATCCAAGCTGTATTGAAGTTAAATTTGAATCCACCACAAAAAATTATTCTTTAAAGTTTAAACTACAATGCCAATGCTAGTAGTAAGATTGTTTAAACAATTATGTGATTTTGCTACTCCGAGGTACCTTTACTTTATTGCAAATCTGATGGTGGCTGGAACAGTATGCCTACTATGTCTAGCTACTTAAATGATACTTTAACTTTATAGTAAAAAATCGGTGAATTTCCTTTATCATTACAAATTCTTTAAAATCGAAACAGCGAACCGATCTGAAGCTTTAACGGAGAATAAATATTCTATTTTTAACGGAGAATAAATATTCTATTGAATGTATTAGACAGCCAATTAAAATATATACAGGGGCGTGCAGTCCATGGAAGCAAGGGAAGCAGGTCTTCCCCAAAAAAAATTACAAAACATCTTCTAAAATGTAATTTTTGAAATAGGAAACCATTAATTTAGTTTATATTAAAAATGCTAACATATTATCTTATTCAAGCCCATAATAAATGCGGCCTTGACTCCGACTCAGCCACCATAGAAAATCGAATAGAACCTATGCGGCCGGTTAGCTTCTCTGCAGCCAAGTCCTGTATGTTTGATTTCCTGTGAATCGAGCCAGAGGTTATTGAACTTTCCACCGGCTGTTTGCAATTTTTGCATTTCAGTCGCGTGCTTAAAGTGGGGGCGGAAGCTATCGTTGGAGTAGGTGTGTTGTGTGATACGTACGTCGCGTCGTGCATGGTGCGATACGGAAGACTTACGGACGTGGATATGCAAATACAGTCAACTTCGGCTGTCGGTAAAAACGTTGAAAATGTTGGAGAATTTAGTAAGAAGAGTGTGTGTGAATGTGTGGTGTGTGTGTCTTAATAATAAGGAATTTTCAACATTAAACTTCGCTGATAAGCTTCAAATAATTTCCAAAGGAAGGGCAAAATCGCCTATGAAAAATTTAACCGCAAAAATGAAAAACTGTATAAAACATTTTTATCCGGAAAAACAATACGAACAATTTAAATGGCTAACAGAGTGTGAAAATATAAGTAAATTATTTTGTTGGCCATGTTTACTTTTTGAAAATGAAAAAGGTCTCTGGAATAAAACTGGTTTTTCCGATTTAAATAATTTTCATAAAGCTGTAAAAAGATACATTATGTCCAAAGCGCATTTGCAGGCCGTCATAAAAGAAAAAGTCGTCGACAAAACCAGAATTGAACACGCCCTTAATAAACAGTTGGAAATTAGTGACCACCAACTCAATGAGCTAGTCGATAAAAATAGGCAAATATTAAGAAGACTTATCGATGTTTGTTTTCTCGGACAGCACGAATTGGGATTTAGAGGTCATGACGAAACAAGGGTTTCTTCAAATAGAAGAAATTTTCAAGATTTACTTAGTTTAATGGCTAAATATGATGATTGCTTAAAAAATCATTTAGAGCAGTCTAGCGTTTTTCGCGGAAAGTCGAATTGAATCCAGAATGATTTAAGTTCCGCTGTTGCAACCATTATTCTAAAAAGAAATAAGCAGAAGATTGGCGAGGCGCGGTTCATTGCTATTGTTCTGGATGAAACAACTGATATCACTAATTTTAGCCAATTATCTATAGTAATACTCTATGTTAAAACAGACGGAAGTATTCAAGAGCAATTTTTAGGTTTTAAGAATGTGTTCGAAACTTTCCCAAGTGCTGTTGTCCATTGTTTTGCTCATAAAGTAAATTTAGTTTTATCCCAGTCCATCAATCACATTAAAGAGTGTAAAGTATTTTTCGTTACTTTAAGTGGCATGGCTGCTTTTTTTTCCAAGTCAACAAAACGTACACAAGCTTTGGACTCCATTGTCCACAAACGACTGCCGAAAGTAGCTCCTACTAGGTGGAACTATAATGGAAGGCTTGTGTTAACAGTATCTGAAAATCGTGAATCACTGATTGAACTATTTGAGAATATAATAGAAAATAATCAAACGTGGAACTCAGAAGCAATAAATATTTCGAGGGGGGTTTTGGACTGTTTGAAACGAGATTTTAATTTTAATTATTTGTTGAAGATATTTTCAGAAATACTTCCATTCTCGGACAATGTTTTTAATATATTACAAACTAAAACAAATGATATTGCTTTTTGCCTAAAAGAGTGGATGATTTTAAGTCCATGTTAAGCCAAAGAAGAGATGACTTTGACCTATTTTGGGAGAAAACGATGACGTTAAATATAGAGCCACAAGCCAAGCGTCTTCAAACAAACAAGGTGGGAGATATTCAAACATCGTACAGACGCTTATATGAAATAATCGATCAAATTCAGCAACAAAGAAACTATAGATTTAACGGTTTAAATGATTTTAAATTCCTCGAGCTCTGCAATTTTGATGCATTTAAAGGAAAAACTTTTCCAGAAGATGCGTTTAAATCTCTTCTTGTTCATTATGGCCAGTTCTTCGACCGAGTGTTACTCCGATCCGAACTAAAAGTGATTTACGAAACTGATGACATTAGGGCAAAAAATAACGCTAATGAACTAATGCAATTTTTAAAAGACAATGAGCTGGAAGATGCCTACATCGAAGTGTCGAAATTGTGTGAATTAATATTGACAATACCTGCCACAAGTTTATCAGTAGAACGCAATTTTTCAACACTTAACGCTATAAAAAAAATCGTGAGAAATTCAACGGGGCAGGAGAGATTTTCGCATACATCGCTGTTGTCCATTGAAAATAAACTTCTCCAAAATATGTCAGAGCATCGACGTGTTTATGATGACGTAATTGACGAATTTGCAAAAAATGATCGAATAATCGAATTACATTACAAATAGGTAAGTTTCTAAACATTGCTTCCCTTTCTTAAACTTTCACCGCACGCCCCTGAAATATAATAATTCTATTCCGCGACACGAAACCGATTAGGGGTTACAGATAGGAAGTGTAGTCTTTCACTTGTAGACGCAACCACAGATAATATTGCAAGGTTACTTCGCTGGTCCAACATACGTACCAACACACCCAAGAAAATCAGACAATGTTTGCGATCGCTTAACGTTTTCCAAACGTTTTATTTTGCAGAAACCGGACGATCTATATTCACTGGGCTTAATGAGAGAAACAAAATGTATAAACTGCTGTATATGAACACCAAAATTCCCTCTACATATAAATGTAGAAAAGCCAAAGTTCTTACGTGTCTCTGAATTCTATAAATGGAAAATTAGAGATGTTACTGAAATTTGCAAGGATCCTACGAATTTTAATAGAGATACGGGCTACAATCTACATTACACGTGGCAACCGGCAAGCTCATTTAGTGTTCTGTAGAGTGAAGATTAAAGATGCTTGGTGCAATGTTAGACGAAATCTCCGAAAGTAACACAGTTTTGACACGGTTTAATCCTAAGATTAGAAAAAAAAATAGAATTAGTGGGCACAATTATATATGTTTTGTAATAATCTTTTATTTAAGACTGTTCATATTTGCCAAAAAACTGTTAATAAATAAATTGGGTGTATATTTAAAAAAAAGTGTTTTTTTTACTGTTATGTATAATTAAGTTATACGGGTTTGTAAAAAGTAGGGAATGCCTTAAAATCTCGCTAATTTGCTGGCCGATCTAAATCAAGTTTAATACAGTAGTGTAATGGGGATATTATGTACCCAATGAGGGCATCGGCGTTGTTGCCACATGTCTAGTTTTTCAGAAAATCTAATGAATTTTAATTTTTTAAATAGAGTAACCTATATATTTTTTTATTTTTACATTTTACAATACCTTTCTAATAATATTGGTATAACATGTCTTATCCCTAATATCAATAGTTATTGAAATAAAGACGTTTTACGATGTCACGACACCAATATGCAATTAAGCACCTTAGTTTTGAATTATTACCGTCATTGCCAATAACCTTGGTTGAAACACCAGGTCCAAACATCACTGCTAATAAAGTCACAAAAAGTGTCAATCCAAAAATACCTTTAACCGGAAGGGAAATAATTACTGTTCTTATGATGAAAGGGTATGGCGATCAGATCAGGTCTTACGAAGAAATTAAAAAAGTATTTAATGACGCATTTCCAAACCGAAATCCCATTTTAAAATTCACTCTTTTAAATACTGTCCGACGGTTTGAAGAGACTGAAAATTGTCAAGATAGACGGTCAAGGCGGCCTAATACAGCAACAAATAAAGAAAAAAGTTTAGATATTTTAGAAAATTTTGTCGAAACCTATTCTTCCTCGTTAAGAAAACTTATTAAGCAGTTGATTTCTTCTTGAAATCCGTGCATAATGTTTTAAGAAAACATAAATATCATTCTTTCAAAATTGATTTAATGCAAGAGTTATTAGAAGGCGATTTTGAACGGAGAATAGAATTTTGCGACATTATAATGTCAAGGTGGGAGGAAAATAACCAAATTTTCAACTTTATAGTCTTTTCGGATAAAGCAACATTTATGTTAAACGGTAAAGTGAAAAGACACAACTGCAGATTTTGTTTCGATGAAAATCCTCATCGGATGAGAGAATACACAACGTCCTGAAAAACTAAATGTATGAGCTGGCCACATTGGAAGCCACAAGATCGGGCCATTTTTTATTAAAGGAAATTTGACATCACAGCTTTACCTTCAGCTCTTGGAAAATCAAATAATGCCTGCTATCCAAAACGTAATGAATTCGAATTATGCAATTACTTACTTCTAATAGGAGGGATCTCCACCCCGTTTTGGAGAAAACGTGTTCCAATTTTTAAATAATACATATCCGGACAGGTGGGTTGGCAGAAGAGGCCCTATCGAGTGGTGACATTTAAAGAATAATGTTTATGCAACCAAACCTCAATATCCAACTGAATTACAGTGTCGAATACTAGGATGGAATGGAATTAATAACACCAGAGACGATTTACAATGCAATTCAAGGGATTTATTTTCAACTCACTGTCAAGCTAGAGCTATAAGACACGTTATACCAAAAGTATTATGAAATGTATTGTAAAATGTAAAAATTATCAGGGTATTCTATTTAAAAAACTTAAATTCATTAAATTTTCTGAAAAACTAGACATGTGGCAACAACGCCGATACCATCGTTGGCTGCATAATTTCTCCTTATACTACTGTACAAAATTTTGTTTACATGGGCTAACAAATTAGGGAGATTTTAAACCGTTTCCAGATTTTCTACACACCCTGTATACTATTGGGTTAATATACAGAATAATAAAATGTATACTTTTTAACCAGAATAATCTGCATTACACTTTATATTTGTTCCCTTCATTAATATTTTGATTCAAAACAAACAGGTAGATTTATATTTGTTATATATAAATCTTACATCGAATAGCTATATACTTGCTTGGCTATATTATAAATGGTAGGCTTCACATTTCTTGGGTGGGCTATTTACGATTCTAGTCCCTATAAAATACTTTTAGACTAATTTAACATCACAACTTGGTTAATTTAATAATTAATAAGATGGTCTAGCCATGTTTAGATTTTAAGTACCAGAGTTAGCCTCACATATTGTTAGAGCTGCTGGTAAAGATTGAGAGCTTAGTACCAGAGGTAGTTTCACATATTGATAGACATGCTGGTTTGTATTAATTCGAGAATTTAGTACCAGAGGTAGCATCACATATTGTTAGAGCTGCTGGTATTTGAATTGAGACCAGTGGCGGCTTGCGGGTGAAAAAGTAAGTGAAGTGCCAATGAAGCAAGAAAATATAGCAATAATTTTTTTTCCAGAATTTTTTTTATATGTGGAAGGGGTAGAATATTTTTTTACGACTTACCTAAATTTTGTATACTAAATCAGTTCTCCTATCTTTCATAGCAGCAAATTTATTTATAACATCCTCATAAAATGGATGAGTTGCCCTAATCTCCTCCAGACATTCCTTTTGAATTGAAATATTGCTTTTTTTTGAGATATTGTATTTCTTAAATAAGTTTTTACACGTTTGAGGCAAGTCAAACTTGTTTCCACTGAAGCACTTGTCGACGGTATTGTCAAAATAAGGGAAAACACTTTATATGCTTTGGTTAAAATATCTTTATTTTCGTTATTTTTTTTGACTTGCTCTTGCAGCGATATATTCCAATTACTGTCATTGGCAAAAATAAGACCAAGCTCATTTTTAAGTCGTTGACTTTTTGAAAATATTTCCCCATATAACTGTAACAAATTTGCAAACGGGCCAGTCGGAAAATTTAAACTATATTCGGAAAATTTAGCAAAATCTGCCAAACATAAAAATGCAAGTTTTTCAGAGTCTTGAAAGTTTAGTGTCATTTCCATTAAAATATGGTCCAATATTTCATAAAAAAAGGTTCTATACTTAGCCTTAATTTCTTAAGGTGAAAGCTTAGCAAGCTCACGTTTGTAATGATTTATTTCTGTAATAGAATTTGCTTTATTAAACATGGTATTAAAAAAGATGTTCATTTCTTTTTTTACAGAACGTCTCACGAAGGCGTTTTATATTGGATATGCAATAATAAATGTCAAACGATTTTTTTTTGAAGAACGCAACTTGAACATTCACATTTACTAACTTCGAATTTGAAGACCAACGAGTTTCTGTAATTGTTGGTATACGCCTCGTAGATGCAGATGTAAGCATACCTTCGTTTGGCTGAGTGATAAAATTAAGGGAATACCACTAAGGCTTGCAAAACAATTCAACATTTAGACATATTTTTAAACTTTGCTGCATCAAAACAAATACAGCATGCGGCGCTTTTTCTTTTTTTTTTTGAAGGCCATTTAGATGGCCAGACATCACACTTGCGCCATCGTAACATTGCCCTATTAATTTACGTTTATAGTCACATTGGTCCAAAATTTGATCCAATAGAGAATATAAGTCCTTTGATGTTCTATCGGAGCTGACATAAAATCCTAAGAATCTCTCGACTACTGGACCTTCTGAATTAACGTATCTTAAAATTATGGAGCACTGGGAGGTTTGCGTAATATCAGTGGTGTCATCCATTTGCACAGAAAAAAACTGTGTGTTCATTATTTAATTTTTTACACGATCATTTAAATAATCAGAAATGCATTCGATTAAATTCAATTAATAATTAATTATTTCGTTTTGAATAGTTTTCGAGTCACCACTAAAAACATTTATAATTTTTTTGTGATGATCTTTTAGTTCTTGGGAACTTCTTGATATTAATAAACCTAAAAGCTTTTTAAAATTCCTCCTATTTATTGACTCGCTGCTCTCATCATGGCCGCGAAAGACTAACTCTTGTTTTGCAAGGTACAAAACTGCGTCAATTACCAAGCACATAAATAGTCTATTTAATAGGACGTTTTCGTTAAAATGTGTTTTATATAGTTTATCATCTTCTTTTAAAGTGTCAACTATAGTGCTTTGCTTTTTTTACAAATGTTTTTAGCATTAATTCGCATTTTAAATGATCCGCCGAGTCTTCATGTTTATGTAAAGACCTTAACATACCTGCAAATCCTTCCTTATTCCACACTGAATATTTATTGGAAACTAGTAAACAAGGCCAGCAAAACAATTTTTGTAATATTTGCCTACTAGATAACCATTTGTACGCCGAAAACCAGGATGGCGATTAAAACTCTGATCTTGTTCCGTCCATCGATTAAATGGAGTTTCCAACAAAATGCAAACCACATCCGTGGTCGGATTCATCAATAGTGTAAATTAATAAACCCTACACCAAATAAAATTGTAACAACACCATAAATAAATATAACAAAACAGTCAAGTAAACTGCAAAGGAACTAACCGGTTGCAGCGAAATCCGCGAAAATAAAAGTAAACAACCACCCCAAACTGAACGACACGTGGGTGTAGTGTACCGCGTTAGCAATTCACCGAGAGCGTTTTATGGCGCTGGTTAACATTAATCTTCCATGCAGTCGACGTCATCGCGAACGCGTTGTCATGGCAACGTAGTAGGAAAATCGTAAACTAAACATAGCACCTCCAGCAAAGTCGAAGCGGTTTGCGCCACTGTTATAGTTGTTATAATAAAGTTCGATTGAAAGTTTTAAAAAGACATGCCGCTAACGGTCGAGTAAAATATTTATTCGAGATGTACAGTTTATTTTTTGCCAATTAGGTGAATAAATGAATGTAAAAACTTAAATTTTAAGAGATATATAATAAATATAGTTAGATGTTTGCTTGTTTATTTTTCCTAGTGAAGTAGCACTTCACCTACTTACTTAGTTTATATTTTGATGAAGGGTAACAACAATTAAATTCATTTATTAGTCTGGGAGTAATTTAGTTTTAAAAATACTCTGGGGTACTGTGACAATATCAGTGATTTGATTATTTTATTTTTATCTAATATTTTAGTTACCTTACGATCCTGCTATACTTTTTTATAATATGGGTAAGTTATAGTTTTTTAAGTGCGTAGCTATTACAAAAAGAAAAACTTTGAATAGAAAGTACATTTTGTAAAATAATGTCCTAAAAAATTTAAACGGCAAGATTTAAAGCAAAATGGTTTACATATTTCTATCTCATTTCTTTTTTTTTTCTTCCTTCTTGCGGTCCTAACTATTAGTTTATCCTAAAGTTAACATTTTTCAATTTTTCAAAAATGTATGTCAAATTGGGACATCCTGTATAAATAAAATACATTTGCAAAACGCATTTTAAGTAATCAAGAGACCTTTTCAATTAGCAACATGTCACGAGTATTTTCCTGTTTGTTTTAATTTATAAGATCGCCTTATTTAACGATATTAGACTTTAATTGTTATTGCAAAAGAGAGTCAACAATTATTACTATTTTTTACAATTAGTTTAATATGCTTCACTGTTATTTATAGAGCGAAGTCATAAATCAGGTGTAATCTAATAAACTCAAATTTCCTGACGTGATGGGCTAACGTATGGACGGGAGTAAGCTAAAGCAGAGCACAATAGGGGAGTAGTGTGTCTCAAATCGGATAATGAAATAATACGTAAGATAAATGTGACTTAATTGAAATACAAGTCGTCTATTCAGCTCTCTTCAGTTATTTCTCGGCCTTAAACAGTTTCTGTGCCCCTTGACAATAGCCGACGGTAATTATGGGCAATGGTCAATTCGTTAATGAGACATAATCGGTTGAAATCAGTCTTAGGTACACGGTAGTCTGATGTTTCCTTGTGAACGGAATTGTGTAATATATATTGCGGTTTTTTGTGAGTGTACATTCGGCATTATTTTTGACGTGAAATAAATCATTCATTTTCACTTTAACTCAATAAATAATTTGGATATTAAGGGACAGTGTTCCGTGAAGGATTAAATCAACAACAGTAATTAAGATCTTTTTGCTCTCATTCAAAATTAAACCTTTTGTGTTAATGAATGACAAAAAGTCATGGGAATATTTGAAATTTAATTTTAGAGAAAATAACGACTATACTTTAATAAAAAAATATCAGTTGGTTTATATGTGTTTCGCTTGGATATCAGGTATCATCAGACCTAATAATATTTTGTATTATACTATATTTTAGTGGAAGGGTTGAAAGCGGAAGTTTTCAGTCGAAGAGTTATTTAGCACGAGGCGATAGTGGAGTGTCAGAATCCTTCGAGTTTGAAAACTATCAATTTCACACGAGTACCTAATGTTAATTTACACTGTTTTTCCTACGACCACAAATAATCTTCAGTAAAACTTTTATTTTTATTACTTTGATATACTAGTGTTGAACAACCGAGTAATTCATTTAATTAGTAAATAAAATAAGTTAAAAGTAGGCTTTGCTTTTTCAACTTTTTCATGAATCACTATCTTTCAAATAATCCCTTGTTGAAAAATATTTATCAACACGCGTGAGTAATTTCTAAGTCAACAATGCTTTTTTTGTCAGTTTCAGCTCGTAGGAAGAAATATCAATCTAACTATGTTAACAAACAAGGACATTATCTACCTCATATAGAGTTTTGGCGATAAGTGATAAGATTAAATCTTATTTAATTTAAGTCATTGTCAAAGGACGCGGCAAAAATATTTTTGGTTTTCGTGAAACTTTCTTTTTGATACTTTTTTGTCACTGGGCAAACTGTAGGGTGAGTCAAGGATTGAGAGCCAAAAGTTGTTTTTCTCTATTTTACAATTTTTGCATAAATTTGTTATAAAAAATATTTTATTGTAAGATCTAAATTGTTATTTTCCACATTTAAACAAGGTTAAACATTAGTTGGTGACCTTAAATTAAAGCTCTCAAATATTATTGAAATAAGTAATCAGTTTCACCGGTTTATATAGGTAAACTATAAAAACAACAACAAAAATATTTTAGGCACAATGTGCGTGCGTGTTCTTAGGTTTCTGATACCACTTATTTTCCATTTTGTTTTGCTGCCTTAGATTCATATCAAAATTTTATTCATATATAACACTTAATTTTTGTGCAAAATTTGAAGTAAATTGGATACTCAGTTTTTTAGTAATATTTTTTTAATACTTCACTAAACCGTCATCTCGTGCCGCCATAGTAGATTTTTACCAAATTGTTCATATAGGGATGATATGACCCTTAATGTTTGACCAACTTATGAAGTCCATCGGGTAAGTAGTTTTTAAGCTATGTCTCTAACTGACAGACAGACAGACCGACAAAGGGACCGATGGAATTGACAAAACATATATTTTTTGGCTTCTAGGGACTCTAAAACGTGCAGATATGTAAAACCTGGTGATTTTTTCTTAATCAAAAACATTTTATTTGGCCGCTATCTTAAATTCGTACCACGATTTCACCAGTTCACCTCTACGCCATAATTAATTATTGTGCAAAATTTGAAATTAATCTACATAAAGTAGTTTTTTTGTTTATATGAATTTTTATTAGTTTTAAATATTTTATTAGGCCGCCTTTTTGGATTCGAACCAAAATTTTACCAGTTGATTTTCTCATAATGCTCGATTCTTGTTCAAAATTTGTTGTCAAAGTTAATTGAATGAGTAGTTTTTTAGTAATAGTTTTTTTTGACATTTTTCTAGACCGTCATTTTGTTTCGTCATTTTGGATTCTAACCAAAATTTTTTCAGTTGATTTTTTCATAATGCTCGTTTTTTGTGCACCATCTGAAGTTAATTAGATAAGCAGTTGTTTAGTAATTATTTTAAAACTTTTCACTAGGCCGCCGCGCCGTTTTGCTTCGCCATATTTGATTTTTACCAAAATATTATCAGGTCATCCCCACATGACCTTAATTTTTGACCAAAATTTCGAGTCAATCGGATTAGTAGTTTTTTAGCTATGCCGTGAGCATAATTTTTCGGCATCTGGGGACACTGAGACGTAAAGACCTGAAAAAGTCTCGGAGAGTTAATTTTTCACGATTAGAATACTTCCCTTTTACGAGGGAAGTAAGAAATGGCCATTTGAATATAAAGGTTATCATGCGATACGCCTTTAAAAAAAGGTAAATTTATGGAGAAAATTACTGCCAAAAAGTATACTAGGTGCCATTAAAAATATTGGATTAAATTGCTCTTTCAATGAAACAAGAATTTATGAATAGTGACTGTATATTCTTTATAAACCGGCAATGTTTAGTTCTCAGCCGCCATTTTGAAAACCAAACTTAATTTGTGATGTATGTTCGAATAGCCAATTTTGATATGAATGCGATGGTTTATAAAATATACAAAGTTCTATTTAAAATAAAAGTAGGGGTTATTTCCACGGTAAACCCAAGTAATATTCCATTATTTTTAATAAAAAATTTGTAAATTAAAGTAAAGTAAATTCCTTTACCTTACTTTCCCTCGTTATGAATTATTACTTTTATTGGGAAGAGTGAAGTGTGATCCTAGTTAGTTCAGTACATAGTCACAGTATATATGTGTTACATATACTATCTATTAATTTTTCTTGGGCGCCAGTTTGTTCCATCATATTGGGTTCCTACCAATATGTTTACCATTTCCTTTCGACCTATGTCATACTTGACTTTTACGTTGATTTTTAAAAAATCTTATTTGGCCGTCATTTTGTTTCACCATCTTAAATTGAAACTCATATTATCAGTCTTTACCTACTCCGTTGGTTCGCCGATATTAAGTTTCTGAATGGTTTTCATTGACAATCCTTTTGTTATGTTAGAGATGGTGTTTTATTTGGGGTTAGGATCCAGTAAAGAAAACAGGCCCGTTTTTAAATTGCCGGCGTTACGCCAATTTACTATTGCATCCTCAGGACATATAGATTTTACATCCTGCATAAAACCCATATTAGTCTTTACCTACTCCATTGGTCCGCAGATATTTCCTAACCCCAAATAATACACCACTCTAACATAACAACAAGAAGATCGTTAACGAACACCATTTAGAAATTTAATATCTGGGAAATATCTGCGAACCAACGGAGTAGGTAAAGACTGATAATATAGGTATCGTGCAGGATATAAAATGTATGTGTCCTAAGGATGCAATAATAAAATTGCGAAATGTCGACAATTAAAAAAAAACTTTTTTTACTGGATCCTAACCCCAAATAATACAACACTCTAACAAACATTTTTTAACTTTGTTCCGCCATATTGGATTTTTACCAAAATATTATCAGGCCATCTCCATAGTACCCTTAATTTTTGGCCAAAATTTGAAGTCAATCGGGTAAGTAGTATTTAGCTATGTCGCGAACTGACACACAGACCGACAGACGGACCGACGGAATTGATAAAACGTGTTTCTTTTTATTCAGGGACCTTAAAACGTGAAGATATGTAAATCCTGAGAGGGTGATTTTCTTCACGATTACAAAAATTTTATTTGGCCGCAATTTTGTTCCGCCATCTTGAATTAGTAACACAGATTTACTAGTTGAGCCTTTTATCACAATTAGTTGTAGCAGACAATTTGAAATCAATCCATTAAGTAGTTTTATTCAAAATGTTACCGGTTGATTCCAACATAATACTTGATGTTTATGCAAAATTTGAAATAAATTGGATAAGCAGTTTTTTCATAACATTTCACTACGCCGCGATTTTGGATTTTTTCCAGAATATTAACAAGTCATACCCATATGACCCTTAATTTTTGATAAAAATGTGAAGTCAATCATGTAAGTAGTCTTTAAGCTATGCCGCGAACTGACAGACAGACATACCGACAGACGGACCGACGGAATGGATAAAATATATTTTTTGACATCCACATCGACAGAGACTTTAAAATGTAAAGACGTGTAAAACCTGAGAGCGTGATTGTTTCACGATTACATACTTTTTATTTGGCCGTCATTTTTTTCGGCCACCTTGAATTAGTACCAAAATTTTACTAGTTGATCGCTATACCACAATTAGTTATGACACAATTTGAAATCAACCCATTAAGCAGTTTTTCAGGCTGAATTTTCAAATATTTTATTAAGCCGCTATTTTGTTCAGCCATCTCGGATTCGTACCAGTTGATTCCAATATAATATTTGATGTTTTTTTCAAAATTTAAGATAAATTGGATGGGTAGTTTTTTAATCTTTTTTTTAAGACTTTACTAGGCCGCCATTTTGTTTGGCCATATTGGATTTTTACCAAAATATTACCAGGTCATCTCCATATGATCCTTAATTTTTGACCAACATTTGAAGTAAATCGGGTAAGTAGTCTTTAAGCTATGCCGCGAACTGACAGACAGACAGACAGGCCGACAGACGGACCGACGGAATTGATTAAACATATTTTTGGCATCTAGCGACGCTAAAACGTAAGGATGTGTAAAACCTGAGAGGGTGCTTTTTTCAGGATTACAGAAATTTTATTTGGTCATTTTGTTTCGTACCAAAATATTACCAGTTGATTCCAATATAATATTTGATGATTTTTTGCAAAATTTGAGATAAATTGGATGAGTAGTTTTTTAATAATAATTTTATTAACACTTCACTAAGCTGCCATTTTGTTTCACCATATTGGATTTTAACCAAAATGTTACCAGGTCATCCCCACACGACTCTTAATTTTTTACCAAAATTTGAAGTAAATCAGATAAGTAGTTTTTTAGCTACGCCGCGAACAGGCAGACAGACAGACATGCAGACCGACGGAATTGAGAAAATATTTTTTTCGTCATCTAGTGATTTTTTCACGATTATAATACGAGGGAAGTAAAAATCGGCAAATTTCCTTTACCCGGAAATTTCCTCGTTAGGAATATTTCCTTTTATTTAGGAGTAGTGAAGTATGACCCAATTTAATTCCGCATAGTCATATAGTGATACATATACGAGGTGTTTTTTAATTGATGGCTAAAAATGAAGGACGTAATTTTTTGCCTTATTTTAGGGTTAAAAGTTGATATACCTTGTACATTTCCATAGCTGAATCATTGAAAGCTGATACACAGTATTCTGTAAGTAATATATATACATACATGTTAGAAAAATCTACAGGGTGTTTCTTTTTTAGGTTACGACCACTTTCAGATCCTCGAAATGTTTACTGCGAAATCACTGTTTATTTTTATATCAAATTAAATTCGTTATTATGTTCTGTAATTTTGTTGATATTTTGTACGGTTTAGAAATTATTTAGCAAAATATCTATTCATGTCTATCTAATTTATTATATAGATTATATTTTGTCTATATTTTACCGTTTTTCCCGGTTACATATGCCATACATGAATATACATTTTACTGAATAAGATGAAAACGGAGCAATCAAAAGGTTAGAATTTGATTTTGTTGTGAAAGGTCGATAAATAAAATTAAAAAATATAAAACTTCTAACATCCTGTATCTCAAAAAGAAGGCCTTACGGGGACATAATTATATAATCCTTCTGTCCAATTCTAGTGGCCAGAAAAGTACATTCTGCATTTTTAACCATAAATTAAAAAACACCTTGTATAATGTATTTTCAAACAGTTTTATTGGTGCCATTTTGTTCCGCCAAATTGGATTAGTACCAAACAGTATTTACCTACCTATCGCTATAACATTTAGTGTAATTATGCAAAATTTGAAATCAATTAAATAAGACGACTTTTTACCTCGATTTTATTATATTTTATTTGGTCGCCATTTTGTCCCGTTATCTTGAATTCGTGCCACAATTTTATCAGTTTAACTCTATATCAGACTTTATACTTGCACAAAATTTGAAATCAATCTAATAAGTAATAAGTTAATTTAGGCCGCCATTTTGATTTGCCATCTTAGATTCGTACCAAAATGTTACAAATAACACTTGATTGTTTTGTGCAAAATTTGAGGTAAATTGGCTTTTTAATAATATTTTTTTTTAATATTTGTGATTTAGTTCCGCCATAGTGGATTTCTATCAAAATATTTCCAGGACATTCACTGATGACCCTTAAATTAATTAGGTAAGTAGTTTTTTAGTGTGCCGCGAACTAACAGACAGACAGACCGCTGCGATCAAGAAAACATGTTTTTTAGCATTTAGAGATGCCAAAACGTGAAGATATATAAAACCTAGGAGGGTGATTTTTTCACGATTACAAATATTTTCTGGGCGCCATTTAGTTCCGCCATCTTGGATTCGTGTCACAATTTTACCAGTTCGCCTTTGAATTGGTGCAAAAAATCTGAAATCATTCTAATAACTAGTTTTTTCAGTATGATTTTTTAAACGTTTTATTAGACCGCCATTTTGTTTCGCCATATTGGAATCGTATCAAAATTTTTTTCTGTTGATTTTTACATAATACCTGACTTATGTACAAATTTGTTGTAAATTGGATTAGATTTTTAGTAATATTTTTTTAACATTTCACTAGGCCGCCATTTTGGATATTTACCAAAATGTTACCATGTGATCTTCATATGATCCTTCCTTAACGTTTGACTAAATTAATGAAGTCAGCTGGGTAAGTAGTTTTTTACCTATGTCGTGAACAGGCAGACCGACAAACAGAAAGACCAACAGACAGACCGACGGAATTGAGAAAACACGTTTTTCGGATTCTAGAAACGTGAGGACCTGTAAAAATCTCGGAGGGTAATTTTTTTACGATTAGAATACTTCTCTTTTACGAGGGAAGTGAAAATAAATGTCTCCTGCCATCCGCTATAATCATAAAGACATGACCAAACATATTTTTTTAGCGTAGATTCTAACATAACACTCAATTTTATGTATTAGTTTAACACGCCATTCAATTTGTTTATTCCCATTTTGATGTTTAGTCCTCTCGGAACCTATTGTAAAGGGCATACTGTTTTAAATAATATTAAAACTTATATTGTTCAATTTTCTCAAAATGTTTTACTGTTATATGCTATTATGGGCAATGTCAATTCGGTAATGAGACAATAGACATAATCGGTTGAAATCAGTCTGCCTCCGGTTCACGGTAGTGTAATATTTCCTTGTGAAAGGAATTGTGTGTAATGCATATTGCGGTCTTCGTGAGTGCGTATTTGGCATTATTTTTGAGGTGAAATAAGTTGTGTTTTACTGCTTTAGGAACCTCAATCCTATGATTTTTACAATAATTAAACATAGTTATTAGGAGTCAAAATAACGATAATTACGCTTCAGTGTTTGATAGTTATTTAAAATTATTTTCTAAAAAAGGAATAAACAGTTAAATTGTCTTATTTTTGACATTAATTTTTGGAGGGGGGTATGAACCTCACGGAATAGATGTAGGTTATTGTCATGCCAATAACGGCAATTATGCCTATTTAAAGCACCATTCAAATAAAATCTATACTTAAAAGCAAATGTCAAACAATAAGTTCGGATCTTCAACTAAATGCTGGCTCATTTCTTCGCAAACTGCAGCCATCTGTCAGGATCATGCTTATTCAATTTCTGTACTAATTTAATTTTGTACGGATGAAATTTGTGAAATTCTTATTATGGACGAACGGAAGAAACTTGAAGTTTGAGCTAGTTGACGGGTACTTTGAGTGCGATCCAATGCAACATGTCCCAAAACAGCGACTTCGACAGATTCATTTCTTGTGACTCATTGCGGCTGGCGTTTCATTTTAGACACGTGTCCAGTATCGGCAAATTTTTGGACTAATTTGGCAACAAACGAATTATTTACAACTGACACTCTACAATAGCAGAAAAAAAAAACAAATTCAAAAGGTGAGCAGAATATTTCGTTACTAGTGTACCTAGCATTAAATTCAAAAACCCAAAAGTTCGTTTCTATCCAACACTGGCACGGGAATTAATAACGAGATCACTTTTTACTCCAAATTCAATTATGCGTACCTATACTTTTAAATTAACCCCTCGAAAAACATATGAAGATAGGCCAAATCGGGAAATCAATTTTCTTCTAATTATTGTCCTTGGATCATTTTGGCATGGAAGTATAAACACTACCTTAGATTGTCGGAAGGGGCACACTTTTGCACAAAATTAAGGGTTTTAAATAACACTCTGTATGATATGGTAGTGAAGGACATAAAGAGTGTCGTTTAAAATGAACAAACTATAGGAATTGCGTAATCGCATGATAAAAATCATTTCGAAATCTCTTTACTTCCAATTTTACCAAAAAATATTGTTTAGTGCAGTTATTTGGTTCAACAGTGTATTTAAAAATAGCTTAAAATACCCTATACAACATGTTAGCCCATAGAAAGTTTGATATCATTTTGATAGGTTTCTCATATCACGTAGCCACGAAATTTGATATCCTGCTAAGGACTTCTGTTTTTATTGCGAGGGATGTATATTCTTATTTGTTAGTGAACTTAAAGCAGTTTAATAGAAAATACTGTGCAATAATATAATAATGTTGTCATTAAAAGTGTTTAAAAATGGTCAGTTTTCTTTAAAACTTAAACTCTGTGGAAATAGACGACAGTTCGTTAATGTACTTATAGTGATAGTGATCTTTGTGACTAGTTCCACTGACGTGATATGCCACGACTTCATAAGCCCTCCAACGACAGTAAAAGCCAAGGAAAATAATACAGTTTTATTGCCATGTTACTTGAATACATTATCGAATGGTAAGTCATCGTATTGCGTGGTCATTTTAATTTGTTCATATTTTATTCTGCTGTCTTTAAAAATAACAGAAAAAGTTAAGAAAAGTTGCATCATAAGACTAATGTGTATGACAAAGATTCTATCTTCATCACAATTGTCTTATAGTTTTTCTTCATTTTCTCGACCATTTTTAAAGATAAAGGTAGTAATGCAAGTTATGTTTAAAAAATGCGATGTTTATTTACTTCTTTAAAAATTTGACACTTTTTAAATATTCTTCTGTTTTTCTAAGAAAACCCTTGGTTTGTAGTCAAACAATACTTTTTTGGGCAAATTAAAACGATTACGCTGAACCATGTTTTTTTTTAACTTGATAATATATCTAGACACTAACTTGTTATTTCAATAAATGTACCGAAATGGTTTTTAAATGTGGGTGTTTTGATTATCCATTATCTCTAAAATGACTATTTAAAAAATTTGCGTATTTTTAATTTCTTTGTCAAACTTTTACTTTTGTGATTTTTTCTGGCTAACGAGTAAAAAAACTGAATCAAAAATAACAATTCACATTCACATTATTAACTTACAGGGGTGTTTATTATTTTTATTAGCCGACTTCAAAAAAGGAGGAGGAATTCGACCTGTGTGTATTTATAGGCTATAGCATAATTATTTGGCAAAAAAATATATTTTTTGGGGTAATTAAACCTCCAACTTTTTTTTTGTAATATTGGATGGCCAAAAAGTAGAAATATCTGTCAATTTTGTTGGCACAACATAACCAGATATATTCTAGTAAGTATTAAAGTTAAATTATAGTAAGCATAGCTGTTTAAAATGCCAGAATATGGCATTTTTAATCAATAGAAATCTACGTATAATCAATAAGCAGGCATTTTTCCCAAATTCCAACCAAACATATTTTAGCAAGTATTTAAGTTTAATTATAGTAATAATAGCTATATAAGAATGCCAGATTATGACATTTTAAGACAACAAAAATTGAGAGGAAAAAATATAGCTTTTATTATCATATTTTTGTTTCAAAATTGAACTAAAAATGGGTAGTTTTATTTAGCTTATTTTTGCTATAATATTGCCAAAATATGCCACTTTTTCAAATTTAGGTTCATAACCTATAAAACTATACTTAACCAAACTGAAGTTATATTTAGAAAAACGAAATAAAACTTATTTACCATACAAAATGTCTAATAAAAAGATTAAATATTCTACCACATATCATAGAAAAACGCCGGCTTGGGGTAATCGTTGTTTAATTTTGTTACGCTGGCTCCTGGGTCTTAAATTAGCCATTTTTTAGCGAGTACTAAAGGCAAACCAAGTAGGCATTTTTATTGGTAAATTTTTAGTAAATATAGCTACATTTTGGCTCCATTTGAAAATTATTGCCATTTGATAAATATTTGCTTACAAAGTGGCCAATTTGAAGGAATATTTGCCTAAAAAATAGCCCAAGGCTTTTTATGATCCACCATGATTGATTAAAAATTAAAATTAAACTAATTTCCTAGCAGCCATTACTGACCACTTCTACCTATAAATACGTATTTTCAGGCGTCATGAACCCTTTAATCAATTTCCTTAGTAAAATACATTTGGAAACTAAAAAAAAATCTATAGAAATCGAAATTTTTAGTTACAAGAACGGGCGCGTGTTTTACATGCCTATCTTAGATTCTTTTAACAAGAAAAGTTCCTTCGCAAGTGTTTTTTGTCCCTACCAATCGTCAAACCATGATTTGTTATCTTTGTATTTCCTCTTGGGTCATAAATTCTTACACTGATTGGCTTTGTTAATACTATTTCTACATAATTTGAAACAATTGATGATTTATTATATAAATGAAGAAAAGGCAAAAAATGAGAAATTATTTAGGTACATTTCGGAAAAAAATGTTATTCAAATTTCGGCTAAAAACAAGTCAGAATTCAGTTAAAAAAGCTCGATTTTAAAGTCAGAAAGTAGCTAATAAACCCAACCATAAAATCAAAACAGAGGGTCGTACAATTGCCAATTGGCCATTTTTACCCCATTATGGCCAAATTATTATTCCCCACTTTAGCCATAGTCTTTATACTGTAATAGAAATGTTATTTTGGCTAGCCATTTTAGCTAATTGGCTAGGGATATTAGCCAGTATCACAGCATTTTAGCACATATATGATTATATGATTAGTCGATTCTATTTTTTTCATATTTTATAGTATTTAGAATACTCTAGTGGTTTTTAAACATAATGTTCATTTTAGGTATGGGCACACTGTTGTGTTGTACTATATATTGTTCTACTGTGTCAGCATGTCAAAAAAGTTATTTTTTTTGCAGCATGAATGATCTATTACAAGAATTATATATTTTTTAAATCAGAGCTTTTGATATAATGGTAATAAAAAATATAGGGCAAAAGATCTATACTGCTTTGATAGGTGAAAATATGAATTTTAAATGTTTTTTTTTCAGTTTTTTACTTGTACGGTTACAAGGTGGCTTTTTTCGTTGATATTATAGGATATAGGCTGCACGGCAAGAGATAGAAAAAAACTAAGATACCTGTCACGTTCTCTTTTTTTGGTGTTTAGTTTAATGGCGCGGTCAGATCTGCGCTAACTGGATTGGTTTAAAAAATACAGGGTGTTAAAATCAAAATCTCCCCTTTTAAATTATCTTTTATTACTCAGTTATTTATGGAGCTAAAAAAACTATAAATACGGTAAAAAAGGTAGAACCCAGCAGCGCACTTAAAAAGTATATACATGTTTTAATTTTGGAGATGTTCTCAAAAGTAGCATTTTCTTAAATACCAAAAAACATTTATTTTTAGTTGCCCATCGATTGAATTCTTTAGGCGTTTGTTTTTGTTTGTCTACATGTCATAAAATTAATAAAATGAATATTTTTTAAAACTACGAAAAGTTAAACATGTTTGAGTGCTATATTCAGAGTAATAAAAATAAAAACCCAGCTTTAGACCTATATTTTGAGCGTTGCCTGGAGCGATGACAGCTAGACGAACAAATACCTATTTAAAAGATTATATGACAATTTAAGTCCGTTTGGATCATTCACAAAACCAAGAGGTAAGAGTTACTATAATGAAAATAGAGAAAGAGATGAAATAAATATATTAGCTTATGTTGCTGCTGATCCGACAGTATCTAGCCGTAATATTGACAAAGGCATTGGCATAAGTAAAGTTAAAGTTCTAAAAACGTTAAAAAAGCATAAGTATAAACCGTATAAAATAAGGAAAGTTCATAACTTACATCCTGGTGATGAAGAACGGTGTTTAGAATTTTGTCATTGGTATTTGCAACAGATTAATCAGAATCCAAATTTTTTTCAAAATGTGATATGGACTAACGAAGCTTTTATATCTACCGAAGGAATTTTTTATCGACATGACAATCGATATTGGTCAAACATAACAATAACAAGGGACGCTTTGAGTTCCATGTGTGGGTGGCACATATCAAAATAGAGTCTACTATAGAAACTACAGGACTAATAATACAAATTTGAATGCTCAAGGATACATCCAAATTTTGGAAAAATGTAAATAAACGAGTTGGATAATAATCTACAAAAAGACGATAACAGCCATATAGTAAAGCCCTTACTAACTGTCAAATTCGGCGAAAATTGGCTTGGTACCTATGGAGCAAATAAATAGCCTCCGCGTTCGCCCGACCTGACGCCACTAAACTTTTATTTTTGGGGATTTATCAAGAATGAAGTATATAAACTCCTAAAGTAATATTTTAGGAGAACTTAAAGCAACTTTTATTTATTGCATTAGAAGAGTGCCAAATATTCGTATTTATAACGCCACTCGTTCAGTTGCAAGCCGGGTCCAAAAAATGCATCGAGCAGAATGCAAGAAGACAATTTTAGCACTTTTTGTGATTAAACAACTGTGCTAATCGTTACGTATTCAAGATAATTGTTGAGTTGTTATTATAATTTTTTGTTGTTTTTTGTAGATGTTTTGGTTTATCAATGTTTTAATAATCTTGGTAACTGAGTTTTTAAGATACCTATTATAAAATAAAAGAATAACGATTCAATCCATGACCAACTAAAAAAAAAAATGTTTTTTTTGATATCTTGGCTATTTAGGTCAAAGAAAAATATTAGGTATCATAAATTGTTGCAATCGCAAGAAAAAGTGCAACTTTTCTAGATACTAGAAGATATAGGGTGTCCCATTTAAGAAAGTGCTACTTTTGATAATATCTCAAAAATTAAAACATCTATATTTTTTTCAAGTACGCCGCTGGATTCTACGTAAAAAGTCATAAAACTTTTGTATTTAACGTTTTTTTTATCTCCATAAATAACCGAGTAATAAAAGATAATAAGAAACGGGAGATTTTGAGAATCACCCTGTATTTTCTAAACAAGTCCAGTTAGCGTAGATCTGACCGCGCCATTAAACTAAACACTAAAGAAGAGAATGGAGCACGTATCTTAGTTTTTTTGTATCTCTTACCATTCAGTCTATTCCCTATAATATCAACGAAAAAACAACACCCGTTCAGTACTACTGTAAATCAGTAGGTTCTACCTTCGTTTTTAATATCGTTATGGGAACAGCCATCATTGAAATAACAATCGTGCAACTGAAATTCTATTTTTATGTGCTTTTTTAATATTTTTTTGACAAGCTGAAGAGCTATCTAAATTTATATATTTTCTGGTGTATCTTATAACACATGTTAGTGATATCCTACCTAACAGGCGAAGACCATGTATTCGGTCTCGTAACAGGAAATAGTAATTTTGATGAGATTTGTCCACCTAACAAGCAATTTTTCACCCCTATTTCATCTGTCTATTTTATGACTCACGTTATCCTGTCACCTTTGTTCCGACTATTCAAAGAGCGGCTTTTAATAAAACGTGTTTGATTGAAAATTTGTTCTAAAAATTAAGTGTGTGTACCTTCATTAAATATCCCAGTAATCCGCTTCACTAATTTTCTGCCCAGAACAATTACATTCAGGAAACCATTTTTATTTGATTCTGACATCTGTTACTGCTAAAATCTAATTAGTATGGACTTGATGCTATACTAATTATTATTTTTGTGACAAGGAACAAAATTGGTAAATGTTTTCACAATTAACAAAAAAACAAGATTTCTGTCAAACTTAAATAAAAACTCAAACAAAAATAAATAATTGATACAACAATTGCGTGTTAATTCGTAATTAAAAGTTACACATTTTCGTAAAACAATAATTATACATTTTTACCAATTATTTTTTAAAACAAGCGTATCGGTGAATTAAATTACAACTATTTTTATGCTTGTTTTAAAACCATTAATTTGAATAAAAAATTGCGTGGATTCAAATCTGGCGATCTTGCTGGTCATCGCAATACTTCCTATATACTTTTGTATTCAGTTCTGGGTCACAAATCTAGGCCTCTTTACGCCTCTTGTACATCCTTTCTGAGAACATCGATCATCTTATGCCATGGACCATCCAACTCTTATAAAATATGTGTTGATATCACTTTCCTTATCACTTTCCACACACTAGATAAATGTCAAATACGTGTAAGAATTTGAATTCGTTTTTTTAACATTTGAACCATGTTGTTAGGATAAGAAGACAGTTAGTTTTGATGATGAATATATATATATATATATATATATATATATATATATATATATATATATATATATATATATATATATATATATATATATATATATATATATATATATATATATATATATATATATATATATATATATATATATATATATATATATATATATATATATATATATATATATATATATATATATATATATACATATGCCGATGTATTAAATCATTAGAATTAAGCAAAAGTTGAAGACCAAACACTATTGGAACTCATAACTTTGCCTCTAGATGGGTTGATTGAACTATTAGAATACTGTTATGTAGCTCCTTTCAAGTAAAGAATAGATTTTACTCACAAGATCAAGAGTCTTCAACCTTTTTTAGTGCTAGGGCCAAAAATCGATTTTACGTCGTCCGAAGGGCCACAATGGTCCACATCACTTTACCACCATATCAATAAAATAAAAAACATATAATTTCAAAGTGTAATATTTTTTACTGGTTGAGAAGTTCAGTCAATCAATGCGATTTTTAACATTGTTTATTTTTGACAAGTATTTGGTTTTATTTTTGTAGTTGCAACCCGCAAACTTCCTTCCAGATGTGCGTTTGTAACTCTCGACCTTCTTTTAGACTTCACATTCTTCATACGAGAAAACAGCTGCTCGCACATTTGCTCCCAAACGGAAACATCATTTTCTTGGCCTGTTTTCGGATTTCAGGAAACGAGTTTTGATCTACATATTTTGAATAAAAATCAACTCATGACTAACTTGTGTTTCAGTTCCGAATTACACTACAAATCGATAAGCTCCATCTGACAATTTTCTAGCATGTCTTCAACGGATACACTGAATGGTCGGGCAAAGAGATTGATGTCATTTTCGTTATCTCTGAAGTCAGAAAATTTTGATTGGAACTCTTTTTTGAGTAAATCTAGTGCTGCGACATGTTTATCCACATCTGTACATTCGCAGTTTAGGAAAGTGCGTAAACTCTTTTTTCAATACCTGATTTTTCCATAAATCTAGTTCAAACGCAAATGCCTTCACAGTATCAAGTAGGTTGCTGATGAGATTTTCTATGCTTTGTAGTTTGATGTCAAGTCATTGAGGTGCAGCGTGATGTCGGTGAGGAATCCAAAGTCGCGCAGCCAGCCAGGGTTACCAAATTGAGGAACTGGTTTCCTTTGGGAGGCAATTTCCATCTTGTGTTCAAAAACGTGTTTTAGCATTTTTCCACTGCTCAGCCAAAGAACATCAGAAAAATATGTCACATCACCAAACTCGGCATTAATTTCGTGGACAAATTTTTGGAATTCTCTGTAGTTGAGGCCACGTGATTTAATGAAGTTCAAAGTTTTTACGACCACTTTCATCACCTCACCAATATTTGTGAATTTTGCACAAAGATTTTGTTGACGAACGATACAATGGTAATGCATTAAAGGAAGATCTGTCTGCTATTTTTTCATCAAACCCACGACCCCTTTATTTTTTCCTACGTGGATGGTTATCAATTCTAAATTATATCGCCTCAGTACTATCATTAAAAACACATCATTTTGTAGTTCCTTTAATTGGAAAAAGGGCAGCCATCTCTTCAGTGATTTTAAAATTATTATCAATGCCCCGAATAAATATAGCTAATTGAGCGATATCGGAACCGAATAGTATACGAATTTCGATGCACGTTCTTTTAGTGAATTTTCAATTTCTCCGGCTAACTCTTCGATCCTTCTGTTCACAGTAACACCAGACAAATTAACTTTAGAATAAAGTTGTTTTTGAGACGGGCACAATACTTGAGCGATGGCCTTTATACATACTTTGATAAATTCACCAACAGTAAAAGGTTTTGATTTCAAAACTATTTTTTCGGATATAATGTAGCTAACCTTCATGCTTTCTTAATTTTCTGTTCTGCTTTTAAACACTTCTTTGCTGTCATTGAAGCTGACTTTTTAGAGCTCTCACTTTATTTTGCCGAATTGTCCTTTGAATGTCTCAAACTGTATGGCATACTTTGTATCGTAATGTCTTTTTAAGTTGTATTCTTTCAAGGCTGGAAGGGATTTTTGACATACCATGCAGACGGGTTTTTGATTAACACTAACGAACAAGTACATCTGAGTCCACTTTTCTTGAAATATGCACCTTTTTTCACTAATTTGTCGTTTTTTACCCGAAGTAGAAGCCATTTTTTATGTTAATGACAAAACTAGGCTTGCGCGACTACACGCCACAATACAGTATACCCTTACACACTATACTCAACTCACTATTCACTATTCGAAACATATGGAAGTCCCTTTTAGCTTAAATCGGCTTCCTTGAACTTCACAATTCAGATAACCAGGGAGCGGAACATGATTAGTAAATAAGCTCGTAGCTTTAGAGTTAGCTTGTTGGTCGTTATTGTTGTTGTAGTGCGTGTTCAAGGTGGTTCGTATTTTTTGTCAGCCCGCACAAAAAATAATAATCGTAAAAAAGTGTATAGTAAGTTATAGTTATTGCGAAATGCAGCGATGGGGAATAATCCCATGCCCACGATTCAAGAATAATTCAACTTGAAGAAATACACCGAATAATTAATCTTAGATATCGATGCTCAAACAGAAAAGCTCAAGGATTATGAAGATCGGATCCGCGAAATCTAAAAAGATTATGAAAAGAAGTTAGCAATACTGCAAGACACGGTAAGCAGACTGTCAAAATTCTTATCTAATATCCCTGCAAATAAATCTCCCTCCGGCACCGATTCAAGCATGAGTGAAGATTAAGAATGATTTGCAAGATTTCACCACAGTTCAGCGTAAAAAACGCAGAAACCCTATATCCCTTATCCAGCAATAAAATCTCAAAAAATCCAACCCTCAGTTTTCAGCTCTTCAATCCAAAAAATCTGATTTTGGTCAATCTATTACCAATGCTTCTACAGCTTTGCAATCTTCTCATCCTTCCTCCAGCCTTCTGACGGAATAAGATTCATCCCGCCTACTATTTATAGGAAAATTACATCTTCTTTCGAAAATTATACAGTAGAGTAATCAGATGGTGTCACAAAGATGGGAGGCCCATGCCGTTGGTTCTGGTGCTTTTGGCTAACCCCGAAAAAAACATTTTTAAGTTGCGAACTTTTGACGATATTGCCATCAAAGTTGAAATCCAAAAAAAACCAATAGCATACCACGCAATGCTACCGATGGCAACGTTATGGGCATTCACAATCAAAATGCGCCTAACTCTGAAATGCTTAAAATATGCCGAGCCTCATTTATCATATCAATGTACTAAAAATAAAGATGAACAATGTATTTGTGCGACCTGCGGTGGGAACCACCTGGCTAATTACCAACCATACATTCAGCACCCCAAAAACTTAAAATCAACTCCAAAATACCACCCCACTTTCTAGTGGGGTGTTGATAATCTTTCAAAAAATTTTAATTTAAATAACATTCCTAAAATCGCCAAATCGGCAGCGGCTCCAAAAGCAATAGTTGTACATGAGCAATAGTTGTACATGAGCTTTCTTCTGATCATTCCCCTGCCATTGTGGATTAGGGGGACCCGGACTCTAAAATTGTATGAAGTTCCATTACTTCATGTAATTTCAAACGATAACAAACTATCAGATCCTACTTTCTTAAAGTAGAAGCATTCCTTTGTTTCTTGTTCTACCAATTTAGCGAAAGTGAATCCACCCACCCCGAAAGGGAGAGCAGAGAGCAGAGCAAATCGTACAATTCAAATTTATGAAAACGTATCTCTGATTGGCCTACCTTCTACAGTAAGCTCCGCCCACATCCAAGGAATACTTATAAACTTGAACATAAAAAGCCCCAGGTCTACATAAGATTAGTAAATAAATTTCTACAAACAAATAAATGGAAAAAAGCCCAAATCATTTAAAAAAAAAGAAAGGTGAAAGACCAAGCTACAGGTCGATCAGTATACTTTGAAATATAGGTAAAAATGTAGAAAAGGTCCTGAACAAAACTTGCTCCCAGAAGAGCAGTTTGGGTTCAGGGCATCTATTACCTCAGTCAATCAGGCTACAAGACTAGCTTCTGATAAAACAGATATTCAACAGAAAGGAAAACACGGGCGCAATATTCCTGCATGCAAAAAGAGCATTTGAGGAAACTTGGCACAATGGTTTTATCCTCAAATTAATTAGGCTTGGTTTGTCAAATCGCTTAATAAAATCGGTAGAGACCTTTCTCAGAGAGAGAAAGTTCGCGTGTCCGCAGTTATAAATCTTTTTGCTCATGACACTGCAATATCCGTCTCTCGGAAGGGACCCTCCCTTATTATGAAAAGATAAAAAAGGTTACAGACACATCTTAATGTAATCCAAAAATGGAAAATGACAGTAAACCTGGTTAAAGGACAAGCTGTGTTTTTCACCATGTACTTTAAATCTATTAATCTACCTAAAATCCGGTTATGCAATACTGATATAAATGGGACAAACCAAGTCTAATATTGAGGTTTAATATTTCACCGTAGACTTCTGTTACAAAGGCAAATAAAAAAATCGGATTACTCTACCCGCTATTGAGTAATAAAAGTAACTTGAACAACAGAATTAAAATAAATCTTTTCAACCTATATATTAGGCCGATCTTAACATACTGTAGTCTTACGTGGGCTATTCACCATTCCATTCAACTTCAAAGGCTTCAATCAGTCCTCAGAATGTCCCTTAATAGTAACTGATAACTAGATTTCTTGGGATACTTCATTCGAAAACTTAACTCAAAGTATTTCATTAAAACCAAAAGATTATCTTCTCGGAAGAAATTGAGCACGCCCCTCATGGGTTGACTACCCCCCCTTCCCAATGAATCCTTAAACAATACTCCTTTTTATTTGAAGTCTGTTTGCCTGAAGAATAAATAGGTGTAAGGGTTGTAAGAACCGACAGGATAGACAAAGAAGGCCCCCAGAAGAGCTAGTATTTAGTTTACAATTGAAAACGATTGGAGATAGTTACCATTCGAAACTTTGTGAAACCAAAAAAAAAAAATAAAGACAATGCAAGTTCACCAGTTTATTTTAATTCATATTAATAAGAATCAATTAAAAAATTGAGAAAAAAAGAAGGTCATAAAAATCAAATTACATCTTGCATTCATGTTGACATGCTAATAATAAGTATCACACATGTTTAAACTATCCACTTTTTTCTAGACCTGTTAGAGACTACCGGAGTGTTGATTTTCCTGGTTGCTGGATAGATTTTGTGAGCTAGAAGCCTTGACCAGATCGAAATGCAGATTTGTATCTGCCTGACTTTTGTGTTTGAGGGCATTATATAAAAGATTGGTGTGTAACTTCTCTTCTCAAAGTTGTTTAAAAAAGTTGAAATGAACTTTAAACTTTGACACACCGTGTCAAGTATTAGAAAAACGCGTATCTTAATTATTATTTTTAACATAAAATAATTATCTTTAAACATTTAAGTTTTGAAAGTAAAATATGTTTCCGACTCTTATGAAAGTTATGTGTCAAGACGCTAAGTAGGTATGACAATTTATTAAAATTAGATGAAAATAAATCACATTCGATTGGAAGAACCTTGTAAACTAAGTTCCAAATTAAAGTAATTTGGAATGTTGGTGATAATGCTTGTCCTTACTTATTATATTTTTCAGATGGGGCTTACGCAACTGCAGTCAAGTGGTATAAAAATGAGATTATCCTGGCAGACAGTGCTAATGAATCTATGATTATTCCACTGAGGCATACTCTATGGGAAAATGGATCGTTGGAAATTCAGCAGGTGGTTCCCGAAGACACTGGCGAATATATCTGCGAAATTTCTAGGCCAGATCCCTGGGGAGTCGTAAGGCAGAGGCATGCAATTGAAGTTTTACGTACGTATATTACTTTTAATTCTGATTATATTTCTTATTTTGTAAATAAATGTCGTATAAAGGCGTACAAACGTGGAATTTATTATTTTTATTAAGTTCTCTCAATAATTTACTAAGTATTTTCGCGCCAAGCAATCCAGAAACATATCGTGTGTGATATCACTATGCAATTTTGGTACTTGATGACGCAGGAAATCGAGAAATTCGGAATTTATGTCGAAATTGTCAAAAAAGTTAAGCCTGGAAGTTTTGTAAACGTTTATGTAAAAACTATGCAACAAAATCAACACACAAAAGTAAATATATTATATTTTAAGATTTCAAAAACATTTCGTAACAATAATTTTTGTTCGTTAAATATTGTTTATAATATTTGAAGTCGTTTTGAAGTGGCTGTACGCTACCCAAATAAAGTCAAAAAATGTCAGAAGATAGAGAATTTTTTATATAAATCAAACCATACTTAATCAAAATAAATTTAGATTCTCGCCCTATATACTATATACCTATCTATATCAAATCGTGAACATAAAATTAATACATTTTCTTCACATTCCGAAATTTCAGGAATACGTTTGAAGTAATGAATCCAAAATATGTTTCTGCGGCAAACCACTGCTCATCTGTCAAAATTCAGTACACCAGATCGGATAAAAACGTAGTTAAATAAAAAGAACATTTTTGACATATCTTTTATGTGCCTATTTCTTAAATTCAGTAGCATTTCATTCTTTCTTCAATATTTAATTTTCAAAATGAGAATCAGAACTGTAAATAACTGTTTTGTTTTTTATTGCAGATCCACCGTCTGTAGAACCTTTTCCACCTACAGGATTCTTGCAGGTAAAACTGGGGGAAGAGGTTCGAATGTCCTGCAAAGGAAGTGGTGTACCCTATCCACTAATAACATGGAGTAGTAAGGTATTAAATATGATATTTAAAATCAATAGGCATTCTCCATTCTGATTTCAGATAATAGCAGATTTGTGACATACATTTCAAGAATCTTAATGTGACTCGATTGACTCTATATGTAGCAGGAAACTAATTGTTGTCCCATAGAAGAAAAAAACGCTCGAGGGGCACGAGAGAAATGAGAAATTCTTGGCGAGAAAAGACCACTCTCTCGTCTCGTCTCGTGCTACAGAGAAAACTGTTCTCGAGACGAGATATAGTGGGGAGAATTTCTCGTCTCAGCGGGATCACTAAATCACACATAAAATCCGAATCTTGCGAGGTTGATTGGCGGGCGAAATCATCTCTTGTCGCAGAGCGAACACTCCCTACCTGTTACCTTTCACAGGTTGCTAGTAGGTAGTATGTCTTGATCAGATTTGTTACTTTAAAAATAAATAGTAAACTTCCCGAAAAGCTAATTTATTTGGAGAAATTAATCGCAAGAGCAAAAGTGAAGAGTGTAAGTGTCCGCCCCTATTATCATTACTGCAATAGAACCTGTTATAACTGACTGTGGTCGCCAATTTGGAAGCTCTGAGTGGCTAACTTTTTTAAATAAATTAGTGATCGAACATTATACTACACCAATTTATCATCAAAGGGTCAATCCTGTAGAACGGCGAAATCAAGAACTAAAAAAGGCTTTACAAATTCATGCAATGTCCAAAGGATCCGACAAATGGGACCAAGAAATAGACGACATCTTATTTTCTCTAAATAACAGAAAAAACAGAGCCACTGGTTTTGCTCCAAGCGTATTCTTATTAGGACATCCTCTTGTCCGACCTGAAGAGTGGAAAAACCCAAATATTGCACGAAAAGGAAATACTCCTGAACAGGCAGAAAATCGGTTTGAAAAGGCAGCAGAGAACCAAAGAAATATTAACACAAAGATTTTTACGAAGTCTTTCAAAAATGCCCCAAAGTATGTTATAGGACAGCATGTTATGATGAGAGAGTTTCCAAGAACAAAGGACAGATCTTTAGCTAAAACGGTGGACTGGCCCCCATAGGATTTTAAGGAACATGGGACAGACATACCAAATTTCAAGAGACAACCATATTATTAAAGTACACGTAGATGACATTAGACCGTTTAATGCTAAAACATTTCAAAACATTAACCTGACAAACAACCAAAATACAATTAAAGACGACTAAGAAAGCATAGCAAATTATAACGGACCCATGACTAGAAATAGAGCAAGAAATAGAAGATCCTTTATTTAAATTGGGTTTTTTTTAAAGGGGGGGATGTCGCAGAGCGAACACTTCCTACCTGTTAGCTTTCACAGGTTGCTAATAGGTAGCATGTCATGATGATGACACGAGAGCATCTTGACATCTCCCTTTAGATTTGTTACCTTAAAAATAAATATATAGTAAACTTCCCGAAAAGCTAATTTATTTGGAGGAATGAATCGCAAGAACAAAAGAGTATAAGTGTCCGCCCCTATCATTATTATTGCAAGGATGTAAAGATAACCGTCGTAATACTCCTGTCTTTAAGGGGTTTTCACCAGGCGGTATTGCTATAATAACCTCCATTGCTTCCACTCGGCGACACTCTTTATGGTCAGAATCAAGCTTGTGTTTTTGAGATGGATTAGGAATAGGCAAATCGTCCTATGATGCACCTGAAGCATGGCGGATTGTAGGTTTGAATACTTGCGAACCTTTTCTTGTTGGTAATGCCTTTTTTAATAGCAGGCGCCATACAAAAATAACATCTACTAATATAGGTTCTCACCAGATCATTGGAGTAGCGGAAGCTATTAACTGTCCTTTTCCACTTAACCAGCTCTGAACAATGTTCGTACAATTTTTCAACAGGTATGGTACCAACCTTATCCTGTTCTCCAATTTTACAGCCACAATACAAATGGTAGGCTGGTCCTAAGTACATTTTTGCTTCTCAACACCTCTTCACATACATAACAAAAATGATCCGGCTTATTTACACAAACTTGCGACACTTGCCTCAAAACTGACTAATTTCTGAAAAATGAATAGCTCTCAATCATTCGATACACGGTTAAAATAGGACTATTTAAGAATTTAACTTTTTCAGGTTCAGTTAATTAAATTAATTGAACCTGAACCTGTTTTACCTCCCTGTACGGTATACCTGATATCCTGATATAATAAAACGAAGTAGATCGCATTTTAGGATGGAATTGGAGATCCCGGCAGCGGCGCGCTTTAAAGTACGTTACGAAGTTATTACAAGCACTATAATTTTAAATCAAAAAATTATTTTTTCAAAAACCAAGATAGATGTGAGGATGGGGTTTCGACCAAATAATTGATCTTGGGGGCGGGAAAGCTACTTATTCGCATAAAATCGCCCGTAATTTGACAACGGTGTGTCGTCAGCCAAAAAAAAGGTGGTCCCTAAATGTACCTTCTAGGTAACTTTGGGTTGGGATGTGGTATAGAGTTGGGTGAAATCTCCCCTAATTTTATTTGTTTTCTTCTCGTAAATACTGTTTTGTAAATAACGGCAAAAAACTGTTTTTTTTAAGTCATTTCTAAGAAATTCTTAAAAATTCTTTTTACCGTTATAGATCTACGGATCGGTTACCAATTAGGCGGGAAACAAAAAAACATCAATTCTCCTACCTTTTCTCTGCTAAAGGTCGCTTTAGAAGTTGTGAGTAACGCCAATTTTCAATTATTACGAAACACTTATAGTGCATGTAATAAGTTAATAAAGCGCGCCGCCAGCTGCCCCACTATTTGACCCTGCAAGAGGGTGCTGGCTCATATACACCTTTAATATTACATCAAATTAAAATATGCGCCATTACAAAACTCTTGCAGTTTTTTGTCACGAGTGACGGGCTCTTGTACTAATTGCTGCTGCTGGCCACTGATGATGATAGTCGGTGAAGGGAGGAAGTTGCAAAAAATGAAGTGTATGTTGACTCACGTCTGATGTTCTAGATTTAACGAATATGAGTTACATAGAGCTAAATCCACAAGATCAGACTTGAAGTCTAGCTTTTGTAGAAATAAATCTTGTTTTTAGACGGGAAAAATTATACAAAAAAATAGTCGTTTCTTTGAGTCTGATATCTAAGATAAACGTAAGACCGCAGGAATTAATTTACATATACCTTGCATAACTTTCAACTTCCCCGCTCCATTACTACAGCGCTGACTCGGTTATAAATCTAGGAGCGGTTTCACATGGTCATAGTTAACCATGTATCAGTTTATCAGACTTGCAGAAATTCCTGAAATTGAAGGTAATGACAAAATGAGTAATAGAAAACAGTTTTCGGGTTTTTTGGATCCACGAGCGAAAAAAATGGTATTAAATCTAATAAAATATTACGAAAATGAAAATTCACCGCCCAATATCCAGTAGCAAAAGATCTGGGAATTGGTATAAGGACTGTGCAGAAAATTGTGCATGAAAAAAAGCATAATTTACTACTGAAGAACATTAAGAAATGTATACGAAAAAAGCCAAAGACAGAAGGTGACAATGTAAAAATGGATGTTCGTAATGCAATTTACTATTTATACACATCAAAAACTAATATAACCCATCAAGTTTTAAAAGAAGCTTTAAAAAATCGAGGCGTATTGGAAATTGGAGTAAAATCGTTGTCAAAACTAATAAAATTATTGGGTTTTCGATATAAAAAGGACTGTAATCGAAGATTTTTATGCGAGTTGGTACATATAGAAGCGTATCCAGTTTTTAAGGAAATACACGGAAAATGTTAATTCAAAATTTAGAAAAGTGGTATTTTTAGAATAATAATAAAAATACCTGAGGCTTCCAATAAATTCATAGTAATCCCATATGATCCCAGATATACGAGAGGTCTAGAAAAAGTATTTAAAAACGTAGGTAATAATAATAATAATAGTAATCCCATATGATCCCAGATATACGAGAGGTCTAGAAAAAGTATTTAAAAACGTAGGTTTTAGAGTAGCCTACAAAACGGAGAATAGTTTGAAAAATCTCCTTGGAAACCCCAAAGACAAAGTCGACTTGAGGGAGAGGAGTGGCATCTATGAAATTAGCTGTAATGACTGTGATCTAAAATATGTTGGGCAAACTAAACGCTCCATAAACATTCGTTTTAAAGAACACATGGCACATTTAAGATACGGAAGAACAGAAAAGTCAAGTGTTGCCCAACATGCTTTGGAAAACAATCACCGAATAGGAATAAATAATCTTAAGTTGATTAAAAATGTATCTAATAATAGATTATTGGATGCATTTGAGAGTATAGAAATAGTTAAATGTGGTAAGAAAGCACTAAATATAGACAGAGGGCCTATTCCCTATAGTCCCCTCTATTGTTTACTTGACAACGGTCGGGCAGTCGGGTGCAACCAAGTGTGACCACATTTACCTATAAATAGTCTCGGTTAGGATTAGTTACTTTAGTTTATATCATCTGCTGATGATGCTAACTTGGTTAGCGAAACGCGCGTCCAGGACGTAACAAGTTGTGGTGTAGTGTGGTTAGAACTCTTGTATTTTGATCTAATTGTTTTTATTTTTTAACTTGCATATATACACTTTCTGTATTTAATTTTTAGATGTGCAGAAATAAATATTTTGAAAAAGCCTGAAATGGACAGGCAAAACGATTAAAGTTTTTTTGTTTCAATCCACGAACCTAATCCCAAGAAAGTACTTGATATTTATAAACTGTAAGGTTCAAGAAGAGAATATATATATATATATATATATATATATATATATATATATATATATATATATATATATATATATATATATATATATATATATACATATATATAAATACATATATATATATATATATATATATATATATATATATATATATTTATATATACAGGGTCCTGCAGCTCACCTCCCGTCTTTTATTATACCTAAACCATTTATTTTACAAAAAATATTTAAAAGCCACTATATGCTGTTGATTAGAGAGCACATTTTAAAAATATTCTTGATTATACAGGGTGTTACAAAAAATAGTGGCGCATAAAAGTTGAATTTTTTAAAATGGAACACCCTATATTTTTACATTTTTGGAACACTCTTTGCCTATTCTACAGACTCCTAGAATATTATCTCTCTTTTTTTAATAGTTTCGGAGAAAAAAGGTAAAATCGAAGAAAAAAAAATTATAGTCTACATTTAAAATATTTATAAAAATTAGATAAAACATCTTAAAAGCTAAGGTAACCTAGTAGCTTACTGCAAAAGGTTTATAGTTATTCTGCTATGAGTATTATAAGTCTTACTTATACAGGGTGACCCAAATTCCATGTCAAACGTTGCAAAATAAAAAAATATTTTTCTCCATTTTTTCAAATGGAACACCCTATATATTTTTTTTCTGTCAGGTACAGAATTAACAGATCAACATTTTTTATTATTACACTTATCTCAAAATTCCTGAAGGTTTTTGAAATATTCTTAAAAAACTAATGTTGTACTTTGTTTTTCAGTACGATAATTGAATAAACTCACTAGTAATGTGGAAAAATGGAACACCCTATATATATTTTTTTTCTGTCCGATACAGAATTAACAGATCAACATTTATTATTATTACTTATCTCAAAATTCCTGAAGGTTTTTGAAATATTCTTAAAAAACTAATGTTGTACTTTGTTTTTCAGTACGATAATTGAATAACCTCACTAGTAATGTTCATACCTTCGCGATTTTAAATATTAGATAGGTCAGCGTAGTTCTAGCTATGGGGAAAAACCTAAAATCCTAACATTTTTTCTAATTACGTTTGCTGCATAAAATTTAAATTACTGCCAAGAGTTAAGGCTCGACTTAAGGTGTAACAGCTTTATTTAACATTATTAACAAATATCTAATTATTGCTAAAATTAATTTTTACTTAGAACATATGTTCGATATGTCTTCCATTCTCTTCGAGGCATAAACGAAGACGGGTATGAAAAGATCTTCCTACTATTCTTAATACTTCGGGCGTAATACTTTGAAATGCGGTTCTAATCCGTTGCTGCATATTTTCGGGAGTTGTTGGAGGTTTGTTGTAAACAATTTCCTTAACGTAGCCCCATAGAAAAAAATCTAATTTCGTTAGATCAGGCGACCGGGGCGGCCACGCACTTGCTCCCTGTCTTCCAATCCATCGATCTGGAAAATTATTATTTAAATGATCCCTTACTGGCAACGAAAAATGTGCTGGAGCACCATCTTGTTGCAACCACATTGTATTTCTCAGATTAACCGGCAAATTTTCGCACAAATTTGGCAAGTGATTTTCTAGGAAGTCGAGATACATGGCTCCAGTTAAATGTCCATTAAAAAAATGGGGACCAATAACATGTTCACCAATTAATTCCCCCCCACACATTAACTGACCATCTGTGTTGTAGATCAAGCTGCCTAAAAATTCTTGGATTATGGTCGGCGTAGTAATGGTAGTTATGACGATTTACAAATCCATTCTTATGAAATGTGGCCTCATCAGAGAATAAAACTTTATCAAAAAAATCAAAGCTTAACCTAATTTTAGCTTGTGCCCAATTACAAAAGTCAACACGTTTCTCAAAATCTGCTGGAAGGAGTTCTTGATGCAACTGAATATGATATGCATGAAATTTATGGCTCTTTAAAATTCGCTGAACAGTTCTTTCGCTTACTCCTACGGCATCCCCGACTGCTTTTTGGCTAACAGAAGGATTTTCCGTGACAGCTAATCGCACAGCTAATTCATTTTCTTCCGTTCGAACGGACCTATTTCTAACTGGTCTTGTATAATTTACATTTCCCGTTGCCATAAATCTCTCTAATAAGTTCGTCATGCTCCTTCTGTCTGGGTGCCTTCGTTCTGGATAATTTTGCGCATAAATCCTACTGGCCAAAAAGGCATTTCTATGCGATTCTCCTAACACAAAAACCATATCAACCAGTTCTTCGCGGGTGTACTCCATGACGATAGAACGTTCAAATAAAACTTCTAAACAGTGTCGCAAACAAACGAAAAATGAACTACGTAGAAGGTAAAGACCACTATATGAAAAATCCGATAATTATTTCAATTTGTAAAACTTAAAAAACGAATAAGTAAATTGCCGATATGTTTTAGTTGTTTGACAGTTTCTAGACAATTTGTTTTTCATGGCCTACTTAAATTCTAGTTAATAATTTGGGCAACACTTGTCAATAATATTAAATAAAGGTTAAGGCCGTTTTACATGCTGCAAGTTTCTTGCAGCAAGGGGTTGCACCTGCAAGATATTGCGCGCAATTTGTCTTGCAGACTGTAAAGCGGCAGTTGTATTTCAATTGCAAGTGTCAGCGTATGCCTTTGTGCAAGTCTCTTGCAACTTGTAGGAAGACCTGCAGCATGTAAAACGTCTTTACGGCTTAACTCTTGGCAGTAATTCAAATTTTATGCGGTAAACGTAATTACAAAAAATGTTGGGATTTTAGGTTTTTTCCCATGGCTATAACTACGCTGACCTATTTATTATTGAAAATCGCGAAGGTGCTTACTTATGAACATTACTAGTGAGGTTATTCAATTACCGTACTGAAAAACAAAGTACAACATTAGTTTTTTAAGAATATTTCAAAAACCTTCAGGAATTTTGAGATAAGTGTAATAATAAAAAATTTTGATCTGTTAATTCTGTATCGGACAGAAAAAAAATATATATAGGGTGTTCCATTTTTCCACATTACTATTGAGTTTATTCAATTATCGTACTGAAAAACAAAGTACAACATTAGTTTTTTAAGAATATTTCAAAAACCTTCAGGAATTTTGAGATAAGTGTAATAATGAAAAATGTTGATCTGTTAATTCTGTACCGGACAGAAAAAAAATATATAGGGTGTTCCATTTGAAAAAATGGAGAAAAATTATTTTTTATTTTGCAACGTTTGACATGGAATTTGGGTCACCCTGTATAAGTAAGACTTATAATACTCATAGCAGAATAACTATAAACCTTTTGCAGTAAGCTACTAGGTTACCTTAGCTTTTAAGATGTTTTATCTAATTTTTATAAATATTTTAAATGTAGACTATAATTTTTTTTTTCTTCGATTTTACCTTTTTTCTCCGAAACTATTAAAAAAAGAGAGATACTATTCTAGTAGTCTGTAGACTAGGTAAAGAGTGTTTCAAAAATGTAAAAAAATATAGGGTGTTCCATTTAAAAAAATACAACTCTTATGCGCCACTATTTTTTGTAACACCCTGTATAATCAAGAATATTTTTAAAATGTGCTCTCTAATCAACAGCATATAGTGGCTTTTAAATATTTTTTCTAAAATAAATGGTTTAGGTATAATAAAAGACGGGAGGTGAGCTGCAGGACCCTGTATATATATATATATATATATATATATATATATATATATATATATATATATATATATATATATATATATATATATATATATATATATATATATATATATATCTAGGGACCCTCAAACGTGAAGATCTGAAAAAATCTCACGAGGGAAGTAATAACTAATTATCTTGTGTTTTTACCAAAGTGTATAATATTTTAGCAAAATAAAATGTTTTTGTTATCACAATACAAAAAAAACACAAGTTTTCTTTGCACAGGGGTGGCCCGCATTTAAGACACTGTATAATTGGTTAGAATTTTCGGTCAAGCGGGGCTCATGATTTTTGGTGATTGATAAAAAAAATCTCACTTTCATTAAGTGGCTGTATAAACAGATCATATCCTTATTGTTCCACTGATTCGAACCGCCTACCGACTTTATTAAGGCGCTTGCCACTTTGTATATTTTTGTTTTTGCAAACCAAAAAATTTTAACCAAATACATATTTAGCGAATTTTCTTATTTAGTCCCTCGGCATTTAATATATAAAAAAAAACTTTTCTTTCTTCCTGTATATTTGTAAATAGCCCATTGAGATTTAATAGCTCGATAAAAGGATCAGACAACATTTTGGTATTCACTGTTTTCTGATTTGATTCATAATGTTGGTGACCTTTGGACCCGCATGATAAGATCGCATTCGACTATATCTACCAATTATGATGTTCGGTTGGGTTGTTTCTACAGCAGATCAAAAGGGTTTCACGCCTAGCCTTTTTTTTGTATTTAATTTCTTTTTTTACTGTTGATTGATCTATGTGTTTTTTCTACTAGTATTTTTTTTTTCGAAATATTCTCCCATCTATATTAATAGCTGGAAGAAAATAAAAACATCAATTCCGTAGTGATTGCGCTACTGAGAAATTTTCGCTTGCTTATGTATATATTTTCGACTGTGGCCACCTTGCGCATTAGGGTGGAAGGGGGGCACTATATAAGAGACTCAACCCAGAAGCCTAGTTTCAAACCTTTGTGTTCCCTAATATTGGAATGCTAGTCAACAATGCTTTCATTAAGGTAATTTTGTAAACTTTCTTAGAAATATTTTGCTTAAATTTACCCTTGTCGATGTTGCGCTGAATGGGTCGTTTCAACGATTCACGCTAGATCTGGCACTGATCTCATTCAGTATTGTGATAAAGTCGAAATAATTTTAGTAGCTTTTGTTTAATAATTACCCGACTTGAAATATAAACTCTAAGAAATGTGTTAAGTTACAATAGGCCTATCTTAAAAAAATCAGTGAAAACATTTTTTTCAGCGGGATATTGTTCCTACAAGTGTCTAGAAAATGTTTTTAATGTTTATATTAATATTTAATATTATAGTTTTTTTTTACTTGTGTTGGCCGGTTTTACGGCACTGTAAAGACTTAAATCTCGCCGCGTGGCACTCTATTTTCAACATTAAATTAAAATTATTATTAATAGAGGCATAGTTCCGGGAGAATGACTTTTATTAAAAATTTCTATTTCTTTAACAATTTTTTTAAAATTTCTTAAATGTTAATGCGTAGTTATTTGCAAAAAAACTACTTTTTTTAATCTTAACTTGTTAAAAACTTTTGAAATTCTTTATGTGCGGAAATAAATCTTTTGAACATCTTTGTAGACGTCATTCCGAATTCGATGAGTCTGTAAATTAGACTAATAGTTCTGTTCCAATTTGCTTTAACTTGAACCAACGAGTTTAACAACGATAATGGTTTTAGATCTTGAGATTTCACGTGATTTTTTAAATCATCAATATTATTGTTAAACTAAATTTTAACCCAACGTACCATTTTTATTATTTACAAAAAACAAGTATCAACAAAATTTTAAAAACTCTTTTAGGGCGAAGAACTGAAGTTGCTGGATCACAGGGAGCTTTTAGTGTTCACGGCATCTGATAGGTATCTGGCAGGAGTGTACGAATGTACTGCGGCAAACGGAGTGGGCGAACCTGCAAAAGCCAAAATCGAATTAAGCATAATTTGTAAGAAATCATATTCTCATTTTTGTTGTACAATTACTCAAGTAAACAAAGTCTAATTTAGGCCGGAACTCAAAAAAATTAGGACGCAAGCCTTTTTTTTGCCTTTTGAGACCTCTTTTGAACATATCAAAATGTACATTGCCCTGCAACTTCAAATCAATAAAATCATTTATTTGGCGAATATTTGTCACAATGTTGTACAGGGTGTTGCAGCGAGGACTGAACAGGGACCTATTTTCGACCTTCCTTGTATTTTGGAAAAATTCAAAATAGCCAATCGATGTATTTTTTCTTGTAGAATCCAAAAATATCATCGAAAAAATATTTGAACCAGAAACAAAAGAGTTACGCTATGCATCAGGTGTTTTTTAAATGGAATGTATCGTTTTTTATACGATTTTTGGAAAAAGTGATTTTTTTATGTCCGTTCTGATTAAAAGATTTGATTTTGCGATAGCTGTTTATATTACATTTTAATGTTTTACAAACTAAAATTTCAGCTTCACCTGTTTAAAATATACGATAGGTTGGTATAGGTGATCAAGGTAAAATGACGTTTGAATGCTTTGTCAATAAAAATTGACATTATTTTAATTATTGTCGAAGTCTTCACCTAAAAAATATATATTTGACTCTAATCGAAATGAAATACTCTTTGGGCGAGAGACTACAGATTGTTATGCTATTTTACAAGTGCCAAGAAAATGCAAGAGAAGCAAGAAGAAGATTTATTGCAAATTTTCATAGAAATATATCCATCAATACAATTCTAAGGATAAAAAACCTATTTGAGGAAAATAAAACTTTACATGATAGAAAAAGAAATATACAAAGAAGAAGAAATCGAGACCAGGCCATTATAAATTATTTTCAAGTTAATCCAACCAAATCTATTTCGGATGCAGTTCGGGAAGTTCAGTACGGTGGCGGTGTAAGGCGCAGAAGAGTTACCCGAGGGACTGTTCACAGGACTCTGAAAATTCATAAATTTAGGCCTTTTCGTATCCTTCCACTTCAGCACCTAACACCGGCACAAAAAGAACTTCCAATTTGTTTCTCAAATGGTAATTCGGCAAGAAAACGAAGACCCTGATTTATTCAAAAATATTGTGTGGACCGACGAAGCTACTTTCACAACATCGGGAGTATTCAACAGACATAATAGTCACCACTGGGCCGTTGAAAATCCAAAAAAGTTCCAGACTATTAAATTTCAAGGGAGGAATTCTATTCATGTTTGGTGTGGGATAAAAAACAATAAAATTTTGGGACCAATATTTCTTAACGGGACTTTAAATGGGCACAGATATTATGAGTTTTTAGAAAACGAAATTGAAAATTTTTTGGAAGACTTACCATTGGCAGAATATCAGAATTTAATTTGGCATTAAAATGGAACATATGCTTGGCCGCCCAATAGCCCCGACCTCTCAGTTTTGGATACATTTCTTTGGGGCCATTTGAAGAACGTCGTATACAGACAACGAAACGAAAATATTCAAGAGATCATGGAAAAAATTGTCGATGAAATAAACCGCCTTAACCAGGAAATCATATTGTAACAGCAAGTTTAGAAAGGCTACAAAGGGGTTATCGATGTTGTTTCGAGAAAAACGGCGGTCACATTGAAAACTTATGTTATTAGTAGTTTTATTTTATTATTTAATAATTATTTTTTATTGAATTTCTTTTTCTATCATGTAAAGTTTTATTTTCCTCAAATAGGTTTTTTATCCTTAGATTATTGTATTGATGGATATATTTCTATGAAAATTTGCAATAAATCTTCTTCTTGCTTCTCTTGCATTTTCTTGGCACTTGTAAAATAGCATAACAATCTGTAGTCTCTCGTCCAAAGAGTATTTCATTTCGATCAGAGTCAAATATATATTTTTTAGGTGAAGACTTCGACAATAATTAAAATAATGTCAATTTTTATTGACAAAGCATTCAAACGTCATTTTACCTTGATCACCTATACCAACCTATCGTATATTTTAAACAGGTGAAGCTAAAATTTTAGTTTGTAAAACATTAAAATGTAATATAAACAGCTATCGCAAAATCAAATCTTTTAATCAGAACGGACATAAAAAAAATCACTCTTTCCAAAAATCGTATAAAAAACGATACATTCCATTTAAAAAACACCTGATGCATAGCGTAACTCTTTTGTTTCTGGTTCAAATATTTTTTTCGATGACATTTTTGGATTCTACAAGAAAAAATACATCGATTGGCTATTTTGAATTTTTCCAAAATACAAGGAAGGTCGAAAATAGGTCCCTGTTCAGTCCTCGCTGGAACACCCTGTACATAGAGTAATAAGTATAAAAATTAAAAAATATGAAGGTCGGAATATCTTGTTCAAAAATGATCCCATTGATTTTTTTAAATACGAGAATTTCTGAGATAATCTATCGAAGAGAGATATTTATTATAGACACATCAACCCATGAGATTTTTTAGTGTCTTACTTTTATAATGTTCTTCTATGTTGATTTATTTTATTTTATATATTCTCATATACAGATGTTTCCATTAGAAATTGTATATTTTTTTTTGGAATTCTTATAGGAGAGCTTTTCTTTGATAGTGCCTCTTAGATTCTAGATAAGATTTCTGCATATTTATTACAATTCTCAAAAGTAAGTTTTACTGTCAATGTTTGTGACTAAACAAATTAACAAATGGAATATGGCAAAACTCAAACCTATTTTCGTCGGGTTTCAGATTTTTTTTATACTTCAAAATACTTAAATCCAAACTCAAAACTAAATGATTGTTAGACGAGCGCTTGAAAATAACTTTGACTTTTACCTTTTTTTTGCAGTTACCTTTTGTAAATAAATTATATATCTACAGAGTTATATTGCAAAATACGAAAAAAAATTATTTCTGCACTTTCTAATTTTTCGTGCAAATCGTACAGCTTTTTTCGCTGGAATATCTAGGTAGACTACGACACAGCCATACCATTATGTAGTGGTCTTGTATTACTTAGAAAATATCATATTTAGGAAAAAATTATAAAGTTAATTTTGGTTCAGGATACAATATGTAAGTCGATACTGGCAAAAAATGATTGTTTGTAACTTTTTTTGAACTTGCAGAGGGTACAGCAGTGGAAAAATTGGCTAGTGCTAATTAAAAGATGCTTTCAAAGAGCTATAATTAAGGAAGAAAATGGTCTGCTTTTCTTGAGTGACTGGAATATTAATTAAATTGCCATAAGCATTTTGCTAGTTTTAATATTTACCAAAATACAATTTCAGATCCTCCAGAGCTAATTACTTCACGGTCCTGGGTTCACACGGCTCCAGGCCATAGAACACAGTTAGAATGCCGTGTATCCGCCGACCCTCAGGTATTGATATTATCAATAAAATACGTAGTTTCGTAACTCTAAACTGCTAATCAAACGCAGTGCATATAGTAAACTAATTTTAGAAATTATTCAGTTAAACTGCTTGAGTTAGTTTTTGCTCAAATATAACCAAACATTTTGTACAGTTATGAAATAACGTCTACAAAATTTTAAACAATAACTAATTTGTTTATTTCGTGTTCTAGATTGAGAAGTTCTCTCTATATACAGTATGTTCCAGGGAGTTTTTTTTGCCAATTGCAAACACGTGTTTCAGAAAGGTTGAGAACATTTTCAGAACTAAATTTTTAATAAGAAATGGGAAAATTTCTTAGTATACAATTACTTAAAGAAAAGAGATTGAAAGCTACCTACATCTTAAATTACAATTTGATGAATGTCTTTAATTTCGTTTCTTTCCGTTCAGCATCCTGATGAATTTTACTACCAAAACTCCGAAACAATTCTTTTAAAAGACCTCCACGTAACATTTTCACCTCTTAGTATTATTTTAATTTGTGATGTTTTAGCTTAGCACCATCTAGATTAAGAAAATGTTGTTTAAACGTATCTCCTTCTTTCCCAATTAACACAAATAGTTAGCCATAAAAGAGACATAAAAACCAGAGCTTTGTCAAATGATTCCTGGTTTGTTTTCTAGTCATGAAAGCTCACTTCAAATTAGATTTTTTGGCTCTAAAAGTAGCAGTTTTTAATGTAGATAGGCTATAGCATAATTACTTGGCCAAAAAATATCTTTTACGAGGTAATTAAACCTCCCAACTTTTTTTTTGTAATATTGGATGGCCAAAAAGTAGAAATATTTGTCAGTTTTGTTGCCACAACATAACCAGATATATTCTAGTAAGTATTGTAGTTAAATTATAGTATGAATATCTGTTTAAAATGCCGAAATATGACATTTTTAATCAATAGAAATCGAGGTCAGAATATGGGCAATAAGTAGGCATTTTTCCCAAATGCCAAGCAAACATATTTTAGCAAGTATTTAAGTTTAATTATAGTAATAATAGCTATATAAAAATGTCAAATTATGACATTTTAAGACAACAAAAACTGAGAGGAAAAAATATAGTTTTTATTATCATATTTTTGTTTCAAAATTAAACTAAAATTGGGTAGTTTTATTTCGCTTGTTTTTGCTTTAATATTGCCGAAAAAGCCACTTTTTCAAATTTACGTTTATAAGCTATAAAACTTTACCTAAACCAAACTGAAGATATATTTAGAAAAAGGAAATATAAATTATTTACCATACAAAATGTCTAATAAAAAGTTTTGCATTATTCGTCGTTTAATTTTGTTACATTGGCTCCTGGGTCTAAATTAGCCATTTTTTAGCGAGTACTAAAGGCAAACCAAGTAGGCATTTTTATTAGTTATATTTTAGTAAATGTTGCTACATTTGGCTACATTTGAAAATTATTACCATTTGATAAATATTTGCTTACAAAGTGGCCAATTTCGAGGAATATTTTCTTAAAAAATAGCCCAAAACTTTATATGATCCTCCATGATTGAAATTAAAATTAAACTAATTTCCTAGCAGCCTTTACTTGACCACTTTAAAAAACATATTTTCATGCATGTTTTTTACGTTATGGACTATAATCAATTTTCTTGATAAAATACATTTCCAAACTAATATATATATATATATATATATATATATATATATATATATATATATATATATATATATATATATATATATATATATATATATATATATATATATATATATATATATATATATATATATATATATATATATATATATATATATATATTGCAGCTTTCACGAAGGGGCGCGTGTTGTCTAAAAGTTCTTGCGCAAGTATTTTTTGTCCCTACCAGCCGTCAAACTTCTTAAAACATTTTACACAATAAGTCATAAAGTATTTCTACGAAACCATGATTTGTTATCTCTGCATTTCCTCTTGGCTCAAAAATATTTACACTGATTGGTTATATTAATGCTATTTCTACATAATTTGAAACAATTGATGATTTATTATATAAACGAAGAAAAAGCAAAAAATGAGGAGTTATTTAGCTAAATTTCAGAAAAAAATTTACTCAAATTTCGATTAAAAAAGAAGTCAGAATTTAGCTAAAAAAGCTTGATCTTAATAATCCCAACCATATAATCAAAAGAGAGGGTTGAATAATTGCCAATTTTTACCCCTTTATGGCCAAATTATTATTCCTCACTTTAGTCACATTTCCGTCTTTATACTGTAATAGAAATGTTATTTTGGTCAGCAATTTTAGCTAATTAGCCAGGAATATTTGCCAATATCACAGCATTTTAGCCCATATATGATTATATATGCTACTTGGGTTATCTAATGCTTTTACAAAATGTTTCGTCAATGCCAGTTCAATGTGTAATGGAGGTGACAGAACTGTTTTAGGATCAACAAGAGGTATATTTTTTACGTTAGCTTGGCCTGGAATAAATTGATCTCTCTGAAGCAATTCTTTTACTTGTCAGTGCTCTGTATTGTTCTATTGTCCCAAAGACAACGAAAACAGTAATACTTGGTAAATGCACCCTTGAGCTCTAGTAACAGTCCTGCAACTTTTAGGTCACCACATATCTGCTATCTATACGTACCATAGCTTAGTGCATTTAGAATAAGTGACGTACTTTCGTACGCTTCTTTTATGTCAAATGCATGCGCAAGAGGAATGAGGGTCTTTTGTTGCCTTTATAGAGCAGAACTGCTTTTAAACTTATTTTAGAAGAACCTATAAATAAGCGTTATCAGTTCTTTTGGTTCTAAGTAATTCCCTGTGATCTGTAAGAGAAAAATATTTCCATATCTGAACTGAAGCATTCTGCTGTCAAATAATTTTAAGACGTAATATCTAAGATCAATTTCATCTCATAAAAATTATTTTTATAATAATTTTAGGCAACAGTAACTTGGTTAAAAGGAGAAGTAGTCGTTCCCTTGGACAACAGGGTAGTATCTATAATTGATGGAGATAAGCACATCCTAATAATAAGAAACGTACAAAGAAGTGACTTTGGAGTCTATACATGTCGAGCTATCAACGAATTGGGACAAGGAGAAATTCAAATTCAGTTATCAGGTAAAAATCAAAAGATGTCTTTAAAAAAAATCGATTAATATCAAATTGTGTCGTTTGCTGTAACGGGCCTGAAAATATCTGGTGAGTTTTCAAAACAATTTCATCTTAACAGAAAAAGTTTCCAAGATGAAACTTAAATGTAAATGCAATTTTCCAAACCCGTCTCTTAGGCATTATGCACATTTTCACTTTTTAACATTACGGGATTTAAGGATATATTATGGAGAGTTTTAAAATGATCTCTGCTAAATTTTACTTTGAAATATGTTTCAACTCAACGGGAGTATCAAGAATTCATACTACCCTCTTGGTGTACCAAAAACGTTTTGTGACCCAACAAACAAATAGTCTTGTTTCTTGTTGACTGTCGTTTGTTGTACTACACCAGTGTATAAATAAGACAGTAACTGGCATATATATAAAGTAAAAAGAACAAATTTAAGGAATGAACCCGTAAGGACACCACAAGTGATTTTCCGGAAAATACACTGCTCGCTATGTAGGTCCATTTAGTGTGCTAGTTAAATACTTGCAAATTAGAGTTTGAATATCTTCACAGCAATCCTTAATCCCGTCATTCCCATCTTAGTCCTTTTATTTTGCTGCTTTTAGATGGTGTCACTAAGCATTAATTTTGGCCATGTCCTTTCGTCCATTCTCAAAACATGAGTAAACCATTTAAATTACTCTTCGTATTTGATCGTTTGGGTTTTTGAGGCTTCAAAATACCCGAACTACGTTTAATTTCGTTAATTAACAGTTTAAGTTGTTCTTTCCTTAGTATTATTCTAATAGAGTTTTATCATATTTGACCTATTCAATCAATAAGGTCCCCCGATCTATTATATTTCAACGATTTTATTGCTTAATCAATATGACAGGTATTTCTTTGATTATTTTTTTGGAACGGCGGTCTAACTTCCGCCAATATTTGTTATTGTTTATAGTTCGTGTTTAAGTTCTTTAGAACGTGCTCTACTTCCATTGATTGCGTCAGACTACATATCTCTCTGCACTTCACATCCCACGTTTTTTTTCTGTTTTCATTTTCTCTTTCACTTCTATTCTTTTATTTTGTACCTGGAATGCTTTTTTTTTCTATTTTATAGCCATTTGTTATATGGAATATTTTCTGGATTATCAGATCCTCTCTTTTCTTCATCTACCATTCTTAATTTTTTTTCGTTCATTCCTGTCGACCTAAAACTTCTTCTGATGCGTGATGTAGTGCTTGTTTGATTTTCTGATTTTTTTTCACCAATTCTAATGTCTAATGCTTTGGGTAAAACGTGGTGTTTCTTTATTTTCTCCATAGTTGATAGATATATACGGAGTAATATAAAATAATCCTTTCAATAGATAGTGTTCTCTTTCGTGTAAATTTGTGTAAACATGCAATAGCAAAGTTATTTGGTTTAATGTTTTATTCAAATTCATCCAAAATTCAATAAATTATGTTAAACTTAAAAAGGTTTTGTTATGAACAGTTGCATACTCCATCAATTTGCCGTAGTGTTAATTTTAATAAATGGGCCTGCGAATATCCTACGTACAACGTAAATCATACTCTTCCTATACAGATTAGCCTAATTGTGCTAATCGATGATCCAAGCAATAAATGGAAATTTGCATCACTTGAGGTTCCTCGTATCCTTGATGATCTGCCCCTTTTCTGGCGATACACATTTATCTGTTTATGTCGCGAAAAAAGAACCTGATTTCCACAGTCTAATTGCTGAGACCAAAATCTTTCCTTATTCCCTCCCTTACTATATGAAGGTCTCCTGATTACAAAATCCTATTACCAGCTTGGGGCCTTTCTGTAGTATTCTGAATTTAAGATTTTAAATCACGTGATCACAAATTTTCATTTCTCCATTTAAGGTAAATATCGTACTTGATATTCGTAGGCTTTTCGAATTCGTAATTTTTCAATTCAAAAATTGCAAAAGCCAGCACAAATTGTGATTATGTTAGGTGTCAAGTTACTATTCAAGGCATCAACTAAAAGCAAAAAAAGCATTTTAAGTAGTAATAATTTTATACGTTTATTTTTAGGTGTACCAAATCCAGGAGTTTTTAAGAAAACATCCGAACATGACATAGTCACCAACAAAAACACATATACTTTAATTTGGGAAGTCGATAGCTATACACCAATCGTCGAATACTCTCTTTGGTTTAGACAGTACAAAACTGGTAGAGGACTAAACAGACCTGAATGGACCAAACTGACTATTCCTGCTGAACATAGCTCTGGACCAGTATATTCCAAATCATACACATTGAGGGGACTGAGCGAAAGGACTATTTATGAGGTACTATTGCTCTCCAGGAATAGATATGGATGGTCTAAGCCTAGCCCTATATTAAGATTTGCTACTGCTGGAGCAGGTAAAATAATTTGAGTTATTATTTATTAACTAATTTTTTTTAATAATAATAATACTAATAATAGTAATAATAACGCATAACATAATTATAACGGAGACAGAAAAAGTTAACAAGGATGAAGATCTGGCTATAGAAATTAAATAACTCTGGGAAGTAAGTAAAGTTGGAATAATACCTATAGTGAGATAACAAAGAACTTTCTTTCCTGAAAAGACGATATTTACTATACTAAAAGTCACAATCTTGCAAACATGCCAAAAATAATAATATATAAAGTAATAATAATTATATTATTAATAATAATAACAATAATAACTTAGAACTAGTCGCGAGACTCACAGATACCTCAAGATTTTCAACACCATACTAGCAGAGTTTAGTTTGGAGTATGACACCCTTGAAAAGCTCCAAACACTCATCATCTAACACATAAACAATAAGTGTATTGAAGAAAATAGGCAAATCTACACACCAACATAGACCCATATGGCCGAAAATACTTGAGAAGACAATTGACAATTTGTGACAGGAACTAGGAAAACTCACATAATTTCGGAAGAATGAACATGTCTCCAGCAGACTTAGGTCCTTGAGGTCCTCCATGAAGCTATGGGACGTCATTTTACTCAAATAATGCATGCAATGCAAATGCAACCGCCGCATTTCTAATGCTAGGCACTACAACTATGCTATCCAAAATCAATAGGATAGAAGACCCGTCTCAGTATAGGCCCCTCACCTGTTTGCCCACCATGTACAAGATCCTAACAGGATGCATTACAAATCGTATCTATAACCATATGGACATTCATAGCCTAAGACAGAAGGAATGCATTCGAGACCATCAAGGATGCAAAGAACAGCTTATCATCGACTCTGAGGTACTTAAGCAGACACAGAAAAAACAACGCAACATACACAATGCTTTTATAACTCAATCAACGAATGGACCAATGAACTAACAATTCAAATTATTTTTTTGTCTTGTATTGTATGTATCTGCCCTCTAATTTCATATTATTTTATGTTGTTTTTTTCGTATGTTGAGCTTTGCATAATGTACATACTAGATATATAAAAACTGTGTAGATATTTATATATAAAAGTTATTAACCGTTGAACTAATAAACAAATCCATATATCTCATTTTTATGTCTTATTTTGCAAATTTCAGCAAACAAATTGAACTCTCGTAGAACTCTCTGTCTGCTCTGGTTTTCAGCAGAATTATTATTTAAGCAGTAACTCCCGGAATAAACAAATAGTTATAACTCGTTAACAAATGAAATTACAAGGTGGATATTATGCATACATATAATACATAAAATAGAAAAACCACCTGTTCAGCCGATGATAATTGCTTATCGTAATTTTGACAATTTTGACGTAAACTCATTTCTTCACGACCTTCATTTGCTTCAGTGGAATGATATATTTTACGAAAACAATATAAATAATAAAATAAATCTTTTTAATAACCCTTTTTCCCCACTTTTTGACAAACATGCTCCATTCAAAACGGCCATAATTGCAAAGTCAAAAGCGCCTTGGATAACACCAAATCTTAAAATTTTTATAAAGCAAAGAGATCAGGCTTTACGGGAATTTAAACGAGCCAGGACTGCTCCTACCTGGGAAAATTATAAACAGTTAAGACATTTTATTGTTTCGTTAGTAAGGCGGGAAAAGAAGAAATATTTAAATGAAGTTTGCGCGGAAAGTAATTTAAGAAAAACCTGGAGATCTTTAAAATCTTAAAGGTATGCTCTGGTAAAGATTTTAGTATTCCAGATAATCTATGCGATCCAAATAAGATTAGTGATTATTTTGGTGAATTTCTTCAAAATATTTCTTATTGCAGTTTGAAAATTAATTTTTATGAAAGTAATATTTTTAAAAATCGATTAAATTTTTCTTTTAATATGACTAGTATTATAAAGATTCATAGAATAATTCACGAAATACGTACTGAAGCTGATGGTGTTGACGGCATGAGCGTTAAAATGTTAAATATTTGCAGTCTTTTCATAGACAAATACATTACACATATTATTAATTGTTGTATTGAGAGTAATTATTTTCCGGATCAGTGGAAAATTTCTATTGGAAAGCCTTTTTCTAAAACCAAATATCCAACCAATATTTGCGATCTCAGGATAATCATCATTTTACCACTTATTAAACAATACAATTTTATATAATCAATTGTTCCATTACTATATGTGGCATTAGTTTTTCTAACCGATGATATTATGACTGCTGTTGCTAAGAAATTAAGTACCAAACTAGTCCTCCTTGATTTTTCAAAAGCCTTTGATACTATTAATCACGAACTTTTGCTATCAAAATTAAAATATTATGATCTTGAGGAACCGTCAGTTAATTTTATAAAGTTACATTTTTCTAATCGTTACCAAAAAATGTTTTGTAATAACATATTTTCAGATGAGGCTTAGATCTTGTCAGGTGTGCCTCAGGGTTCGATCCTTGGACCACTTTTTAATATTTACACTTCAGATACAATGCAAAATTCAGGCGTACGCAGATGACACTCACACTATCATTTTAGTCATGAAGACTACTTAAATACATCAAATATAATAAATGAAGATTTAAATATATTAAAAAAACTTTCTTTTGAACACAACTTAAAATTTAACCTTTCAAAATCAATTTTAATGCTTTTTGGTCCAAAAAACTACAGAGATTTCTTATCCTAAAATCGTAATATTAATCCTGACAGTGTCAGACTTCCTGTTGTTGCGTCTGCTCGTAACTTGGGAATTGTATTGGATTCGGTTTAGGGAATACATTAAAATATTAATTCAAAAGTCATATCTGTCTCTGAAGGTACTGTATAATAGCCGCCAAGTCCTTAGTCTTTCCTTGCGTAAAATGCTTTGCGAATCCCTAGTTTTATCGAATTTTAATCAAAATACGTGTTGGCGCCGTATTTTGGGACTAAGAAAATTTGACCATATTTTACATACTTTTAACGAGCTAGGTTGGTATAAAATGGATAATCGTACACACTACATTTAGGCAGCTTTTTAATAAAAATGTAAGAAAACCCTGTGCTACCCTCATCCCTTAAAAATAAGTTTATGTTACGTTTAAATATCCACTCACATAACATTAGATTTTGTAATAAATTAAGGATGCCTCATCATCAGACCGCCGTGTTTCAGAGTTCTTTTACCTATAATGGCATAATATTATTACCCTCTGAGCTAACGCTGATAAAATTTAAAACTTTATTTAAAAAATATCTCTTTAATATTCAAAACTCTATTTAAAATTAGAATAATTATATTTGAATTACTGTTATTTTTATTTTCAGTTCTTCTTATCTGTTTTTTTGTTTCTCCAATGTGACAGGTATAAACATGACTCCTAATACTTTTTATGTATTTTGATATAATTATTTGCTTTTTAGGTTTAGTTTGTATTAATATTTTAACTGTATATTCAGCAAAACGGGGTTCAGTAGAGTAGCCTATTTGGCTAGACTGCGCCCTGTTTTTACCTGGAAGTTTTTTTTATCATAATTTTAAAAAAATTGTAAATAATGCAATAAAAGTCATTTATTATTATTATATTTAATATCACGTAGCTTATCTTCAAGGGTCTATCGCGATTTTCTCAGAAAGTAAAAAAAACGATTTTTTACCAGGAACATAAAAAAGTTAAGGATTTCGAAAAAACGCACAAAGAAAAATGTGTCAAGAATCTATATAGGGCAACAAATTTTTTTCTAACTTGTCTTGTAACAGTTTTGGAGTTGAAGGGTTGACCAAGTGAAAAAACTTATTATCAAACATTGCGGACGAAGTGAATTTTGAATTAGACTCTCTTTCAAAATTGAAAAGGAAGAAGTCTTTTTGGTCTAGAAAACCAATGTGAATACAATTTCGATCAGCAATATATCTCTGATCATTATCAAGATTTAATGCTTTACTCTTGATAACGATCGAAAATACATCATAGATCGAGACGTGGTGAATAAATTAAATTAAAGACAATGAAAGTCCAACAAGTTTATTAAGAATGCTTCATTGTCTACAACCTTCATTCACACGTTTGAAAACCAATGTCCAGATCAATAATAAGAGCTTGTAGTATTCGATACTTTGATACTTCTAAAAACAGGTTCTAGAGGGAGAGGAAGAATGCGGATTAAACTGATTCCAAATAGGGCTCTAGTCACACATCATAATTAGTTCAGTTACTGCTTACAGTGTGGCGCCACCATAGACTATCTGAAATATTATTTCGCAACGTGTGACGTCACATTATGAGAAATAAGAAAATTTCAATACAAGGATGCTATGCAGATTTTATGCATTTATACGCATCATAATTTTATTATTAATTTAAATTTTTAAAAGTTTCCTATGCAGTCGTAGAAAAAGTATAGTGTGAAAAACGTGCGAATAACTCATATCTCATAATCGTTTGTTTGCTGCACTCACCTTCTGCTCGTAACACCACACTTCCACACTTGTATTCGAATTGGAGATTATGGTGTAATCTTTTAATTACCAATTGACAATGTCAATACTATAAAGCCGTTGTTTTCAATATGGCTTAGGGTGCGCAGGGCCACTGCAATAAAATATGAAGTAAGCTGTAATTTACATACAGAAGGTGACCAATGATAAACCAGATTGATATGTACGGATTCGCAAGACAGGCTATAAGCCGTTTTCAGATATTTATAGTTGTGTGCTTTTTTACGTTATCATAACAGCCGTAGAATAAAATTTTTCCATTGTGTAACATTTCATTTTTGCATATTGATATTTATCAAATTAAGATTTTTTCTTCTTGATATTTTAAAATTAATCTTGTTCTGCTACTCCACTATATTTTTATTTTGTTTCAGAATTAAATGAAGATATGATTACCACTGTACAAATTGGCCCTGAAGACAACACCATTCCCTTGGACTTTAGGAGTTCGTCAGGGATACCTAAACCTTCTTGTTCGTTTGTTTTCTTTGTTATAAATTTATTGTTCCTATTAAATAATGTTATATAATATGACTAGTTTTAACTACAACTCTCCTCAGTAGTGCACATTGCAAAATACCTTTACTAAAACAAAACATTATGCAAAAATCTAATTCTTTAACAATTAAAACCTCATCTGAGTATGACGTTGGGGAATTAAGCCAATCTTAGCCCTACATCTAGTTGCATTTCATAAAAAAACTTTTAGAATGATAAAAACTTTCTTTCTCTTTTACTTAGTAATATTGGACGCTCCTAAAAATAAATATAAAAAAATAGTGGAGTTGATATGGTAAATTTACAAGAAGGAAAGTTCTTTTTCAAAATGGCAGCTGGACTTCGTTCAACTAGAAGATTTATAATTCATGCCAGCTCGTTGCTGATTTGCGAAATTTCTACACCTGCTTCCCTTGAAATCCTAATTGTTTATAATCAACCCATTTATAAACACTTTGAAATCTTCCAACCGTTGACCTTGGGTTTTGAGATCTTGGGATAATGCCAGGTCAGAGAAAATGCGTACTATTAACAATATCTTTAAGAATCCATTCCAAAAAACGATAGTCTGAAAATAAGGTACAAATCATTACAATCTCGTCATTTTTAACACCAAAAATGCCTTCAACTGACGTATTAGAGACAAAATTTTCTCTCCCTAAAATAGTAGCTTATCCTTTTGACCGCACGCCAAAAACATTAATCGTAATTTCTGCTTTTAACTTCAGGTGATAATTCGCCGCAGATTTCACTTAAATCCCCCCTTTTCATTCCCTCACCCCCGTTAACTGGCTTTGCCATAAAATATGCACGAAATTCCTTTCAATAATATTCAGCCTGTTCTCAAAACACTAAACACTAAATAATTCTTTCTTTACTTATAACTACAGATCCATATTCTCAGTTTCAATTATGAGTAACGTATAGGAGAAGCAATATGGCTTCCACCACCATAAGTCCATAGCAGATGTTTTTACCTTCGAAACACACAAATGGAATATTTTCATGAGGAAGCCCAAATTACTGTCTATTGAATTGCTACTTTTCTTTCCAAGCAAAGTACTTCCGTAGTGACTGATGGTCATTATTGTCCATTGAATTGCTATTTTCCTTTCCAAGCAAAGTACTTCCGTAGTGACTGATGGTCATTTATATGACTTTCAGAAAATTCACGTTACGTTCCACAAAATTCAGTGCTGGTGCCCGCTTCCTCCGGTAGATCAACGACTTGTTTGCTTCTAGCAGCAATCTTATCTGCAGTTATTGTAAAGTATTTTTAACTTTGTCCAAATATCGCGTGATTGATCATACAAACATTACAAAGAAGTTTTCCATACTGGGGCATCGTAGACTTGGGGGTGAGCTGTCTCTGTTTTAAATAGACTATCGTGGATTCTGCTCTGATGAGTTATCGTCCATTATGCCTCGTTTAGACATGCCTGTCAGGGAGACAGGAACGTCGAACCGAATACATCCATTCACCGTGCACTTGCAGATACCAAGGGCCTCCTACTTTATTTGTTTCTTTAATTTCATTTACCCCGGTCATGGAAACTGTTAACGACAAAGGTATTTCCCTCTCCTCCCAATCTGTAAGTATTTCATTATCGCATCAACAAACTTTCCCTTTCCTCATTTAAGGTGACCATGGTATCTAGTACGTGGTCTGCTCCATAGCTAGACTTAAGAAATAATCTTGACTCGTATTTCTTATTATTATGTTGTCTTCCATTAATTCCGACTTTTTTCTACAATATGTATACAAATACAGGGTGGATGTCTATATTTTGATCTTAAATATTTCGGATATAAAAAAATGCTACGGAGGTGCGGGTTTTACTGAAACATTTTATTTTGCCAATTGTTTTATACCTCTATTTATATTTTACGAATGCCTCGGCTAGATTATAGGCGTAGGATCTAAATGATTAATTCAAGGTCGCTTGTTGCTTTTTATACCTGTTGAAATTTGTACTGGGTACCCAAAATAATTTCCTTTAAATTAGTTGTTTTTTTATATAATATAGATATCTTCTGGCTACTGAGGTTTCTACAAAAGATAAGGAAATATTTATAAACTTCAGCTCAACAAAAATGTTTATTTCACACAGACCGGATGATTAACAGAGGCAACTTATATGATTAAATAAAATAACAATGCAATAGGATTTAAACTAATTCAGTATAAAGCTTCAAATATCTATCTTTAAATAAAGCATATGGATAAATAAAAACCAAACTTGAAATATTCAAATACAAAAGCCTTCAAATGTACAGTCTCACCAAATGGTTTTTATCCTCCCTGTCGTCCGCCTCTGGAACAAATTGCTGCTCTTTTATTCGGTTTGTAGAGAATGAAAGGGTACACTCGAGGGCTCAACTTGAAGGTCACACGTGCCTTTTCAATTAATTGTGCTGGTGCCTTTGTTTAATTAAATTTGCTTGTGCCTTTCTTCAATCAAATGGTGCTATTTTAGTAGACGAGCTTTGGTTGACAAAACTAAAACTATAAATAAAAACCTGAAAATTCCATCTAATTACTATGTGTTTTGCCACAGTTACCTTTTATAATATCCCAAAGAAATGTCACAATACTCTTTAAAATTTTCACTTAATATATTTTAACAAACGCAATTATAGGTTATGACCATTTCCAATTGTATGTTAAATTAATATTGAGCAAATTATCTGAAATTTTATATTTATTTTCACACAAAGTAGTAAAATAAAATTACAAACTGAAAAGAAATGTGTACATTGATTTTAATTTAAGAGAACAGAAAAATAAATTTTTACAATTTATTTCTTACCTTTTCCTACCAATTTATTTTTAAGGTTTAGTCTTAAAAGAATCTCAGTGTTGGCTTATCGTCTGATGATTCTAAAATGACCTATTTCCAACTATTCAGGAACAGAAAAAGACGATTTTTAATTTTTTTTATAAAATACTTTAAAACGATTTATGTGGTAAACAATTTTTTATTTCTCCGCAATGTTACCAACACAAAACTACACCGAATAGCTTTGAACTATTATTAGAGATGTGCTTGGTCTTAGCCTTGTGATAGTATCGATACTAAAGTGAACATAATAACCTGATAATTAAGCAATGTGGCAGAACAATGTAAAGTGAATTTTCATGCTTGAAATGTATTAAAAGTCTTATATTAAAAGAATATTGTGCAGAAAGAGCAAATATAAACATCAAATTTAATAATGAAATGTGTAGCACGCATTACAAGTTACAAAATATATATTGTTTTATTTCTACAATTGGTAGCACCTAAAAAAATTACAGATTTTCAGGTATAGGACAACTTGGTTGTGGAACATCCTGTAGATTTTGCAAAAATCATAAAACTTGTTCCGGCCCCTTTTCAAAAATGTAATACAAGTTAAAAAATAGTGGTATTATTGATCTTCGAAAAAAAAACTGCATGTGAAAAAAGATGTTGCGGTTAATTTTATTTTCTTAATAGCTGACTTTGGAAACAAATTTATGTAAGCGGGTATTATACTATTATAAAACGTCAGTGTCAGTCTTGACAAGTCATTAGCTGTGCAAAATGTTTTCTTTAAGTAAAAAAGCTAAATGTGTAACGCCTGACGTTTGCGTCTTGCATCGCCGTTTGCGCTGTCCTTGAAGTTTACTTAACGCGAAGCAATGGGTACGGTTATATTTTTGCCGCCATCCGTTTGAGTTTCCGCTAGCCGTCGAAAAGATGGCTTAACTTTGACGGAAGCGGCTGGCGAAAATCTACGTTTGCGTTAATCTGCAACTAATGAAATTGCTGGATTTTAGAGGGCCATTTAAAACGTTCGTCCTTCGTAATAAATTTGACGTTAATATTTACATATAACATCCTCGCCTATTTAAAAAAAACTGCTTGGGGTTATTGTCTTTAATTTTAAGAAAATACTGGTAGGAGTTATGAGTATTTCCACCCCAATTAACAGGCCGAATTCGCGATCTTCTTTGCCGCCTTCTCTTTAACAACGTACAGCTGCGGCACACATTAATATATCCACAATGCCTAGTCTTTACTAGGCATCATTACTATGATTCTGATTATCCATGGTCAGCAAATTAAAAAAACGCACATAAGCTGAAAAACAAGCAAGACAAAATTGCATTACACTAAAAAGGCGATAAATACAAACATTAAAGTAAGGTTAGTTCCACAGGCGACGCAAAGCCCAAATCAATCTATAACTCGGGCTAAGCACCAGCGTAAACACTTAGCTCAAACGGACGACGCAAGACGCAAGCTTTCTCAACCCAGTAAACTAAGTCACTAAAAAAAACATAAAGGAGATTTTGGAATATATCCCAAAAAATACGCCTACCTTCAATTCAATTAAGTCATGGTATAGAATAGTCTTTAAAGCGCAAAAAAACAGTCAATAACGAAAATTTGTGGAACAGAATACTGCAAGTGGTAGAAGTAACGCAGGTAGATACAAGATTATTAATAAGTAAAATTGCCGGCTGTATACCAATACGTCAGACATCGGTAAAGACAATAAAACATTTAAAACTAAAACAATATAATTTTGCAGCAGATAAATGAAACTGATTTTCCCAAAAGGATACAACTGTGTCAAACTATAAAAAAATAAATAAAAACCATCTATTTTTCAACAACATGGGGCTAGACCACATTACGTGAGAATTACCTGTGATTCTTTAAACTATGTTTTTGGGAACGGATAGATTGAACGAGAAGGCTCTCTGCCATGACCTCTTCACTCTCCGGACTCTACCGTTCCAGATTTTTTTCCGCTGCCCCAAACGTTGAATCGATTGAAATAAAATATTCGAAATGTAACAGAAAATATATCCGAAGATTGTTTGATATACAATTTCAACAAATTAATAAATAAATTTATTGAAGTTAATGGAAGCCATTTTTAACATTTGTCACATTAAACTGTTTCTAATATTCTAATAAAAAAAATTTGATAATTTTTATTTATCGAAATGCAGTAATTTTTTTCGATGATCACTAAACCCACTATTTTTAAACAGAACTATAACTTGTTTTACATTTTTGAAAAGGGAACGGAACAAGCTTTATGACTTTAGAAAAATATACAGGTTGTTCCATTTAAAATAGAAAGTTGCCCTATACCTGAAAATCGACTATTTAGTTTTCAATGCTTCCAGTTGTCAAAATAAAATGAAATATATTTAAAAAAAACTTTCGGTAAAATAAACTAATTCAGTGAAAACCGCACCTCGGTAGCTTTTTTATTTTTGAGATATCTAGGATCAAAATGTGTCAAAATATAAATAGCCATCCTGTACATTCAGAATCAAACAAGAGGCGAATTCTTAAAATTCCTAACAATAAAAATGTCTATGGCCAAACAATATTTTAAAAAGAGTGCTGACCTACCATTGCCGGCTTAAGGGAAGCACCCTAGGTTTTATAATCATGAGAACGAGCGTACTGATTTTCTAGAAGGGCCATGTTTTCAGGAAGATGTAAGAGACAATGGAACCTAGATGTCGATGCACTAATGATCTAACTTCCCCCAATTAAAGAATATTATAGAATACCGAAAAAAAATTGTAAAAATGTACTCCGTAAATGTTATGTCAAATTTGATACAAAAATCATTCATTTAAAATGTAGGAGGCAAAGAGTTGAACGTAAAATAATTAAGATCATATAAGTAATTAAAAAAATAATTTAAAGAAACAGTTCTACAATAAAGAGATTTATGACTTTCCTTTATTGCTCTCACCATAATTTCTTACTTTAGACTTGTCATCAGCTAAATATAGTTTTAATTAAGAGCGGTGGGAGAGTTAATCAGAAAATAACGAGAGCTATTAATTGCATTAACCGTCCGAGTTTAAATCGGTTTGAACTTACATTAATTTTAACAAATGCCAATTAGCAGACAATTAAATTCTTAAATAATTGTAAATAAGAGGAGAGCTTCAAAAAAAAGGTAGAAAAAACTGCAAATTGTTATCTAATACTATTAGTAGCCTAACATTTTTACGGGACCTAGATAATCATCTGCTGAAATGAGGCCCATAAATTCAGAATCAACTAATCAATTAAATTGTTATTGACTTCCTTGTTTAAGACACAACTGGGCTTGGGTACAATTTACGACATATTTTTAGGTAATTTTCTATTATAAATAGGTCAAAACTTTAAAACTGTCTGCCATTAATTAAACAATTATTACGTTTTGGTTCCATAAATTTTGATTGCCAATCCTACTTGCATAATGGGCGAGATACGGCCCGATACGCTTAGTATAGATATGCTATAGATTGCGCTTTTTATTTTATATTACCAGGGGCATCTTCAGACTTTCGGCCACCCCGTGCTATCTGCCTAATTGTAGCCCCCATCCACGTACTAAGGCACTTGTACCAAACCTAATTCCATCAACGAGGAAAATGTTTAATCCAGTTTTTTATGAATGGAGATAAAAACAAAATTATATTTATATAAAAAAAAAGTCAAATTTCACTTTTTCTAACTTTAATCCGTACTGAATTCGGGTTATATAATTAATATTTATAAACATATTTCTCTATGTTCTGCTATTTTTATATATAATGCTTGATTTTACGTCTAAATTAACATGTTGGAAACAAATGCCAGTTTTTTCATCTCAACTGGAAAATATTTTCCTAGCCTTTGAAATGGAACAACTTATACAGGAACCCACAGGTATTTCTGCACACTCTATGTCACTTCTTGATTTAATAGTTACTAATTTAATTTCTGATATACATAGCATTAATGTAAATGATTGCAATATCGCAGATAATTTTTAGCAAACTGAGGATTAACCAGCACCTTATCGAGGCAAATTTTTTTTTATGTTACATTATACATTCACAATACTCATGAAACAATTACATTTTTTAACACTTGCATATTGGATCTTTTGTGCAAGCGCTTTAAAGCAATTTCAAAAAAACAAGAATTATTCTTACGCCCCTTCGATCACCCATAGCAAACTTCCTGCTCATTATGATTATTATAAGCAATTACGTAATTATACAACTGCGGCAATCAGATCAGAAAAAAAAAGCTTACCTCAGAGCCAAATTTGAACGTTGCAGTATCAAAAAAAAATGGAGTGAACTTCGTAAAATCGATACTGTAAAAAATAAGCAAAGAATCACCACTGTAATCTTAATCAAATAAATGATCATTTTGTAAATTTTCTAAATAATAATAGCACTCCTAAACCTGAAATATTAAAATTTTACAACAATAGATATCAGCACATAGACAATACTGTTTCTTTTCACTTGTCAACTGAAAATGAAGTAAGTGATATATTAAATAAGAATAAAACAAAAGCATTTAGTATTGATAAGATCAATATAACATTATTACGAATGTGTTGTCTATTTATCATTCCATATTTAACACATATAATTAACGAGTGCGTACTTTGCTCTTACTTTCCTGTTCTTTAGAAATAAGCCCAGGTCTTTCCTTTTCCAAAAGTCAAAAATCCTACAGAATTTAATCAAATTCGTTAAATTAGTATACTTCCGACGCTGTCTAAGATTCATGGAAGGATCAACGAGGTAGGCAGATAAAAGAGTATTTTATTGTACACAGTATCTTGCCTCTTAGGCAGTCCGGCTTAAGAGAAGGTTAAAGCTGTGATTCTGCTCTCGCCGATGTAATTGACGATATTCTTATATCATATAATGGTAATAAAATTACTGTTTTGATTCTTTTAGATTTTAGTAAGGCGTTCGATATGCTTAATCATGAGATTCTGTTATCTATACTACATTACATCGGTTTTAGTGAAGATGTTAAAAATTTTATAAAATCATTTTTATGGGACCGTACAACAGCTTTATTAAATATCCGCTCAGGTATCCCACAGGGTAGTATATTGGGCCCTTTGCTGTGCACAGTGTATACCTTCAATTTGTTTACATTTTTACGCTGCCGATACCCAAATTTACTTTTTGTTCTCTAAACAGGATATGGCCCAAGCCAAAGAAATAATCAATATTGATCTGAACTCTTTTCATGAACTGTCATCCGATCATCTCCTTCAACCTAACCCAATTAAGTCGTCTGCTGTCATTCTTGGAAATGACTCACGAACAACCAATGTAAAAACAACACTTAAAATAAATCTGAACAATACCTTGCTTGCTTATTTAGACACTAGATACGATGTTGCGATTTAGGGAGCATGTTGCAGCTAAACTCAGAATAGGGTACGTAAATTTAAAGCTAATCAATGCACATAGACACTACCTTTCTTGTAAAACTAAGAAGATACTCTGTAATGCTCTTGTATTGTCACATTTTAAACATCGTAGTAGTGTATATACGACCTGCTTGGATGCTATGGATCGATAGTAAGATACAGGCCTGCCATCGGTTAGAACAACTGGTCCATGTGGGCTGTGGGGAAAATGGAGATTAATCTATCAGTTGAAAGGGGTTAACGCTATCATTGCATGTTATGAAACAGCGTTCTGGGTTAATTTGATGTACCTTTGTCCTTAGCATTGAAGACTAAATGGCGGTTATTTTGTTCGGCCCAGTCCATTAGACTAGTACCGTTTTCGTCAGTTTCTGCATATTTCCATAGAGCGTGGTGGCTGTTAAGATGGCCAGCATATATTGTTAGGTGGTTAGTGCAAGAGAGTACTTCATTAAGCCAATGGATGTTTGGTGGCTTATATACGTTAACTATCGTCAGATTTTCTACTCTAATGTTTATCCGGTTGATGCTATTTAACAAGGTGAGCGTGTTCAGTGTTGGAGCGTATGTAGGTGTCAACTCCATAGACTGTGGCTCTCAATAATTCATAGCCGGTTATTTTACTTCTTTTGCTGAGATCGTCGCCAAAGGTTTCTTGGAGTAGTAGCACATCGATATCGTTGTTTTGAAGGAATTTGGATAGTTATTCGGTTTTAGCCCTGCTAGTTCCTTCAATATTTAGTTGACAAACTCGTACCGAAGTTCTAAGTTTTCTAGTCCTTTCATTCTCCACTACACTTCTTTTTTATACAAATGTGGCAAGTATACTCTTGCACATAGTTCACTTCAATGGAAGTATATATTCGATATATTAGCTGTTTAAAATACAATATATTTTTGGATTATGAATTCAGTTGTAGTTATAGATTTGCACTCAATCGGTTTAGGAAGGTCGGCCAAGAAATTTCTTTAAACCAGTGGTGTCCTGTCGTTCTTTAAATAATATGGCACTCCTTTTTGACTATACGCACTTCAGATAATCAAAAAAATGTAACTATGCTTATTATCTATATTTGTCTGTTTTCTTTCGTGTACCGCACTTCTATATCTCTTTTGTGTTGCAAAAACGGCAAACTTTCGAATTTTAAAATTATTTAATTTTGATTTTTCTTGATCGATTTACCTATAAATATATTTTTTCTTGAGTTCTGTCATTAACGGTTCCCGGGCTACTGTCTACGTCCACTATTATTGGACCACCCAGTATGGTGATATACGATTTACAAGTCCAGATTTTACAAGGGCAGCCAGCATCAGATCCACTGAAGGAGATTTATCAAAATTTTAATTTATGCAGTTCGACTTTGGGCTACTCGGGTATGCCAAAAGTGGCCGTCTGTCTCTATTTGTCATATTACTTTATACAGAGGCCGTCATTTTGAAGTATTATACAGGGCGTTTCCTAATTGTGTGTTGATATTAAAGGGGGTGTTTTTATGACCCAAAAGCCGTAACTTTTGAGATACAGGATGGTAAAGTTTAAAAAGAAAACATTTTTTTTCATCCCAATTCTGATGCTAATGTAGATAACTCCATGAAATTTGATAGACGTCTTCTATGCATTAAGGAGCATACGGATTTACCCAGGTTTATTACATATGGTAGCCAATGGTAGAAATTTCAAAAATTGATTGTTAATAAAAAATGCCCTTTTATGCATAAAAGACGTGTATCAAATTTCACACAGTTATTTATCTATAATACCATCAGAATTAGGATTTAAAAAAATGTTTTTTTAAAACCCTGTATCACCAAAGTTAAGACTTTTAGGTTCATATTAAACTTTTTGCTTAAAAAGGTCTAAGAATCACCCCCCTTTAATATTAGCACGCAATTAGGAAACGCCCTGTATAGTACCTCACAATGACGCCCCCTGTATAAAGTAATATGATACACGGAGACAAACGGTCACTTTTGGCATACCCGAATAGCCCAACGAGTCGAACTGCATAAGTTAAAATTTTGATAAATTTTGTTCACTGGAATCAGTGCTGGCTCCCATACTATAATTACATTGATGTGTTAATTTTAGAAAAATATGAGTTCTGTAGTTTTTCAAATATTAATTGCAATATTAGATATTTTTTGACACCCGGTATTGAACAGAAAATTAATTATTTTGAAGCAGTTTATTGACAGCTACGTTATGAACAATTTTACAAAATATATGGAAAAAAACTAAGCCATTTTTGAGGTTGACGCCTGTGATTCTAATGGTTCGATTCCTTCTAAATCGTTGTCTTCCTCTGAAAATGACGAGGTTTCGTCGTCACTACTTGAAGATCCCAGTGTGATAACTAAATCATCAATAACCGTCTCAATTTGCCATCTACTTACCAGTATTTATCTTCAATAGAACGAACATGTTTAACATACGATTTCCAATTTTCAGCCGATATTGAGTCAATCGCTTCTAATGTTATTTTATTTAAATCTTTAATTGAAAGTTCACCGGTGTCTCGAATATATTTTTTTGCTCCTGCCCACGCAAGTTCAATAGGGTTGAGGTCGCACATGTATGGAGGCAGCCTTAAAGGTGTTTGACCGAGGTTACGTAAAGACCGTCAGTTTTATACTTTTTTTCTCTAGGCTTGTTGGCTGATATTACTTCATATAATTGATATTTTCTCCATGTTGGATCACATACAAGATTGTTCGATTTAAGCCACGATATCATATGAGCTTTTGTAGAGTATTTAGTTGGCACTTCATCTTCTACGTGAGAATGATAAGATGTATTATCCATTACCACGACTGATTTGGGAGGAATGTTAGGTAGAAGCTTCTCGAGCAACCACTTTTCAAAATTATCTCTATTCATCTGCCCATGATAGTCTCCAGTTGTTAGTCCCGAGCGAAAAACTAATGCAGCACCTGGAAAAAATCCGGCTTCTGAACCAGTATGAACTATAATAAAGCGACTACTAGATACGGATTCCCTGAACAACACCTGTAACACTTTCACTTTGCCAGCATTTTTTCACTGTATTGCCCTACAGTTGATAGATATTTCACCCACCAGTGAAAAATATTTGGCCTCTCAATGACCAATTTTCGTTTATTTTGGCCCTTGCGCCAAACAAAACCATTTGATCGTAAAAGCCGATTTAAGGTTTTATACCCGTACGGAAAATCTATTTTGTTCTTTACAGCACGAAGTAGGAGTTTACAGGTCGGAACCTTCTTCAAGTTTATATAAAAATCCTCTATTGTTCGTCGAATTACTTGAAAATCACAATCGTTAATTTTATCTTTGTATGATATTCGAGGTCTTTTTTTACCAGGAGATTTTAAAGGTGGAGTAGAACATGAGCGATCATTATGTTCTCTTTGAATTTTTCTTACACTACTTTCCGAAACACCAGTGTAAAATGCAGCGCGTTCTTGTCGATTTTGAATTGGAATAGTCAAACTATTATTTTCAGCTTATCTAGTACAGGCCTCTATAACGTTCGCAATAACTTCACGTGCACCGCTTCGAATTGTTTTTCCCCTTTTGCTTGCCATCGTTACTTCGAAATAACATTTCAAATTCAACGCAACGCATTTATATAGAAATGGAAACAAATGCTCGAAATGTATAGGCGCCACTGGAAATAGCTAGAACCTTCTAGTGGCAAGTACATGGAGACTCTAGGCACATCCCAATTACAAGTGGACCTGTGCGAAATTTACTAAAACCTCGATTAATCTTCCGTACCGCTTAGCTGGCGCACCTTATAGGTGAAGCGGCAAACTATTACAACAAAAAAATAACATAAAATTTATTTGCGTACACAAATTTTACTTTTCCGCTTGCTTAAGACTATGAACCTTTATTTTAAGGACCACCCGGTTTTCTTTCGTGTCCCGCACTTTAACATCAGATAAATGTGTTTGGTTACCGGCCATCCGGAAAAAATTGGTATCAAAAACGGGAAAAGTATCCAGCTGAAGTTGAAAACAAGGAGAAAAGAACTATTTTCTAGAACAGATAACTCGGAAATAAGTAATAATCATGGAACCAAGAAGAGATAAAAAAGAATCAAGAAGATATGATAAAAAAATGAAACCTACAGAGGACATTAGAAACAATCAAGAAAGAACTTAAAGAAGATATGAGGAGACAGAAAACGTGAAACAAGAAATGCAAGACACGAAAACATTCAGGAAGATATAACTTGAGAAATGTTGTCTGAATAAACTTAAAGAAGATTTTAAAAAAGAAATCAAAGCACCTACTTTTGAAGATAATGCACACTTGGTACTTTCCAAAGAAAATTTGCTTTGCAAGGTAAAGCAATGGGGGTGATAAGACACTAATAAAAAATACACATTAAGTTATGGAGAAACACATCCAGGGTTTATTAAATTCAGCTACTGTCGCGAAGATCAAAATATAAAAAAAGTTTTAAAGAGTGTGGTGCAGATATTTTAGACCTAACTTACTTGACGTATTGTTCATGCAAACCATTCTTTAAATATTGAAAGGAATCGCAACTAATGTCTATTCTTTTTATGTGTGGTGCGAAGGATACGAATGTGAAATCGTAAGTAATTACACAATTTTGTCTGCTTTGTCTGTGGCGCAATGTATATAGTGAAGAACACCTTTCTGTTGGGAATACTTTATTAGTCTTATCCTGTTAAGGAGTTATGTGATTATATTTTATTATATTTCCTCACTGAAGGTGCAGTAGCCATTCTTTTTTAAAGGTTCAGTTATTTTTTCTCCTTCTAATGATGAAAAATCTCGATCAGAAGTCGATAGAGATTTAAATACTAGTGATTTAACCAATTGTTTTAATGCTGAATGGTCGTGGGCATCGGTCTAAAATAGAGTTATCGTAGTGTAGACGTAATAGATGGTGGGTTCCAGTCCGTTGAGTACGAATCAGGTTTAAATGGTGGTTCGAATTTTTTTCAACTCAGTTAGTGATTCCATCTCGTGGAGCAAGGCTCTCTTAAGATGTCTCATATAAGTGAAGGGTAAACGTCGTAAACCTCGCCAGAATTTTCCACCAGAGGTTTCCAAACAGGCTTTTCTTGAGAATAACTTCCAAGAAAGAAGCCACTAAACAATAAAAGAGTTACTTGAATCAAAACATTTAAACCAATTTTAGTGGTAATCCACATTTTTTTACACTGGTTAATCATACAAAATAAATAAATTATACTTAGGAAATAAGAACGGTCATCTAAATCTAACATGTGAGAAAAGCATTAATCCATGTTCATAAAAAATCTGGGTACAGTTGTTAATTAAAAAAGAAGTTCTAGGTTAATAATCCCGGTATCTTAAGCTTCCTCAGAGACATGATTTAGCGCCACCATCGGTGCATAAATAAATATATCACCGTTATACCACTGCATTATCGATGCATTAATTCTGACAATGTTCAACGATATGCCAAATAAACCAGGAGAGAGATGGTTATCGCCTGATCATTTTAGGTGTGTGTCGTATATGATTACAGTCCTTATTAGATTATCTTGCGTTCCATCTTAATTGCTTATATTACATTATTGCAGTAGTAGCACAATAAGACTATAAATATAAAGTGTGACACACTTAGCATATGAACTAATAGTTATTTGTTCGAGGAAGTTGACATCGAGTATCGAGTACTTATTATGCATGTTTCCTCGATGAAACAGTTAATTGGGATTAGTTTCGAAAACTTTACTCTTACCGTCGCCAAAATATCAAGAACCGAAGAAATGTATAAAATATTCTTTCCAAAAATATTATTAAAAAATAGGAAGCTAACATTTCTTAGTGCATTAAATGTTAGCGTAGTTTTTAGTATTTTCAATTATCTATATTTTTGTCGCTTTGGTGTATGCGAAGTGAAAATTCGGCCACTTGTCCCACTCAATTTTTTTTAAATGACTTAAATTTCTCCAAAATTTCATACTCAGGACTAAAAATTAATTATTCAAACAAAATTCTCTTATTATGAAGCAGGATATAAATGAAAATATTTTGACGTTCTTCTTCCTTTATTAATTTTTTTTGCATCTCAGGACGTTTTTGTATTTTTTCCATAAATATTTCCATTGCGATCAAAACTATAGATTTTGTCAAAATACTAGTTTTTAACTAATATGATTAGGTCTGTTAATAGTAATGAAATGCAAATCAATACCTACATTACGCAGGTCATTTTTCAATATCTCTTTTTGGCAGAACATGGATGGATTTTAAAGGTAAGGTTAATGTATGAAATTTTTTTCATACTTGATTTTGTTAGTTTTTAAGTACTTACTTAAGTAAGTTATTTGTTATTTTACATTTTTCATATATTATGCCAGTTTCATTTACTTTACGTACTAACCTTCGGTGCAGTTTGGCTATAGACGAAAGTAATAGGAGTAATGACGTAATGTAAAAGATAAGAAAATTTCTAAAAATTACACAATAGTCACAATACCTAAAAAAGTCGTTGAAAAAATGGTTAAAGACAAAACAATTTTACTTTTTAAGATTTTAAGACACCCTATAATATGTGAAGTAAATCAAAACAGTTTCCTGGTCCTAAGTGCAAAAAGATCATTTGAAATGTCATTAAAATCAGGTAAGTCGTTTTCCAAAAATAAACATATAAAACTAATAAAAAAAATCTAGTCTATCTTTTTAAGGAGCATTTTCTTATAACTTGATGTTAAGAAAATAATCTTTATAAAAGAAATTATATAAGGTTTTTTTACTTACACCATGTTTAAAATTAGTAACACATATGGATACTGTTTCTCAAACATTTTTATTGGGTACCATTTTGTTCCACTATATTGGATGCATGCCAATATTTTATCAGTTTCTACCTATGCCACACGGCATTTTTGGTCATAATTTAAAACAAAATGAAAAAGTAGTTTTTACTCCGGTTTTTTTAAGCCCGCCATTTTGTTTTACTACCTTGAATTCGTACCAAAAATGCTACCAGTTCATTCCTATGCAACACTTGATTTTTATGTACAATTTGAAGGAAATAAGATAAATTGTTTTTTAGTAATACTTTTTTTAACATTTGACTAGGCCGCCATTTTTTCGGCCATATCGGATTTTTACCAAAATCTTGCCAGGTCAACCCAATATGACCTTTAATTTTTTACCAAAATCTTAAGTAAATCGGGTAAGTAGTTTTTTAAATATGCTGCGAACTGACAGACAGATAGACCGACGGAATTGAGAAAATATATTTTTTGGCATCTAGGAACCCTGAAACGTGAACATACATAAAACCTGAGAAGGTGATTTTTCATCTTGAATTCGTATCACAATTTGACCAGTTCCTTTCTATACCACAATTAACTCGTGCACAAAATTTGCAATCAATCTATTAAGTAGTTTTTCAGGTCGAATTTTTAAAATTTCTATTAAGCCAACATTTTGTTTCACCATCTTGGATTCGTACTAAAATTTTACCAGTTGATTCCTAGGTATGATTTTTGTGCAAAATTGGATGCGTAGTTTTTTGGAAATGTTTTTTGTTACTAGGTCTCTCTTCCCAAAATTTGAAGTCAATCGGATAAGTAGTTCTTTAGCTATGCCGCGAACAGACAGACCGGTAGACCGACGGAATTGAGCAAAAATGTTTTTCGGCATCTAGGAGCCCTGAAAGGTAAAGATCTAAAAAATACTTTCCTTTTACAAGTGACGTAAAAATAAGTGGTACTCATTTGGCGAGTACGGAATGGAGGGCGGAAAGGGCGATGACGATTATGTGCTTACAATACTCTAAGAGGTCAATAGGCAGCTGATCAGAGGAGGCCGAGAATAAACCACTCGTTTAAGGTTGCTTGTTAGCTTGTTTTAACCGACTGGCATGTGTGTATGTGCATCAACAACCCCTATGCACCCACATTCGGCGTCAATCAGCGTGAATTGGGTGGCGCATGAAATACATTTTACACTTGTCTGTGTTGGATCAGAATGACCAGTACGATAGCGCACTGGGCCACCTGCCGGCCCTGTTTAAGCATGCGAAAATTGAAAAAAATTAAATTTCGTTTGCCATGCAAGACTGCAAATTGAAAAATATATTTAACAATGTTGTTTTTTCCATTTGCAACCAAAATTGAAAACTTTTGTAATTATGTTAAATGTCAAAATGACATATTTAAGCATTAAATGATAAACTTGTATTTTCCGTTCAACGTGGGAGGTTGCAAAATTTCTCGACTATTACAATCCGTTCGTAAGTTTGCAGAACTTTTGGAATTTTGCAAAAAGAATTAAAACCAAAACAAAGAATTTTTTTATAATAAAAAACGACCCGTAGGTAAGTTTGAAACATTTTTGATATCATTTTTCCGTAATAAAGCAAAATAACATTAAAATAATAATTTTCAATACGTACCGTTTATCGAAAAACGTTGCAAAATGATAGCTATAATGGTGTAGATATACATTTCATTCTGTCACATTTTTCAAACTTTTAAAATTATAACAAATAAATGAAAACACAAGTTTTACTTTGTTAACTGTCGCTTATTTATATTATAAATAAGCGACAGTTAACAAAGTAAAACTTTTGTTTTCATTTATTTGTTAAAATGTACTGTCACAAAGTAAGTTTTTAATATATCATGTCTACAATGACTGGTTTATAAGGATCAAATAGGTTTGCCTTAAATTTCAATTTCTTTATTTCTTGTAGGTTGATCATGACGGTATTCTTTTAAAAAAGTTCTAAGGAATATGGCTGTAAAAAATTAGCAAATATTTTTGTAAATGACAATCGCGCTTATTAACTTTTTTTACAAAGAAGCTTTTTAAAAGTCCTTAAAGAGCTCTATCTAAGGAAAGTGTCGCCGTTACCGTCCTTTACGATTCTCAAAAATAATCGAGTAAATAATTACATTGGCCGACAAAATTTTTTTTTTGTTGTAACACAACTGAGAATAGCATAATCTAATAGAATGGACCTATCCAAATACGAAAATGACAAATAGAAAGTTGTAGCACGTAGGGTTTTCTTGTTAGAGTTGTAGAACCATATCGAATGTTACGATACTTAATATATATAGAAAAAATGATTTCAGAAAATTCTTAACCCTGTTTATTGACTATGTTTACAGTTTTCGCCTATTAAACATACCATATGTCTAAGAGAAAAGCAAACGAGAAAAATATTAACTTAAAACACTAATTAAACTTTATTTTTTCTGTTTATGGGGTGTCCTATCTTCTCTCTTCTTCAAAAACCAACAGTAGTCACCCATCATGGCTGGATCCCATCATCCTTGGTACCGAATTTCCATTGTTCTGATATCTTGGTGAAACCTTTCACCCTGGTCGTCACTACAGCTCCCAAATTTTTAGGAAAAAATGACAGATGGGAATGGAGGAAGTGAATTTTTGATGACATTCTGGTCCCAAGCGCTTTATAGGCATCTAAGAGTTCATTAACTAATTGTTCATAATTTTCATCCATATTGTTGCGTAAAAATCCTCTTACTACATTAACAAATGAATTCCATGCTCTGAGTTCCTGCCTGGTAAGCTTTTCCGTAAAATTGACGTCGTCCAGCAATTTTCCGATTTGTGGCCCAATAAAAATGCCTTCTTTTAATTAGGCATCACTTAACTGGGGAAAGACTTGTCTTAGGTATTTAAATCCATCACCATCTTTATTCAAAGCCTTCACAAAGTTTTTCATCAGCGCAAGTTTAATGTGAAGAGGAGGCAAAAGGACATTTTTGAAATCAACAAGAGGTATAAATTTAACATTTTGAGATTACGGTTAAAATTCGCTTCTTTCTGGCCAAATTTTGTTCCATAATGCTGATTTATTGCACGACTGTGCCATAAACAAAGAAAACAGCAATATTTTGTAAATCCCCCCTGAAGTCCCACTGAAATCGCTATAACTTTTAAGTCCCCACATATCTGACATTTATACCTATTGTTTATTTTATCCAAAATCGTGGGCATATTTTCATAATTTTCTTTCATTGCAACTGAATGGGTAACTGGTATAGAGGATTTTAAATTTCCATTATGCAATAACACAGATTTTAAGCTATATTTAGATGAGTCTATGAATAAGCGCCACTCACGGGGAGAATGTTCAATATCAAGTCCCTGCATTAAACTGTCTATATCATACATCAGTACACGCGCACAACGAATTTTCCATACTGTAGAATTCAGAAAACATAGCATTTCTTTTTCCGAAATTCGTAATTATTGTTTCTTTGGCCAATAGATTCCATTCCTTAAGACGGGAACCCAGAAGTTCTGACTGTTGCTTGGATAACCCCAAATCACATACTAAATCATTTAATTCACTTTGAACAATCAAATGTGGCTCGCCGGAACTGGGACCTGTGGTAAAAGTGGGATCCGTGCACTGTTCTTCTGAGCGGCCTGATGATGCGTTATCTTCATTTTCTCCCAAATCAATAGATTACCAATTTAAAGGCGCAATCGGCACTGGCAAATTTGCATTATGAGGAACAGGTCGTATGGCAGATTGCAAATTTGGATATTCTATATTGTGCTTCCCCTTTTTGGAATAACCTTCAGTCTTTGTCAAGCAAAAATAACAATCGTCAGAATGATTGGTGGGTTCTCGCCATACCATTGGAACTGCAAAAAGCATACTTTTTCTCTTTCCCTTCATCCACTGCACCAATGATACACTACAACTAACACAGCACACATGGGGAGCCCACCGCTTATCTTGATCCCCAATTAACACACCAAGATATTTAAAGTAGGCTCTTTTCACATTTTAGGAAAATGGCCTGGCTTCTGATTTCACCAAAAATTCTCCACAAATATAACAAAATTTGTCAGAAGAAATTTTGCAACTTCGGCGCGTTTGACTCGACAGTCTTGTTTTCACATACACTTGCTTATCTATACACAGAGAACCACTCAATTCGAAACTCAACAGAAGAGTGATGTTTATCGTTTATTTTATGTCTAATGTTGTAAACAACCCAGTCTAGGTAATTTTTCCGTTGTCAAATGGACCCATTTTAGCCGCCCCACAATAAAATTGTTTACCTGCCAATATAAAAGGTTCTAATTAGACTATTAAAAAATGGTACGTATTAGGGCTTTCCGAATATTTTTTTTTATTGGGAGGGTTTTTCCATTGTGAAAATAATGAGCTGGCCTTGTCGGCCAGTGTTATTGGAAAACCGTAATTACGCTAATTCCTTGACATGATGATGATCTAATTATAGCAATATCTGTGAAAAAGATTTATTTTTCAATGATTTTCGTAATTGCACTTGAATTTTGAAAATCCGCAAAACACGTGCCCGCGGGAAAATTTGACGACCGACAATTAGGTGTAATATACGATTGTTCAAAATACCAAAACTATTTTTTTTTATTGGAATGTAAGATGGCGGCCTAGTGAAACGTTAAAAAAATTATCAATTAAAACTAATTAAGCAATTTGCCTTAAATTTTGCACAAAAATCAAGTGTTACATAGGAATGAACTGGTAACATTTTGGTATGAATATAAGCTAGCAAAACAAAATGGCGGCCTAATAAAATATTTATAAATCACAGATACAGTGGCAAAATTTTGGTACAAATTCAAAATGGCGGAACAAAATGGCGGCAAATAGAATTAAAAAAAAAACTAACGTGAAAAAAATCTTTTTTTTGACTTTAAATTTCGCAAAAAAATTAAATGTGATAAAGAGATACAATGATACGAATTGATTATTGAATTTACTTTAAATTATGCCCATAATCAATTAGTAGAAATCCAATAATAGCACCCAATAAGAATTTTTGAAAAGACAGTAATGATTATGTACTGAACAATTGAGCCACTCCTCACTATACCTGATATAAGGAAATATTCATAACGAAGGAAGTTCCGATTATAAATAAGTTTGTTCTTGAGTTCTCATTATTATAACACTATATAATATATTTATTCAATTCTATTTGTATTGTAATTCTGTTTGATTTCGAATTGTTATAAAAACACAATATTGTTATTATTGATATAAAATTTAATTTTCACGGCTAGGCATAGGAGTATATTAATAAATTTTGAACTAAAAGAAAAAGTGATAAAATACAGGGTGACTCATTTGAAAAACCAATGGAAATTAGATTTGAATGTCGTAATATTGGTACGTCAATTGAAAACGCTCTGTATAATAATAAATATATCGCATCTTAAAAACCCTCCGCAATCGGTCTTCCCCCAATATTATCGGTTAATTTGGTTTTAGATTAAGATTATATAAGTAGACAATTATTACACATTTTAACATAGTATGTTTTTTCATATATTTATGGATTTTTCCGAATTATTTGGCAACGTCGTAAAGTTGTACCAATCTAAATATGGTGTTATATAGAGAATTTAGCGAGGAATTGAAATATATGAAAAAATGCGGGGTGTTCCATGTAAAACAAAATCATGTTTTGTCCTCAACTTTTTTTTGAACCACCGCATACAGTGAAAAATAATTTTACATTGTGTGCCATTTGATCTTCTACAAGTTTAGTCAGCAAAATATTCTATTGTGAATTAAACCGGAGCTATGGAGCTTTGTCATACTATTGAGCCATATATCTAGGGTGAACTATTTAAAAAACAAAAGTTGGCTGCAGAAATCAGGAAATATTCAAGATATGGTAATGCTGTCATGGCAAAAAATATAGAACCTTATTTAACCAACCAATATTAAATTTTAATATATCAGCAATAAAAATAAGTTAGCTAAAGTTAGTTAAAATAAAATAGCCACTTATTTGCGAAGTCCCGTGTAACATTATTTTTGCTTGGTCTATTTAAATCTATGTTGCCCACATATTCCACGGTATCCTGTATATATAGACTGAAAGCTTCCACGGCATTGGTCAATTAAGAAATCATGGTTCTTAGGATTAGACCGTGTCAAATTGGAATTCCTATCCGACGTTTTCGCCTTCGGAATGGGCTCGAAGATATTCAGGCAGGTTTTTATATTATATTAATCAACAACATCATAATATCAAGTTCATAATGTAAATTGAATCTAATAGAACGATTCTCTTTCTAGATGAATATATTCAAAGGAAGGAAAATGGTACATTAGGACATTCTGTGTATAGAAAACCATAGAAATAGATACTTAAATGCAAATTCCCACCAACATCCAGCACAAAAGAAATCGGTTATTAACTCACTAGTATTTAGAGCTATTTCGATTTCTGATTAAGAGTCTCTAACATCGGAAACATCGAAACTGACCTAAGCTCTCAGAGGGAATGGCTATTGGACTGAAAATATTACGCGTTCAATTAAAAGATATAGGAAGGAGAATTATAAGGAGCTACCGTTAGGTAGTGTTGTTCTTCCCTACATACATGGAACCACAGACAAAAGATAGAGTTAACATACGTACAATCTTCAATACACATAAGAAGATTGGACAATGATTGCGATCCCCGAAAGATATTGTACCTTTTCAAACAGAAGGAGTATATACAATTTTTTGCTCCAGTGTAGAAGTGAATGTAGGAGAAACAGGACTCTCAATACCAACTAGACTTAAGGAACATGAACGATGTATTAAAAAGAAACAAATTGTTCAATCTGCTGTAGTTGAACATCAGCATATCAGTGGCCATATTAAAAATGTAAAGAAACCAAGGTTCTACCATTAGTTTCAGGATTTTATTAACGAAAAATTAGAGAATCTATTGAAATTTTTAAAAATACAAAAAATGCCAATAGAGATACCGGTTTACGGTCTGCATCATATGTGGAAACCGATCTTAACACAGGGTCGCGGTTGGGAGAGCACAAGTGGGGTATAAAAACCCGCCTGAATCTCTTTGAGCTCAGCTAGTGTTCAGATCTCCTGGAGTTAAAATTCCTGTAGATGCCTCGTGCAGTCGAAGGCGAAACGTTGGATAGTAATTCCAATTTTACATGGTCTAATGCCAAGAACCATGATTTCTTAAGGTACCCTGTATATGTTGCTCTACTCCCTCATTGTAGTAGTTTTTATATGAATTAAAATTATTGTAAATTGGAAATATGATATTCCTGACATTGTAAAATAAAAGCTCAGGAAATGGATGAAAAGTTAAGTACAAGAATTCGGGATAATTATTACAGCAGAGTAACCTTTTGTTGTAGTAAGGTGTAATTTAAATAATTTAATTAAACGGATGACGCAATCGAACACCAATATCATTAAACGCACATTGGTATTCTGTGGTAATAGAATAGTGAGATGTAATGAATGAATCATTTATAAGAGCGAAGCCTATGGGTTTGTCAAGTACCCAATGGAATTTAAAAATACAAATATCTGCGATTGTTTCTCTGAGTCATTGTAAATTGATACATGCTTTCATCACTCTTGTATCAATCCCTATGTATTGGAACATTGTTTTTGCTTTCAATTCTACGCAAATACTACTGTATAAAAATACTAGCCAGCTTTAAAATAAACATTAACTACTTTGTTTCGTCCTTACATAATCATAAAATTGATATTTTTGGTTTCTTAAATTTAATTAGTATTAAATAATTGATTATAATTATTATATTTTTTATTCTAAATAATAATTCAAATTGAATGTATTTATTAATAGTAAAATTATAATCTCGCGGAATTTCTCGTGTGCCTATTGGTGACAGATTCATGTTTTTTATACATATATGGCTTAAAACGAGTAGATGCGCGGACAAAAGTGGGGCGGAAATCACCGCTGCTAAGGTACGGTCGTACCTTTCTTGTTCTCCAATAATTAGACATAATAGCATTTTTTCAATTAAAAATGTTTTTCTAGTGAAACATTGACATATAATTCACTAAAATAAAACACTTATGACATGGTAGTTATATATTTATTTAATAAAATTACAAAAAACACGCTAAAGATAGAGTTAAGGATATATAGAATCCGACAGTACTTAATTTTATACTGTTATTTGGTTATACATGTTTATATTTAGTTCAATTTAAAACTGAAAAATGCTATAATATCTGTGTTTTTTGATAAGTACAGGGACGTAACTAAGTCTCATTTGAGGGGAGGAGGTCTAACTAGAAAAAATGCAGGTATGAGAGGGTATAAAACAACACACTTTAAATAAGTTTAACCTTTATGTGCACAAGCTACCGTTTGTTCTTATATTATGTGTAATTATCTAAACAGATTTAATATAAGCCCTATTCTAGCTGAAACACTTTTTTTTTATTAAAAATGTCGACTATTTCGTCCAGATTTACATTGTTGTCTTTTTTGATATAGATGGATGACATATCTACCCGCGCCAAATTTGTATTAAATTTAGCTTTGCGTTTACACAAGCGTGTCCATTCACGTAAACATTTTTTGTCTTTAGGGAAAGTAAAAAACCTTATTATATTCCTATCAAAATTCTTTGCCTGGTTATCCCCGTCACATCCGAACACAGCACACCTCATATTTATTGCTGTTTAATTAACTTAATACAAACAGGAGACAGAAATCCGCAAACATTTTTAAACATCAACTGAAAATGCGCTGAAATCATATGGCCGAAGGTTAATGACAGCCGGCGTAAATCACGCGATGACGTCAAACCATTGCGATTTTTATAATTTAACAATTTTTCCTATTTTTTTTTAAACAGATACAAAATAACTTTAAAAACAAAAGTTTTTGGGTTTGAGTTGAACTGCCAGAAAAAGATATCGAATACAGGGTGATCCAACAATGCGGTACTGATACCAACTTCATTTTTTTAAACAGATCATCCTATATTGTAGATATTTGGAAAGAGCTCATTTTCCTCTTCTCAGAAATGTGTAGTGTGTCTATATTTGGTTAAGCCGTTTTCGCTCTATATTGCTTTAAAAATCCTGAAATAATGTTTATTTTTTTATGTGCTTTTATTCATAGTACGAACAATAAGTGTTAATCTAGGTAGCCATGGAAAAAATAATGCAAAACACGTAAACTTTGCTCCCGGACCTGCCGTGTTTACTATAATTTAATTATAAATCATTTGAGATTAAGAGATGATTGGAAAAAAGAAAAACTACTATTATTTTATTTTATTACCCTAGAATTTAAGATTTAATTTTATAACAAGTGTTTAATTTTGTTTTTTTGCAAGTTAAGAATAAAAAACAATTAACAACAACTATTAAACAAATAAACTATAAAGTGTATAAATGTTGTATATAACCACCATTATTTTCTATACATTTTCTATAATTCTCTTCCAATTTATTAATTGAATTTGAAATAAAATTAAAATGATTAGTATTTAAATTACAATTTTTTCCTCTTAAATCTTCCAAAGTTTTGCTTCTTTCTCTATAGACCTCGTAGTTTAAATATCCCCATAAAAAATTATCTAACGGAGTTAGATCTGGGCTATTTAGTGGCCAATAAATAACCCCGTTTCGGCTAATCCACATATCACAGCGGTTGTTTAAAAACTCCCTTACAAGGGTGACATTATGTGGCGGTGCCGTAACTTGCTCCCTATAAGATTAAAATAACTTTGCAGGGGTACATTTTCTGAAAGATTCTCATTTTCATTTTGCAAAACCTATTGCAAAAGTATCTATGCCCATTTAGAGCACGTTCAAAAATAATCACCAATCAACTAATTTCTCAGCATACGACACCAAACATTAAGGGACTTACGACCTTGTCGTTTAATATCAATAATATATGCGTGTGGTTTTCAGGAGCCCACAAATGCGTAATTTTTTGATTCCTGTAGTTGTCAAGGTCGCCTCATTACTCCACAGGATTTTATTAAAAAAATCGTGATCCTCATTTTTGTGAAAAATCATTTGTTGGCAGAAGTTTAATCTTAAATGTTTTCGATTTATAGTAAGCTCCTGGACAGGTATTTTCGAAAGTACCTACTCGCATCTCTAATTGAATGTCGCGGGTTTTCTGAAAGTAAGATTAATATTTTTAATTTACCAAACAAAATGTTTAATAACTTATTGCATACCTTGAAAATATAGCAATATATTCATTTCTTCTGCTTCGTATAAAGCAATTGTTCGCTTCTTTCGTTGCAGGGATTTTCTTTGCCGCATATACTGCGTTCAACATTCTAAAATGTAGCCCTGGTGGGAACTTGCATCCCAGGGTAGAGGTGCCGGTATTCGGCTTATGCATCCGAAACATCAATATTTGTATAAAATAACCAAATTATTTCTAATTTTCCTTCTTCATTATAAACCATGATGAATAAATAATTTAATTTTTGACAAATGCTTTTTTGTTTTATTTTTTCCAGGGCTACCTAGATTGACACTTATTGCTTTCGTAGTTTACAAAGTAAACGCAGCAACCTGCGATTTCGGTCCATGGCTACTATGATTAAGAGCACATACAATAAACCTTATTTCAGAATTTTTAAAGCAATATAGCGCGAAAACGACTGAACCAAATAGAGACATATTATACATTTTTGAAAAGAGGCAAATGAGCTCTATGCAAATATCAACAAAAATATAGGGCGATCTGTTTAAAAAAAATGAAGTTGCTGTCACTACCGCATTGTTGCACCACCCTGTATGCGAACAAAATTCCCTGGCGGGTCACCTGAAACCCAACAACTTTTGTATTTAAAGTTTTTTTGTATCTGTTTAAATAAAAGTAGGAAACATTGTGAAATTATAAAAATACACCCTGTACATCGATTACTCCGCAATGGTTTGACCAATTTGGATGAAATTTTCACGGAATATTCAGGATGTTGCCGGAGTGGTCCCATAGCCAGCAATTGAAAAAATATTTAAAATTGCGGAGTGGCGCCATTTTACATTGAACAATATATTCCTTCAGTAATACTTTCACCATTTTGTCAGGGAAAAGTATGTAGGTATGTTACCATTGTATAATAAGACATGCTATTATAAAATGATGTTATATATGCAGTGGAACCAGTGGATATTTGTTAATCTTCACTTTTATAATAAAATGCATATACACAGAACTAAAAAGGATGAAATAAAAAATTAAAAATAAAAAAGTCTTAAAAAATGTACTAAAAAGTGAAAAACAACATTTTATATTATCTGGAAAACTTCCATGAAGTCGGCGTCAAATTAATAAAAACTGAAAGACATTATACTCGTGATATTAAACATCAAAACACTCAATACATAAATATATTTTTGTTATTAGGCATTATAAGTTGGCGAGTAAAATTTTTGCAGATGAAATAAAATGTTACTTGTATCATAATTGTGGGAAGAATCATCTTTCGAGATTTTTGCATTTTAGGAACCCTGGATTCCAGGAAAAATGTTCTCCGTTTTCCCTCAGTCCGTCGATCTGTCGTTCTGCCTCTAAGCGGCATGTCTCAAAAACTAATTTGCCTTCAAATTGTGGTCAAATATGTAATGGGTACTATGTGGTTGAAATGGTTATATTTTGGCAAAAATCCAGTATGGTGGAATAAAATGTCGGCCTCACAAATGTAAAAAATCATGATTATTAAGAAACTACTTATCGAACGAGCTTCAAAACTTGCGCATAAATAAAATTGTTGGTTACGATATAAAATTCATAGCTAAGCAAGATTCTAGTTATTTTCCCAATCAGTATTTAAATTTAAATTACTGGTCTGTTTCCAAAACAAAGAAATAGAGATAGACATAGAGAGAGATAGATAGAAACTGCCATTTTCATGAATACGACAACGTTTCTATATTTTGAGAAATCACTTTTTGTTTTAAAAAAAATCTGGTCACCCTAACTATATATTAAAATAAAAAAAACAGAAATGACAAAATGAGTTGCATTTTTTGTGGGGACACAGAAAATATAGCTAACTAGGTGTATTTTCTGTGGTGGGGGGTGAACGAGAACCCACGTCCTGACCCAAGTGTTCAAGAACAAAGTAAACAGTTCCCACTGAGTCAGCATAACGAAACATATGAATAGTTATTTTTCTTTGTATAAAGTACAGTTCAGTACAGTTCAGTCTAGCTCGAATTCATTATGTAAAACGTTACTCTCTAATTTTGCAAGTTCAAATGTATATATTTTAATTTGTATTTTTGTGTAATAAAATAATTTTTTAAAAAGTAATTTGGCAAGAAAGTAATTTAACAAACTGGCGCAGTCGGTAGGATCTGAAAACGTCTAACAGAACACGAAGACTTTGTGCACTCTAACTGTCGACGGAGGATCACAATCCATTGTTCAAAAGAACCTGTGAAAAACAAGAAAAACAGAGAAAATCACGACCCGACGTCACCAACTCGCAGTCAATCTACGGATTAGGAACTAGGAAATTTTCTAAACCCCTTACTCGTTTACTCAAAAAAGAAATAAAATTTGACTTTGATTCTGATTGCAAAGAATCTTTTGACGAACTCAAAAAATTGCTAATTTCTGATCCAATTCCTATATACCCAAATTTTGACGAACCATTTCTTTTGACCACAGATGCTAGTGCTTTTGCAATAGGCGCTGTGTTATCACAAGGACCTGTAGGAAAAGATTTACCAATTGGCTATGCATCTAGAACCCTATGTAAAGCCGAAACAAATTATTCAACTATTGATCGTGAACTCCTTGCAATCGTATGGACAGTAAAACATTTTCGCCCGTATCTTTTTGGCAGAAAATTTAAACTAATTACAGACCACCGCCCTCTTACTTGGCTTTTTTCAATCAAAGACGCAGGTAGTAGACTCGCACGCTGGAGACTTAAACTCGAAGAATATGAGTATGAAATAATTTACAAACCTGGTAAGATCAGTAAAAACGCAGACGCATTATTAACAATTAAAATTAATCATTTTAATCAATGCGCAAAATTCCAATCAAAACTCTCTATTTTTGCGACAAATCAAGACGATGACGAAAAATCTAATAACTCAAATTTAAATTTCGATGATGAAAAAATAACCGAAGATTACAACACATTTGCTAATATGTACGAAACAAAATCTTTAATTGATTATTCAAAAGTTGAAACTTCAAACGAACAACTTCTAAATAAATCACATAAAAACATAATAACCTTTTTTCAACAAAAGAATTTAGGTGAATTACATCATGAAATATTAGAAGACATTTTTGAAGAAAATGCAGATTTTTCAATACAAAGACTAAATATTTTCTCTAGTAAAACAGTTAAAAATCGGAAATATTACATAATTCCTTTGTTACTCGATCCAGAAAATGTAGTCCAACATCTTTTCTATATATTTATACAGGACAAAACGAATTTGACCTTTCGTCAACATATTTTCTTGAAAATAAAATATACCTTCCTATTCTTGAAATATTTTCTTTTATCTTTGTGGACAAAGATATTAAAATGTATTTGTCAAAATATTGTAACCATCCCAGATAAAGACCAAATACCAATTATATTGGAACAATACCATTTAGGCAAAAATAATTTACACCGCGGAATTAACGAAACTTTAAGACGCATCAAAGAAAAATATAACTGGCCCAGAATGATTAAAGATGTAGAAAATTTTATAAAAAATTGTGAAACTTGTCAAAAAATTAAAATATGCCGAAAAAATTTAAGCAACCCTTTAGTGATAACAGAAACACCGAAAACACCATTTGAACGAATAAATATCGATATATTTGAATATCCATCTAAGAACTATGCTTTGACAATACGAGACGAACTTACTAAATTTACCCAAGCTTATCCAATTGAAGATAAAACGGCAAAAACTATCGTTAACACTATTATTTTATTTTTCCAACATTATGGTACCCCACTACGAATCCATTGTGATTATGGCCGTGAATTTAATACACTAATAAAAGACCAATGTGAACTATACGACATAAAAATAACATTTTCAAGTGTAGGTCACCCCCAATCAAACGGCTCTTTAGAAAGATTTCACGTTACACTTAGCGAAATGATAAGAGCTAATCAAACCGAAAACCCACATAAACATCCGTTCAACGTACTTCCGTATGCTGTTATTTGTTACAATAACACGAAAAATGAAACCCATGGTTTTACGCCCTTTGAACTAATTTTCGGACATACTTCTTCTAGACCCCCTGAAATCCTATATAATGAGAAAACCCTTATATCAAAATACATACGTGATTTAAACAATCGTATGCAGTTTCTTTATAAATCTGCTCGTGATAAAACGAAATAACAAAAAAGAAAAAGCAAAAGAACGTTTTGATCAACATGTTCCCAAACATCCTCATGAATATAAAATAGGTGAAAAAGTATATGTACGTGAATCCCAAATTAAAGATAAAGCTCAAAACAAATTTAATGGTCCTTTCGAAATTCTCGAAATTTATCAAAACTCAGCCCTCTTATTAAATCCTAATACTAAACAAAAATCTAAAATAAATTTTGATAGATTAAAACCATACTACGAGCAAATTTCTCTTCCAGGACCATCCTCGGACTGTCATCAGTCGTCCAGTCTCAATACTCCATAAGTCCAATTAACAACACGATAGGAGTCTTCTTTCATGAAGAAGCAAAAATAAGAATCTCTAACGACAAATGGACATTACTTGTATATAAAGACTTAGAACCAATTAAGGATACAATTGTAAATAATGATAGAATTTTAGAAAACCTTATTAATAATATCAACGAAGACGTACCACAAATGAAAGCATTTAAATTTGAAGTATTAACACATATTAGTTTCCTTAGACAAATATCAGGAGCTGTAAATCAAAAATATACAGAAATAATGGCAGATACTAAAAAATATATTCTTAGAGAAAAACGTGGAATTTTTAATGATATAGGAACATTTTGGAAAGCAATTACAGGAAACTTAGATGCCTCCGATGGCGAATATTTTAATGACTGTATAGAAAAAATAACACATGATGAATATCAAATCGAAAATCTTCTTAAAAATCAAATTTCAGTAACTACCTCAGTAATAAAAGAATTTAATTCAACTATTCAGAAACTTAAAATTATAGAAATTCGAAAATCAATACTGGATATTTCTGACGATCTGAAATATTATTCATCTCAAATAGAAATATTAAATATTTGCGAACTATTAATGGAAAGTTATTCATTTCTTGAAAATTCTTTGAATGATATTATAAATTCAATTGTTTTCGCCCGTTTACGGATTTTACACAGTTCAATTATTACACCTTTTGACTTAATAGAATCACTAAAGCACATATCTCAATCATTGCAAAGAAATAATTTACCTTTGTTAATTCACCCTTCAAGTGTGGCTCAATATCTCGAAATCATAGAACTAACGGCATATCAATATGATTCAAAAGTAATTTTTGTTCTCGAAATCCCATTAGTTGATCCAGAAAAATATATTCTCTTTCATTTATATCTAATACCAATTTTGGATCATCAAACAGGTCTTCACCACATTCTTTCAATAACAAATAATTTAATTGCGCGAAATGATGATTCATTATTATATATCACAATTCGCAACTTGGAATCATGCAAATCTTTGAGCAGCCGAACACTAATATGTTCCAACATCCTGCCATATCCAATAGACAGTGACGCTAAACAGTGACGCTGTTTATGAAGCCCAGTTACTACGATTAATCAATCGCCTTCCAAGAACGTGCCAAGTTTCAGTTATCCTAGCCAAAGACTATCATGTGCAAGAACTTAATCAAAACTCCTGGTTAGTTATCGTTGCAGACCCTCTACCTGTGACTATTAAATGTGGTTCCAGAGACGTTGTTACCTAAACAATCAGTACCAACGCCATAATCAAACTTCAACCAGAGTGCAGTGCATTTATTGGCAGCACCAAAGTTCTAGCGAAGAAATTTGTAAAGATTTATGACATTGTTACCTACAGCAACTTTCCAATCCAAATTCGATATGATTGCTGCAGCCATTATCCTGAGAAGATTCATATACCAGACTTGAAGCCTTTTAAGTTACACGACATTGACACAGAAAACCTAAATATCGCTCAACATAAATTAAATGAATATTCTGATCAGTTGGACAGACTAATCAATCAACCATTCGTAAAGAAACATATCGGTTGTTTTACGATCCTGACCATAACTCTGATCATCAGTCTAATTATCCTGTACATATTTTGTAAATGTTATAGAAGAAAACCTAAGAACCTCAGTATTGGAATTGTCAATGCCAATAGTGATGACTACCCACCTTCTCCACCAAGGTCCAGAACAAATTTTGTACAATGGAGAAGAATATTTCCAAAAAGGTAACCAAACATAGGTGTTGGTGAACCAACAGAAGAATCTGAAGAAATAGAACTTAACCTGAACAAACATTCAGCTTGAAAGTTGCTTCCACGTACCAACTTTCATCTTGATGGGGGAGTTGTTATATCTATTCTCACCAGCTATTTCATCATACAAGTTATGCTAATCTTGGTTCCCAGACTATCAGCTATCACCCGCCAACGCAGTTATTCAGAAAGCCAAGCTTATCTCAATAACAAAGTATCACATATCAGTTAACAACGTAGATCATCCTATTCTCATAAACAGCAGGTGTTACTTGTTTACGAAAACAAGTCTATACCAAGAAAGCTTCATCAGCAGAACCCACGTCCTGACCAAAGTGTTCAAGAACGAAGTAAACAGTTCCCACTGAGTCAGCATAGCGAAACATATAAATAGTTATTTTTTTGTTTGTATAAAGTAGAGTTCAATACAGTTCAGTCTAGCTCGAATTCATTTTGTAAAACGTTACTCTGTAATTTTGCAAGTTCAAATGTATATATTTTAATTTGTATTTTTGAGTAATAAAATAATTTTTTAAAAAGTAATTTGGCAAGAAAGTGATTTAACATATATTATGGGTTATATGGGAATGGCCTGGTGATATTTTGTTTACAGTAACTGAAGTATCCAATATAGCAAAACAGAAAATCCGTCTAAAAAACTACATTTCAGATAAGTTTTAAATTTTGGACATCTAATAAGTGCGATATAAAGATTAACTGGTAAAATTGTGGCACGAATTCAACACAGAGAAACAAAATGGCGGCCAAATGAAAAGTTTAAAAAATCAATGTAAAAAAATATTCTTATTCAATTGACTTAATATCTTGCAGAAAAATTGAATATAATACAGGGATTAACTGGCCTCAAAAAATCAATATATAGTGAAATATTGATACGGTGGAACAAAATGGAGCCCAACAAAAATGTGAAAACGCAGTATAGTAAATGACTATGTGCGGAACTAAATTCTTTACATTTTACTATTCCTAATGAAAGGAAAGATTCATAACGAGGATGTTTTGTGTAAAGAAAATTTACCTATTTTTTAATACTATGTTGCGAATGGTATCTCAGCTCCTCTTTATTTTGAGCACATGACTGGTGTATATATTTTGCATATTTATAGAACTTAATAATTTTCTTTATTGATTTATTTTACTACTTATGTTATAAGAACTTCAAAATATTGTATGAAACTGTATGTTAAGGAAACTCCTAATTTCTTATTTATTTCTTTATTATCTACAATTTATTTTAATTGTCAAATTAATTATTACTTATTTTGGGCATAAATGATGCTTATCTTAGTTATTTTATTATCACATCATTTACAGGTATATTTAATTTTATAACTATTCATAACGCACAAATTTGGTATTAACCCTCTTAAGCACTCTAGAAGTCGTGCATCTGATTCTACATGCTCGACGAAAAAAAAAAAAAAGAGAACTACTCCGACCGGCATTGAGATAGTACGAAAATATGTACGGTACTTGCTTACAAAACTTCTAACAGTTTCGTGAGTTCGGTCTATATTTCCGACAGGAAAACACTTTCCTTCTCTCCAATACTCCAGTACATCGAAGTGACAAGTGAACAAAGAAAAATCCCAGAACCCCAAGAGAAGGGCCCTTCGAAGCCGACGAACTGTGCTGTTTAAGGTAAGAGTGCCTTTTACCTCTTTTGTGCGTTCTTTCTTTTACTCATTTACCACTTTTTCACACCTATCATACAGTCCACTGTTTACATGCGTTACCGCATCATTTTGGTACCTTCTCCGCGGATTTGAATTAGTATTTAAATTAATTAATTCTAAATCTTTAAACGCCATTAAAAATATTAATTTTTTCATTTAATTTCGTCCGGCAGTCCGGCCGAGGCGATCGATAATCCTTGGGCATACGTTTATCGCTCAAAACTCGTGCGCGAAGTTCCAGCCGGTACTTCTCTCTACGTATTTTTATAAAATAGATATTTCAGGGATTTAAGAGCCCAACTCATCGTTTTAATAAGGTTAATAATACGTTCATGTAGCTAATTTAATTTGTATTAAAGCGTTTGAATGCAACCTATATTTTCTGGTAAAGACTTAAAGTTTACATATTTATAGTTGCATTTCACACAGTTTTTCAATTGTTTTAAACAAGAATATTATATTATAAATTAATTTAATATACATCAATTTCTTTCGCCAAAATTGTCAATAATTTAAAATTATCATGTCGGATAAACTGGCAAAACTTAAACTAAAACGAACTACAGCATATAATAGATTAAAGGAGACATATGACGTGGGACTTGAGGTCTCAGAAGATAGTTCCAAAAAATCTACCTTTCTTGCAAGGGTCGAAGGAATTGATAAAGTGTACGACGATTTTCAAACAGTTCATAATCAAATTGTTTCTTTAATATCTGAAGATGAGTTTAGTACATACGACTCATTACGAGTTGCTGCTGATAAGGTGTTCTATGGCGCAAAAGCGATAAAACATGAAATTTTAATAAGTGATTCAAATGCAAATGTCTCTTTAAATAATTCTCTCATAGGTACTACACCTAAATTCACAGCTAGGTTGCCAAAAATAGTTTTACCCATATTTGATGGGGAATTTAAGAAATGGTCAGGTTTTTTTGATCTCTTTAATAGTCTTATACACCAAAACACTGAACTTTCCCAAGTAGAAAAATTTCAATATCTCCTTACGTCATTGGATAAAGAACCATTATCTTTAATTAAGGGTCTTCCAGTAACTGACAATAATTACATAGTAGCTTATGAAATAATTGAAAAAAGATATCAAAATAAAAGATTATTAGCTACTTACCATTATAATGAAATTTCTCAAGTCTGTTCTGTTCAAAGGGGAACTTCTAAAGAACTTAGAAATATTTTAAATATTTTTTCGGAAAATTTAGCCGCCCTTCGTGTTATGCAATTCCCTGTCGATCAGTGGGATTTTCTTTTATTGAATATGCTTCTTCAGAAATTGGACATAGCTACCAGAACTGATTTTGAAATACAAAATACTTCAGACTTTCCGACTTACTTTGAATTAAAATATTTTTTGGAGAATAAATGTAAGGCATTAGAGTCAGTTCAGTTGGCTGTTCCAAACAACAATAATTCAGGGTTTAAAGTAAACAATAAACAGAATAATTCTCATTTAAGTTCTAGAAACACTAAAACCTTTCAAAATAAAAATTCGCTTCCAGCATTCATGACTTCAACTTCGGCTAATCAAAATAATACATCTAACCACAATAACACCCTTAATCATAGTAATTTAAAATGCATCATGTGTTCTTCATCACATGCATTATATAGGTGTTTCGGATTTATTTCTAAAACTCCCAAAGAAAGATTTTCTTTTGCAAAACAACATAATTTATGTACGAATTGTCTTGCTTCCCAACATTCCGTTCGGAAATGCATTTCCTCATCTAAATGCAGGGTTTGTGGATTATCTCATCATACATTATTACATGTAGACAAAAATGCGGAGACCGTTTCACCTGTCGAACAACAGTCTTTTACAGATCCAACGTTGCCAAGTTCTTCACAATGTCCGAAAAATTCGGAACCAAATATTAATCTTGCCATTAATGCTATGACGAGTACAGTAACTACTCATCAATCTACCGTCCTTCTCTCCACAGCTGTTGTAGAAGTCAAGGATAGTCGAGACAGTTTTCAAAAAATTCGAATCCTTTTCGATACTGCTAGTATGGCCAACTTTATTTCTGAAAAATGTGTGAATAGACTTGGACTATCTCGTATTCGATCTTCAATTCCAATTGAGGGATTAAACGATATGTCAGCTCAATCCAATAGCGGGATAACCCATTGTACTATAAAACCTTGTGGCCAGCTAGATCCTAGGTTTTCTTTTAATGCTATTATTTTACCAAAAATATGTTCGGATCAGCCGAAAATTAATGTCGACCCTTCACAGTGGTCACATATTCGCCACTTAAAATTGGCAGATAACTCTTTCCATATTCCCGGACCGATCGATATGCTAATTGGTGCGGAATTGGTTCCTTTAGTTTTAGGTTCTGGTCGTGTTTTTGGTCAGCCTGGTCAACCTACTGCTCTAGAGACCATATTTGGCTACATTCTTCAAGGACGTTCAAATAGTGCTGAATTATCTAAATCTCATACAGTCTTATTCAATTGTCATACATCTGTAGATATGAATCTTGACTTGCTACTTAAAAAATTTTGGGAGATTGAACATATCCCTAAAATCTCTTCTTTGTCCTCTGATGACATAAAATGTGAACAGATTTACAAATCTCTTACTTACAGAGACATTTCTGGTCGGTTTTGTGTGCCCTTGCCATTTAAGACCAATGAACCCACATTTGGCGATACATATTCCCAAGCCTATCGTTTCTTCTGCACACTGGAAAAGCGATTATCTAAAAATCCTGAACTTAGACAATCCTACTCGGATTTCATGCAGGATTACTTGGATAGCGGACACATGACTCTTGTCGCAAAGTCCGACTTCAAATCACCTAAAGCATATTACATGCCTCATCATTGTGTCACAAATAATGAGAACCCGAACTCTAAGTTTAGAGTAGTATTCAATGCTAGTTTTCGAGGATCTTGTGGCATTTCTCTTAATGAAACCTTATTAGTTGGACCTAAACTGCAACGTGATATTTCAACTATTCTGTTAGGTTTTCGATATTATGCTTTTGTCTTTACTTGTGATATAAAACAAATGTACAGGCAAATTCGCATTCAATCTCAATTTCGAGATTTTCAAAGGATTCTTTGGCGCTTTTCTTCCGAGGATCCAATTAGTGAGTATCATCTATTGACTGTGACATATGGTGTGTCATCCGCTCCCTATTTGGCTCTGAGAACTATACAAGAGCTTGCCAATCAGGAGGCACTTCGGTTTCCTCTGGCAGCTGCCACGGTGAGAAGAGATATCTATGTTGACGATGCGCTCAGTGGAAATAATGACCTTGAAACAACTTTACAGCTCCAAGAAGAGCTAATTCAATTAATGAAATTAGGAGGTTTCGAGCTCAGAAAATGGGCTAGTAATCATCCAGCTATTCTCGCAAATATTCCTTCTTCTGATGTTCAAACATCTATTAGCTTTGATCAGGAAGAACCTTTATTTATTAAGGTCCTTGGATTAAGATGGTGTCCACAAGATGACATATTCTCATACACTTTTAACCCAATAGAGCTACAATGTACTAAGAGAAGTATTCTATCAGAAATTAGTAGAATATTTGATCCCGTAGGATTTATTTCTCCCATTATTTTACTCGCAAAATGTCTTTTGCAAAAATTATGGGCCTCGAAGATATCGTGGGACGATACTCCCTCGGATGAAATTGTCCTAACTTGGAATACATATAAGTCTGAATTATATCGTCTTACAGAAATAAAAATTCCTAGACGTGTAATAGTTGATGATCTTCAGCGTATCGAATTGCATGGTTTCTGCGACGCCTCACAAATAGGCTATGCAGGGGTTATATATTTTCGTACCGAGAGCATATCTGGAGTCGTTAAAACTTTTCTTGTCACTGCCAAATGTAAAGTCGCCCCTCTAAAAACCATTTCGATTCCTCGTCTAGAACTCTGCGCAGCTGTTCTGTTGGCGGATCTAATCTCATTTGTTAAAGAAGTCTATTCAGAGTTCATCTCCTTTGATGCAATCTATGCTTGGTCTGACTCATCTGTCACTTTAGCCTGGTTAAACGCCAGTCCTCATAAGTGGAAAACCTTTGTTGCGAACAGGGTAAGTCATGTTCAAGACCTAATTGATAAATCTTCCTGGCATTATATTCCGTCGTCGGAAAATCCTAGTGACTGTGCCTCACGAGGGTTAACTCCTGCTCAACTTCTTCAACATTCTCTGTGGTGGTGTGGCCCAGCATTTCTTTCTCAGTCTAAAGCATTCTGGCCTCCGCAGCCTACTGTGGCTTCTTATGAATCCACTGGTGATGAAGAAAAACAAACGGTCTTAATTACTTCCATAAATGAAAGTATTATAAATAATTTGCTTCATGACTTCTCAGCTCTACTAAAAATTCAGAGGATTCTTGCGTATGTTTTTCGATTTTCATCCAAATCTATAAAACATTCTCAGTATATCACACCTCTTGAAATGAATAGGACTCGTTTATGTATCATTCGTCACGTACAACGTGAAATATTCTCAGATATCTTTGATAAAATTCTAAGTAATACCCTCTTGCCCAAATCTTTTCGAAAGCTTGCCCTTTTCATCGATTCAGATGGTTTAATCAGGGTGGGTGGTAGGCTTAGAAATAGCAATTTAGCTTATGATACTAAACATCCTATTCTACTACCCAAATCACATAGACTTACTGATTTAATTATTGAGTGGATCCACAATTCTAACCTTCATCCTGGTTTGAAAACTATGCATTATTTAATTCTTCAGCACTTTTGGATATTATCCCCCAGAAGCGCAATATATCGTTGCCTTTCTCGATGCATACGATGTTTTCGATGCAAACCAAAATCATACAATCCTTATATGGCGGATTTACCTTCTTTACGTGTCTCTCAGATAAAGGCATTCTCTTCAGTCTGCATTGACTTTGCAGGTCCTTTCTCTCTTTTGATGTATCGTCATCGAAATGCTAAAACTTTCAAGGGATATGTATGTATCTTTGTATGTACTGCCACTAAAGCAAGTCATCTGGAAGTTACTTCAGATTTAACATCTGACGGATTTTTAGGGGCCTTTAAGCGTTTTGTAGCCCGCCGTGGCAGATGTTCATTCATTAGCAGTGACCAAGGCACTAATTTCAAGGGTGCCAGTCGGCAGGTCCTGGAATACGCTGCCAATGCAGCTGAACAATTGTCGATTAATTGGAGTTTCAATCCACCAGGAAGTCCTCATTTTAACGGTTTGGCCGAAGCCGGCGTGAAGTCTATGAAAGCGCATTTATACCGAACTACAGGTTCACAAATTTTATCCTTTGAAGAGTTTCACACTCTTGTGACTCAAATCGAGTCTGTGCTAAACTCGCGACCCCTGTGTCCAATAAGTGCAGACCCCAATGACCTACAGCCTCTGACCCCTGGTCATTTTTTAACACTGGAGCCACTTGCTAGTGGTATCTGTGAGCCTGACCTTAGTCACTTAAATATAAATAGACTAAATCGGTGGCAGTTGGTTCAACGATTGCATGCAGACTTCTGGAAGAGGTGGTCCCAAGAATATGTCCACTCTCTTCAAGAAAGGCATAAATGGACTGACGCCGTCCCTCAAATTAAACTTAACTCGCTAGTTTTAATTAAGCACGACTCGAAACCCCCTTTACAGTGGGAATTAGGTAGAGTTACAGAGACTCATCCTGGGAAGGATGGCGTTATTCGAGTCGTAACTATAAAAACGTCTCATGGTCTAATGCAACGACCTGTGGTAAAGGTTTGCCCTTTACCTGGCAATTAAATTCGCTTGCGCGTTCGCTTTAAGCTATTATATGTTGTATCGTCAATTTACTTTAAAACATTCGTTTTGGTGGGTGGAATGTTAAGGAAACTCCTAATTTCTTATTTATTTCTTTATTATCTACAATTTATTTTAATTGTCAAATTAATTATTACTTATTTTGGGCATAAATGATGCGTATCTTAGTTATTTTATTATCACATCATTTACAGGTATATTTAATTTTATAACTATTCATAACGCACAAATTTGGTATTAACCCTCTTAAGCACTCTAGAAGTCGTGCATCTGATTCTACATGCTCGACGAAAAAAGAGAACTACTCCGACCGGCATTGAGATAGTACGAAAATATGTACGGTACTTGCTTACAAAACTTCTAACAGTTTCGTGAGTTCGGTCTATATTTCCGACAGGAAAACACTTTCCTTCTCTCCAATACTCCAGTACATCGAAGTGACAAGTGAACAAAGAAAAATCCCAGCACCACAAGAGAAGGGCCCTTCGAAGCCGACGAACTGTGCTGTTTAAGGTAAGAGTGCCTTTTACCTCTTTTGTGCGTTCTTTCTTTTCATTTACCACTTTTTTTATCATACAGTCCACTGTTTACGCATCACTGTTTTTCACATATAGTTAAGAATTAATTGAAATTTTTTATTCAATGGAACAAAAGAATTGGGTTGATTAAAAGCATGAAGACCATCGACTAGGTGGGTCGCAAAACCTTATCTTAAAGAAGACAAACTACTGAAAATCTTACTATTATAGCACAAGTCTGTTTATTAAATATCCAATAAAAAGGACATTCAATATCGATAGTGAAAAGACCAGTAAAAATAGAGACACATTTTTTCTTGGGTCTTAAAATCCTGAAAACGCTTCTCAAATTCTGCCAGAAGGCTTCTCATTTTTTCTGAATATATTTTGTATGATATTGAGACACTTATGCTTTCCTGATATGCCTTACAAGTCAGAATTACAGATTATCCTCTGCTAACTGTTTTTTCCACAACATCATCTTACACTTGACAGCTTTCACATGATCAATTTCGTATTTAAGTTCGACAAACGTTTTGTGATATCTACTATAAATGAAAGCTCTTGTAAAAAAGGCACATCGCATAATAACCTGACATCTTCTCCTTTTGTTTCTTTGAAAACGCGTATTTCTTCTTTGAGTTTCCAAAACCGGTCGTGTACCATAGAACACGAAAGCTATCGAACCTCTGCATAATACGGTAAACCAGTGAATTAACTCACTTTCTAAATCACGTGAAAGGCAGTGAAATGTCGCTGATTAAGGTCTCGTGAGTTTATAATTTTTTTCACTGACTTTAAAACACTTTCCAACTTGATCACTTTTGAGCATAAAACTTCTTGGTGGATAATGCAATGAATATGATAAAAATCTTGTATGGCACTGCCCGTTTCTCTGATCTTTGTAATATTTTAACGAAGCCATTTTTTACTCCAGTCATTGAAGGAGCTCCGTCTGTTGCAACGGAACACAGTTTTGATAAATCTAAATTGTACCTTTGCAGAAGTCCATAAACAGCATTGAAAATATCCTTCCCAGTTGTTGTATCGCAATGGTACTAATTCCAGTAATTCTTCATTCACATTGATATCTCTATCAACCGCACGAAGAAAAACAGCGAGTTATGTCACACCACCCACATCCGTACTTTTGTCACATGCAATAGAAAATGCAATGAAAGAGTCTGATTTTGTTTCTATCTGATCACTTATATTGGCAGCCAACTCAGTAACTCTTTCAGCGACAGTATTCCGGGACAAGGATATATTCTGAAATGCCTTCACGCTCCCGGGACTTTGCACACTCTTTTATAAATTCATCTTCAACAAATGGTTTTAAGTGTTTCGCGATCAACTCCGACAGTACGTAGCTCGCTTGAAGGACAGATTCATTTTCTTGCTTTGGACGTGTAAACATAAACTGTTGATCTTTCAACCGTGATTTTGACTTACTTAACTTTTCGTTTCTGACCATGCCTGTATACTTGTCAAACATAGTTTTATGAATATCATAGTGACGTTTTATATTATATAAATTTGGGATACCGACTGTACTATTACAAATCAAACAAATAATTTTTTCTTTCACTTCACAGCAAAAAAACTCTAATTCCCACTTTTCTTGAAAGATACGATGCTCATCTACAAGTTTCCTCTTTCTTCCACTTGGTTTTGAAAGAAACATGTTAAAAACTGTATCCAAAATAAATTATAATAAGTACTGTTAAGTGTTGTAACAATAAGTGCGCAACTCAACTCGAAACTCTATCGCAACTAACTCATAACTGACTAAACACTGAACGACTGAACTCAATCGAAGACGGCTTATATACGCATTGAGATTTCTCGAGTTCTTTTCAGAATGTTCAGATAGCGTCATCTGTGTTTTTGCCTGATAGAATTTCATGGAACAAGTCAGATAACGTTTGGTTTTAGGTTTTAAGTTGAGTATGTGTAGTTCATCCTCCTAAACATAGATGGCACTATGTACAGTTGTACATTTTATTATACCAATCGATTTGGGCCGCAGAAAAATGCTCACTGGGACGCATGCGGCCCGCGGGCCTCATGTTTTACATAACTGGAAACATTATATAAACAAACAAAATTAGAAATGTAATTGAAAAAGTTATTGAATATTTAGTTACAAATTAGAAATATTTTGTATTAAGGTTACATAAGTAAATACAAAAGTAATTTCTAATTAATGATTACTTTTAAAATCCAGTCCAGCTGTGTGTATGTTATAAAGTTAATATTATTAATCTATAAAACGTCAATTAATAAGTTACTGATTTAGAATTCTGGTTCAGTAGAGTAGCTAAAATAATAGACATGATTTTTCTATTGCACTGTTTCCTTTTGGACCTACCCGTCTCGAGAAACCCGAGATCTCCTAATGCCTGTGTCCCAGTCGCATTGATCCGATAAAGAAATAAAACGCTAGAACTTCATTTTTAATTATCTGAATCAAGAAAGCATCTTTATATTGTTCATAATGCATGCGAGATCCCTTGTCTAAGTAGCCGTAATGACCTGCCGCTTCTTCCATTATCTTTACATATTACCTTTTTTTATTTTATAAACAGGTTTTCCTTATTTTAACTCGAAGCTATTGCATTTGAATGTTCATGTTATAGAACAGTAGTTAGCGGTCGGTTGAATTCAAATTTGTTTAATAAAGTGCTCTCTAATTAAGAGAAGTGGTTTCTTTGTGTTCGTTAATATGGCTTTATGGGTGAAGGTAGCTGTTATATTAGAGAATAAAATGTCTCAATCTCAATCAAATACAGCTTAGGCTTTTTTTTAAATTAGTCCAGTTATTTTCAAATTTACCTGCCAAAACAAGCATTTTTTAACATTATGTGTTAATTATCTTCACGGTGGCCCCTGCAATAGAACATTAACCCAGTGTTGCCATCCGCCTTAAGTAGAAACGTAATGTAATCATCCTTTGCTACTATATTAAGGCCTTCGACGGTGTATGTCATAAATATATCTTAAATTAAGTCACTGATTTTCACAAAATTTGACTAGATATAATGATTTATTTTACTTTTGTAATATAAAGTTCTTAACCTGTACCTTACCGTCTCGGGAGATCTGAGATTTCCTGTTCGAGACGCATTTATCCGGTAAAAAAATAAAACGTTCGGATTACATGGCCTGTCGCTTCTTTCGTCAAATATTTACATAATAGTTTTTTTATTTTATAAATAGGTTTTTTTTATTTGAAACTCGAATCAACTACAATTGAATATTCATGTTACGGAACAATAGTTAGCGGTCGGTTAAATTTAAATTTCATTAGAGTATTTTCTAGTGTGTTCTAATGAAGAAAAGCGGTTTCTTCTATTTTATACAGTAGTTGAAATTAATCTAAGAGCCAGTGATTATTTTGCTTACGTCGTTAATAAATGGAAAATAACTAGTAGTAATAGGAATTGTGTACCCTGACCACGATGGAAACCATCGTCTGGCAGCTCTGCGATAGAGTAACTTTAATATAAAGCTGATTTTTTGAAGAGTGACTCTTAACGTAACAATAAGTAGGTAATAGAAAATAAATCCAGTGATTTTTGTTAAAACAAAGGGGGCACCAGGCCTGGTTAAAGCATTTTTGTACCGATTATTTATGACGTAAATCTAGAACCTTTTCTTCAAAAAGAAAAAAAAAATGTTGAAAACAAACGTTTTAAGATTTTACTTGAATTGACAAGATTTGCTGAAAAAATCGACAACTGAAAAACAGGTTTCATGCTTTTATTTTTAGAGAAAATTCACTCTTTATTTATGTGTTAAAAGATTATCTCTTTTTCTAATGCATACGTTCTAGTTGCAGAGTTTTTGTCAATTTATACCTTGTCCTTAAAAATAAAGGTATCAAACTTGGCATATTTATAATCAGCACGAAGAGACTCATTTAATGAAATAGTATTTCGTTGTTTTGTTTAAAATAACAATTTTTTTATTTCCAATTGCCATTTTTTACAAAATCCTGGTAGTTTAGGAAAAACCTTAAAATTTTTGTACTCAATTTTTAAAATGAAGCTTTGAAATTTTACATCATACGTAATATGTATAAAAATGCAACTTTGAATAATGACTACGTCTGGCGATCTCTTCGTTCTAACAAAAACGTCTAGCATTATTTTTTCATCACTTATTGTTGTTATGATAATCACGCCTTGAAAACTCGCCATTTCTAAACGATGAAATTTCATCTCTTTTTGCAATTTCAATACTTACTAAGGATGTCAGTCACGAAGGGCTTTTTAATCCCGAGATTTTTGAGATTACTTCTATTATAATCCCGGGAATAGACTTTGCAAAAAAAAATAGTGACATTTAATAACTTTTATTGTATTAAGTTAAAACGCATAAATTATCCGGAAACACTTCTTAAAAAATGTACACGTGTGTAAATGTAAATACAAACAAAGTTCTAAGTTTACAAATGTTTTAAAATTACCGTAAAAATATTTGTGCATCTTAATCATTTTTTTTAAGTTTAACTAATGAAGTAAATAATTTAAAATATTCTGTTGCTTAAATAGTAAGGGAAATTTTCTTAGACATACTTTCTCAATGTCTACCTGAGTTCTACTCCGTTGTTGACAAATAGGAAACATATTAATACAAAATGGTGAAATTTTGTTAAATAATATTATATTGGAATATTTTAGTATTTGGACTTAAACACAATGTATATGTAAAATCTTTGTAAAGTATATTATATCGGACATATTGGATCATAATAATCTTGATAAGAACCTAATAGACCTAGTGGAAGCTTATCTTACATCTACTTATTTCATTTTTCAAGGAACGTGTTATGAACAAACTTCAGGGGCAGCTATGGGATCTCCTCTACCACCTGTGGTAGCGAATATCTTTATGGAAGCCATTGAAGATATTGCTCTAACATCCGCTCCACTAAAACCAAAACACTGGTTCAGATATGAAGATGATACATTTGTAGTATGGCCTCATGAGCAGGGTAATCTTCTCATATTTCTGGATCACCTCGATCAACAACATCATAATATCAAGTTCACAATGGAAATTGAATCTAACCCCTTTCTAGATGTATAAGTTCAAGGGAAGGAAAACGGTACATTAGGACATTCTGTGTAGAGAAAACCGACGCATACAAATAGATACTTAAATGCAAATTCCCACCACCATGCAGCACAAAAGAAATCGGTTATTAACTCACTAGTATTTAGAGCTATTTCGATTTCTAGTAATCCAACTCCGCGAAAGGAAAATGATAAGTAGCCACCGTTAGGTAGTGTTGCTATTCCTTATATACATGGCAATACAGACAAAATAGGACGATTACTTCGGCGGTCCAACATACGTACAGTCTTCAATACACATAAGAAGACTGGACAATGCTTGCGATTTCCGAAAGATATTGTACCTTTTCAAACAGAAAGAGTATATAAAATTCCTTGCTCCTGTAGAGAAGTGTATGTGGGAGAAACAGGACGCTCAATATTAACTAAACTTAAGAAACATGAACGATGTATTAAAAAAAACTCTGCTGTAGCTGAACACCAGCATACCACTGACCATATTATAAATGTAAAGGAAACCAAGGTTCTAGCATCGGTTCCAGGATTTTATAAACGAAAAATTAGGGAATCTATTGAAATTTTTAAACTTGCAAAAAATTTGATTTAGAGATATGGGTTACGGTCTACATCACACGTGGAAACCAATCTTAACACAGGGTTTCGGTTCGGCGAGCACAAGTCGGGTATAAAAGCCCGCCTGAACCTTTCCGAGCTCATTCAGTGTTCAGATCTCGTGAAGTAAAGATACTTGAAGATGCCTCGTGCAATCGAAGGCGAAACGTCAGATAGTAATTCGAATTTGACACGGTCTAATTACAAGAACCATGATTTCTTAATATAGTGTTGTCTCCAAACTTCGAATGAATTCTGTTACCTAAAAACCTTGTAGAAGAAAAATATCTTTCAAATTCCACTTTTGTGGGCTGAATAGGTATTAAAAATTCAAAGGTTTTTCAAAGATTACGGCCGCGACTGCCACCATTTTTTTTCGTCTGCTATTGTATTAGTCGGTGTTCTTGCCTCTTCCAGAATATCTGCAAGGAGAATATATCGTCTTCGTCCCTGATCTCTATTTCATATGGATTAGTTGTATTTTCATTTTCTAACCTCATACAAAATTTTCTAATACAGATTTTATAAGATAAATACTTGATATTTTAAAACAATCACTTTTTCAGAGTTTATAAAGTTGGGATTTGTAAGATAGTAATGGTTCTGCTTGCTTAATTCTCGTTCTTAATGTTTCTTGTAGATCAGTGCTAAGTGGTGTTCAAATTTTGAATAATTCCTTCAAAAATAAATTTGATGAAATGGCACAATAATACAATCATCAACACATCAAACGCGAACAAAATCGGTTTTATTACGAGAATTTAACAGCAGTAAATTCCCGCCGTAAAAAAATACGGAGTTAACCCCGGAATTGATCGGTCTAATACCGGTATTATCGAGACAGGTTTTTCCTCCGATATCCCCGGATCTCAGAACTTCGGGATCTCGGGATTGATATCCTTAATAAATACCCCCGCATTGTTGTTTTATCGAAAAGCTGCTTGACGATGATTTCTTTTGTGGACAGTGTACACAGTTCCCATTATTACTAGCTTCATCCATTTATAATTTAAATTTTTTATTGTATTTTTTTCTTAAATTTAGGCACTATTATATAATATTATGGTAAGTATTGTAGATCCTATACACTTTAGCAGTAAACTTTAGCTAATTGCAGGGCTCTCTAAATGTTTGCCTATCTAGATCCTTTTTTAAATAGTGCCCCTTCATTGCGAGAGATGTTTGAAAAATCTTTATGTTATTTTCTTTGCCTTATAGAAAAAGTTTATATTTTTAACATGTATTAGTCATAAAAGAAGAAGAAAAGGAAACGTTCACTTACGCTGACAATGATAGGCTGGTACCGAAAATTACACTTCTTTAGAGATATTGCTTTTTTGGTTCCTATGTTCTGAAAAAGACGAGTCTGTGGGACAGAATTTAATTTATTCTAAAAGTTAGAATTAATATACAGTTTACATCTGATCAAAGTTTAATAAAAGCTCTAATTAATTCTGTAGCTGTAACTTAGTAGCGATTCACATATGTAACAAAATATCCCAAAACAGTCATAAAACTGATATTCTCCGAAATCAGTCAGTAAATACACATGTAGTGTAGCAGTAAACTTTTTAACTTATAATAGACTGAGCTTTTTGTTACATATTGTAAATAGATAAATGATATTAGCAACCACTGCATAATTTTATAAAAATCCAGTTTTCGTTACCTTTATTCCTGAGAATGTTTTATAATGGTTTGAACGTCAATACTTTTCAAAATTTCATGGAAATAGTTGCCAACTTACTAGCTCCTGATTCATAGTAGACCTTAAGTAGTTTTTTATTAGATTTAACTTACTTCTCCTTCAGTAATAGCAAATTTCGAAAAATTTCATTTATATCGTTTTTTGCCATATGCTCCAAAATGTAATTTGTATTAACTTTTTGTTTAATACAATCTTTAAATATTTTAATTTCATGAAATTACTGGGAATTATTGACATCGCTATGATTTTGAGTGACATCTGTATGAACTATATATAAGTCATGACAGCACTTTAATATATCAGTTTCTAGTTCAGAGTAAAGGTTATTAAGAAAAGAAATATGCTATTTACAACTTTTAATAATTTAGACCTTTTCCAGACGGAATTCATTGAAACACCAATGATAAAAAATAAAAGTTAATTTAACATTTTCAACAGAGCGAGTTAATTTTTTACCCCTATAATCGATTGTTTTCTTTCTTTCCTCTGTGTCAAAATCTATTTCACCGTTAACTGTTCCAGACTATGTTTTGTCTTTGGTCAAGTGTTAGATTAAGTCTTTAAAAAATAATATATATCTACTGTTTTATTTTTTATTTTTGGTATTATTATAATTTTAAGAAAAGGGGAAAGTTATTCAGCATTGTTAAAAATTTACAGTGTTCCTAGAACGACATTCGGCCGCCCTAGGGCAGTGTCCAACCTCGATCTCCATTTGCCACGTTTTAGGAGATATGCGAATGTTCTAATAAGACCAGGCTCGCAAATCTTTCAATATGGTGAACACCTCCCTTTTAACTACTTTTTAAATACTTTAAATAAGCTTTATTTTCTTTAAATACCTTTCTATAGATTTTTAATACCTTTCAATACATTTTAACATCCTTGAGCATCAATTTTTGTCTCTTTGGAACTAGATGCAAAACGCATTTGCTTTTAGTAGGGGAACCTGAAACGGAAAAATACTGTTTAACCTAGATAGAGAAGTTGTTTTATTTGCAGGGATACCTCTAAAGTAATAGATTATTATAATCGTTTTTTTTTGTCAATTAGAGACGAAATAAATATATATGTCCCAAAATAGATGGTGTTAAAAAGCTTACTAAACCTTCTGCCTTTTATATTAGACGTTGGTGCCATAAAAAGTAATATTTTTAACAATTTTTTTTAAGAAGAAAAAAAGACCAACTTTTAGGAAAGCTATGCACACGTTTCCATACGTATATGTAATACCTAAAATAAATATATTTGTTCATATAAAACGAAAAATCACTTTGTGTCACAAATACATAAGAGTATAAGGAAGTCTGTATGTAAAACACGAGGTGCTGGGTTAACGTATGTGATTTGCTATCCCTTTAAAATCTGAATTTAAATACATAGAAAAAAAATCTACAATTATTTTTTAATATTTTTTCAAAAAAATTGTTATAAATAATAAAACAAATAATGTTCCGAATTAGGGAAATTTTTATGTATATTATGGTTTAACTGGTTAGATATGGAAAATGGAGACTTCAATGTAAAATGGGGGATGTTTTAGGGGACATTTTTAAATGATGGCAAAATGAGGAATTATCTGACTGAATAGGGGATAACGAATGGTCACTTTATAATTATAATATATGAACAGGGAAGGTATTATTGAGGTGTAATGGGCGTAAATTATTAATAATATTTAAGGGATTAAAATATTCTGAAAATCATTTTAGGAACACTTAAGCCAAAATATCAGTTAAATTGAGAAAAAATAAATTTAAGTAGATAGCTTGATGACACAAAATTGGGAAATCATTAGCGTAGACACTAGATTTTTTATAGGAAGTATTATATTTACATAACTTGGGAGAACACATAAACCAAGTAAGTGCAAGAGAAGAGAATATTTTTTTGAAACACTGTAAGGGAGCGAAATGTGTTTTCATAATATTTTTTTAACTAAATGAGATTTTTAAGATTATTCTGTCCTCAAAAATAATTATCAGTTTATCAGTCATCAATCGTTCTTTACTTTTTACCGTTAAGTTGGCGAAAAAGTATGAAATTTGTTTATACTTATTTTAACTAAATGAGTTTTTAAAATACTTCTTTCGTTCATGCCCCTTAAAAAAAATAATCTAAAAATCGGTAAATTTCTTTACCCGGAACTTCCCTCCTTATGATTTTTTTCCATTTGATAGGAATAGTGAAGTTTGACCCAATTTAGTTCAGTACATAGTCACAGTATATATGTGTTACCTACATATACTGTCTTTTCATTTTTATTTGTTGCATCATATTGGATTCCTACCAATATCTTAATATTTTCTTTCTACCTATGCCAGTACATTTTACATTGACCCATACCGCCATTTTGCTACGTCATGTTAAATTCGTACCAGTTCATCCCATTTTCACATCTAATTTTTCTGTAAAATCTATTGAACAAGACTTTTTTACGTTGAATTTTTAAAAATTGTATTGGGCCGCCATTTTGTTTCGCAATCTTAAATTGAAACCCGTATTATCAGTCTTTAGTTACTCCGTTGGTCCGCAGATACTTCCCAGATATTCAGTTTCTAACTGGTTTTCGTTAACGATCCTATTGCGGTTATGTTAAAGTGGTGTATTATTTGGGGTTAGGTTCCAGTAAAAGAACTTTTTTTTTAGAGTCCAATAAAGAAACAAAAGACTTTTTTAAATTGTCGACGATTCGCATCTTTATTGTTGCGTCCTCAGCACACATAGATTTTATATCCTACATGAAACCCGTATTATCAGTCTTTACCTACTCTGTTGGGCTGCAGATATTTCCTAACCACAAATAATGCACCACTCTAGCAACAAGAAGATCGTTAACGAAAACCATTTAGAAACTTAATATCTGGGAAATATCTGCGAACTAACGGAGTAGGTAAAGACTGATAATATGGATTTCATGCAGGATATAGACTCTATATATGTGTCCTGAGAATGCAAGAATAAAGTTGCGAAACGTAGACAATTTAAAAAAAGGCTTTAGTTTATTTTACTGGATACTAACCCCAAATAATACACCACTCTAACATAAAAACAAGAGGATCGTTAACGAAAATAATTTAGAAACTTAATATCTGGAAAATATCTGCGGACCAGGTAATAGGTAAAGATTGATAATATGGGGTTCATGCAGGATATAGAAACTATATATGTGTCCTAAGGGTGCAACAATAAAGTTGCGAAACGTCGACTATTTAAAAATAGACTTTTTTTTACTGGACACTAACCCCAAATTATACACATAACAAGAGGTTTGTTAACGAAAACCATTTAGAAACTTAATATCCAGGCAATATCTGTGGGCCAACGGAGTAGGTAAAAACTGATAAAATCGGTTTCGTGCAGGATAGAAGATCTATATATGTATCCTGAGGATGCACAAATTAAGTTTCGAAATGTCGACAATTTATAAAAAGACTTGTTTTTTTTACTGGATCTTAACCCCAAATAATGCAACACTCTAACAGAAATTTTCTAACATTGTTCAGCCATATTGGATTTTTATCAAAATATTACCAGGTCATCCTAACATGACTTTTAATTTTTAGCCAAAACTTATAATCCATCGGGTAAGCAGTATTGATGTCGCGAACTGACAGACAGACCGACAGACGGACCGACGGAATTGATAAAACAAGTTTTTTGACATTTAGGGACGCTAAAACGTGAAGATATGTAAAACCTGAAAGGGTGATTTTTTCACGCTTACAAAAATTTTATTTGGCCGCAGTTTTATTTCGCCATCTTGAATTAGTAACGCAGTTTTACTAGTTGAGCCCTATACCATAATTAGTTATGGCAGACAATTTGAAATCAAACCATTAAGCAGTTTTTTCAGGCTGAATTTTTAAATATTTTATTAAGCCGTCATTTTGTTCGGCCATTTTGAATTAGTACCGCTATTTTACTAGTTGATCCCTAACCACCATTAGTTATGGCACACAATTTGAAATCAAACCATTAAGCGGTTTTTTCAGGCTTAATTTTTAAATATTTTATTATGCCGCCATTTTGCTCCGCCATCTTGGATTCGTATCAAAATTTTACAACTTGATTTCAACATAATACTTGATGTTTTTGCAAAATTTGAAATAAATTGGATAAGTAGTTTTTTAATAATAATTTTTTTAACATTTCACTAAGCCGCCATTTTGTTTCGCCATATTAGATTTTTACCAAAATGTTACCAGGTCATTCTCATATGACCCTTAATTTTTGACGAAAATATGTCAATCGGGTAAGTAGTTTTTTAACTACGCCGCGAACACACAGCATACGGACAGACAGATAGACAGACAGGAATTGAGAAAACATGTTTTTCGTCATCTAGGGACCCTGAAACGTGAAGATCTGAAAAAACTCGCGTCTAAGAATTTGAAAAGGATTAAAATGTGCTTCAGGTTTCTACAATATGTCTTCAACCGATTGAGATTTTAAGACGATTCATTTGTTAACCATTTTCTCAAATAATTATTTACGAATCAATATCTGAATTTTTCCAAATTCCATTCTTAAGAGATTGCAAAAGATGAAATGTGTACCATTAGAAGTAAAATGTTCAAATTTGGCATGGACCTTCTTTTTGCTATGTAGGTACTCGATAAAAAATATTTTTTAAAACCTCAGGAAGGGGTTGAAATTTGTCTATACTTTTTTCAATTTACCTGCAGCTAAATGAGAATTTAGAATGATTATTTCTTTTACGGCTTTCAAAAATAAGTTTCTACCAATAGGTTTCTAGATTTTTAAAAATTTCACCCTTAAGTGGTAAAAAGGGGAGAAAGTGGCTTTCAAACATGATTATCAAAATCAATTTCTACATTTTAAGGGAGTGAAATGTGTCTTTCGTTTATTTACCATATCCCTTTTAATAAACGAGATTTTATGACGACTCTTCTTTTAAAAATTAATATATAAAATTCTATTTACGGATTTTATACAAGATTTTGGCATCTGCTCACCCCTCGATTCTAATACGTCCTAAGCCAAACTAGTATAGTATCCCGAAATCGGATATTACAAAATACGAAATAAATATTTAAATTGTCATTACAGTATTTCAATATTTTACAATTACAAATACACCTTCTTGTCTGAAAACTAATTGAATATTTAACACAACTACGCCTCTGGCATCGTTTTTGGCGCCACATATCCTAGTTAAAGAGAATCGAGGGCGGCTACTGCAAGCTTTAGTAAAAAATCAATAGATAGAAGTATCTTAGAAAACAATATAATTCCTTCAAAGGCCAAGAAACAGTTTGATAAGAGAAGACAAGAAAATAATTGAGATGCTTGACCTGCTAGCCGATATTCGTCTCTTTGTTTTCTAGGAATAGAAAATTACTCATGTGCGCTGGGAATTGGCCGACGATAAAAATATTGGTGTTATAATCACCGTCATACTAGATAATAATTAATAGAAACTGTTATTTAGTAACTAAATTGGGTAATAGAGATTATATAGCTTAAAGTAAACGGTTTTGGAATAAATACATAATTACTTCGGACTTCAACACCAGAGATAAAAAGTTGGCAAAATTTAATCAAATTTGGGCATTATAGTGTTTAATCATTTTCCATTTAGATATTAAAAAAAATCCGAACTCTTCCGTGGATATTCGAGAAAATCCGAAATTTAGCCAAACATATACTGCTGATCAATTCCTGAGAATATTTAAAATTTTGCTTTTTTAAAAACCAAATATCTCTATTCCTGATTAAGCAAATAGTGTTTGAATAAAATAGATTATTCTATTAATTAAGGCAGGTCTAAAAGGATTTGTTTAAAAATTGTCTGGATTTGTTATAATACAATTCCGTGCAAAAAAAATCGATAAATTTCCTTTACTCAGAACTTCCCTCGTTATGATTTTTTTCCATTTGTTAGGAATAGTGAAATGTGACCCAATTTAGTTTAGTACATAGTCATTTAATAATACATATGTACTATCTTTTCAAACATTTCCATTGGGGCATAGGCGCCATTTTGATTCCTACCAATATTTTATCAGTTTGCTACACTTGAGTATTAGTCATAATTTTAAACAAATTCAATACGAATTTTTTAAATTACACACACACCGCCATTTTGTAATATCATGTTGAATTCGTACTAGTTTATCCCTATATCACATGCAATTGAATAAGATTTTTTTTTCGTTGATTTTTTAAAAAAATATTTAACCTCCATTTTGTACCATCATCTTGAATCCTTACCACAACTTTACCAGTTTATTTCTATATAACACTTAATGCATACATTTTGAAATTTATCTAATGAGCAGTGTTTTCAGGTCGACTTTTTAAATATTTTATTAGCTGCTATTTTGTTTTGTTACCAGTTTATTTCTATAATCCTATATAACAATTTTTTAGTTTTTTTTACGTTTTCCTAGGCCGCCATCTTGTTCCGGCAAATTCGATTTTTACCAAAGTATTACCAGGCCATCCCCATATTACTCTCAATTTTTGGCAATTTTTCCATGCTTATAAATATTTTATTTGGCCGTCATTTTGTTCCGCCATCTTAAATTAGTTTCACAGTTTTACTAGTTGTGCTCAATACCACATTTTTTTTACATTTTACTAGGTTGCGGTTTTGTTTGGCCATATTGGATTTTTACCAAAATGTTACCAGGTCATCCCCATATGATCTTTAATTTTTGATCAACATTTAAAGTTAACCGATAAGTAGTTTTTTAGCCATGTCGCAAACAGGCGGACCGACGGAACTGAGAAAACTTGTTTTTCGTCATCTAGGGACCCTGAAACCTAAAGATCTAAAAAAAATTTGGAGGGTGATTTTTTCACGGTTACAATACTTCTCTTTTGTGAAGGAAGTAAAAATTATTTGGCCGCCATTTTGTTCCGCCATCTTGAATTCATACAACAACTTTACCGCTCTTAATGCTTGCACAAAATTTGAAATTAATTTACTGCGTAGTATTTTCAGTCCGATTTTTTAAATAGTTTATTAGGCCGTCAATTTGATTTGTTATCTTATATTCATACCAAAATGTTACCAGTTCATTCCTATGCAACACTTGATTTTTGTGCAGAATTTGAGGGAATTGGATAACTAGTTTTTTTAGAAATAATTTTTAACTTTTCATTAGTCGGCCATCTCGTTCCAGTACATTGGATTTTTACCAAAATATTACCAGGCCATCCCCCCTTAATCTTTGATCAAAAGTTGAAGCAATCTGATGAGTAGTTTTTAAGCTATGCCGCGAACTGACCGACAGACGGATGAACGGAATTAATAGTACCACAGTTTTACTAGTTCATTTCTATACCACAATTAGTTTTTCAGACTGAATTTTTAAATATTTTATTAAGCCGCCATTTTATTTCGCCATCTTGGGTTCGTACTAAAATTTTACGAGCTGATTCCTAGATAATACTTCATTTTTGTGCAAAATTCTAGATAAATTATATAAGCAGCTTTTTAATAATATTTTTTTTAACATTACACTAGGCCGCCATTTTTTTTCGCCATTTTGGAGTTTTACCAAAATATAAATAAATAAATATAATAACCAGGTCATACCCATATGACCTTTAATTTTTGATAAAAATTTAAAGTCAATCGGGTAAGTAGTCTTTAAGCTATGCCGCGAACTGACAGACAGACATACCGACAGACGGACCGACGGAATTGATAAAACATATTTTATAAGATTTTGACCAAAATATTACCATGTCAACCCCATATGACCCTTCATTTTTCATCAAAATTTCCAAAAATCCGGTCCTAGCTTTTCCAACTACCTACTATGCTTACATTTTTTACTTTCCAAATGGGCGTAACAGATTATTCCATATTACCAAAGCACATATAACAATTGGTGAAGATAATAATATAAAGAGCTATTAAACCTAAATTAAATGAAACTACCTATTATTAAGTTAATTTTTTCGTTTAAAGGTTTCCAGCAACCAAAATACTTTGCCTGATTTTTAATGTTGTTTGTTTTTTTTTAAAAACCAGCCTTTTGAGTAGGTGTCGTTTTCGAGTCAAACCTGCTAGATCCTCACTATTATTTGCATTTTTCTTGCATTATTCCCGATTATTTCTGAGTATGGAAATTTTCTTCTTAATGATGATACCTTGAACATTCTACTTTTTTCTAAAAAAAAAGCAAATAATAAATTTAAACCAGGATGGCCGTTTTTATCGACAATAACTAATAGCTAAATATGATTTTTGAAATCAAACTAAAACTTTGTAAATTCTTCAGTACTGCACTGCGGTCTGTTGTCTCAATTTATAAAGAAAGAAATCGTTTGCAAGAAATGCCTACATATACATATAATACTAGACTCTTGCGCTCTAATCACATGTCCTGTCCATCTATTTTTGTTAAGCTTTATTACGGTGACAATATCTTTTTCTTTCATTCTATGCCTGTATATATTGTATAGTTCTAAATATATTTGTATCTCCAAATTCCATTTTTCACTGCTCCGGAGATCTTGAAGAGGACCTTCCTTTCAAAGTTAGGCGAGGATTCGCCTGTTTTGGTTAAAGTCCACTCTTTAATAAATATCTACCAGTGTTCGCTGAGACAATGTTTTATTAGACATGAAGTTAGCTACACCACAGTAAGTCTTATTAGCCGCTACTATAAGACTTCTAATTTCTTCTGAGATATTATTGACAGAATCTACCCTTGTTCTGCACAGCTGTACTGAAGTTGTATTGGTATTGGAGAAGGGTGACTCGACATTGTCTTGAGCGATAGGTGGTCGACGTGAACTTAGTTTTACCCTCATTTATATGCAGACCCATTTATTTTGTTCCTACGAGTTCTGCATTGGTTTCCGAGATCCCTCGTCTAGTTCTCGTTATGATATCAACAAAGTCTGCATATGCTAACAGCTAAGCTGATTTGTTAAAGATAGTACCTCTAGAATCTAAATTTGCATCACTGACTTACATCAACTTTTATCAGAGCTACATTGAACACTTCAATTTTTACACTTATAAAAACTTATAAAAATGTTGCATAAAAGAAAATGTGAATTGCACAACAAAGTAATGTCAAAACAATGTTTTTGGCATTGACCCTTTTGAAATTTCAGTGTTAATGAATGTTGATTTATAAGTATAGACTTTAAATTGAAAATTAAAATTTGTGGGTGTGGCTGGATACCAGAAACCGCAAAATTACCATGGACATAATGGGTTACCGATTTTAGGCGGTCTTCAGCCACTGTGCTAGTAGATTACGAATTACGAATCTTAAGCGCCATGCCGCCATGATAGATGAACATCTATAAAAGTTGCTCAAGGTTAGGATAGTATTTACAAAATAAAAAACAACAAAATGCAAAACCAGACTACCACTTACAAATCGCAGCAACCAACAGCAATTAGTCTGCAAAACCAGGCCACCTCTTCCAAATCGCAACAATTATCAACCAGCAACAACTGACTTCAACCAACTGATGTTGAACATATAGAAGGCACAAATAATCCTGAAATGGCAATAAATCTTTCTATACCAGGTAAAAATCAATTAACTTCTGCCATAAATTGAACGAATACAAGTAACTATAATTTTACCATTAATATTGTTAATAGGATATATAAAATAACTACCAGAACTAGTTAATTTGGTAATTACTTACTTTTTTACACCATCGCCAATTTCGGTGATTTTTTATATAATAGGTTATAATATAAAATTCGAAGTCAATTTTTTTCGGTGAAGTTTCGTTTTTGAGTAATACATCCTTAAAATTCACAGACATTCTAACCCCAATTTTTTGCTTCTTCTTTTTTAGAAAAATTGACTAGTTCTGTGTGAAAATACTAGAAACAATTATAAAAGACGTAACAAAACCCTCTTCTTGATTTGCTAGCCTTCTTTTATCTAAAAAGTTAGGACGTTGGGAACTCTCAAGAACCACCATATTTCACACTTTATGGACTAATAACTTTTCCTTCCTGTTATGAAAAACCATTGAGCAACAATTTTAAAGAAAAAATATATTAATCGATACAAAAAAAAGTAGTTGATAGGTACTGTTTTACAAATTAATTATGGATATTTTGTTACATACCAGCAGGAGCGTGAAGGCATTAGGCTGATAAGTACTGTGCTAGCACCAGTTTAGGCGCCGTAGGCATCATCATTAAACCCCAACAGAAAAAGCGAACAACAGGGAAATGCATCACTGGAGGAATACCGAATTCTAGACTTCCGTTAGTGATGTCCTTCGCTGTTGTTTACCTTTATTGTTAGGGCTTTAACGATGATGCCTACGATGCGTAACCTGGTGCTAATCACGCACCTAGTGCCTTAGCGCTTTTGCTAGTACCGATCCGCCTGTGTATTAAACAAAAGTGTAAATAATTAATTGTATCAATTAATGTTATATTTTAATGTTGTATGATGATATTTTTTTTGTAGTGTAAAGATGCGAACATGAACGAAAATTTACTAGTCCCAAAAATATGATGTATGACTGACTATTTTTTGACAATTTTTTAGGTATAAAAAGCAAGAAAATCGAAAAAAAAGTATTTTACTTCTTTTCTATAATTGTTTGTAGTAGTTTCATACGGAACCAGAAAATTTTCATAAAAAAAGATAAAAGAAAAAAGTAAATTGGGTTTGAGGATGAATAACTCAAAAACGAAACGTGATCGAAAAAAAATACCTTCGGATTCATTATCAGGACCCCAAAAATCCACCTGTAATAAAAAAACCATCAAAATCGGCGATGGTGTAAAAAAGTAGATAATTACTGTTAATTTTCTTCACGCTTGTAGAAAAAATGTTGTATCTTTCATTTCTTTCAAACTCAAATGATTTCTGCACTCGGCTGTCGCCTCGTGCTGAATACCTCCTAGTTTAATAACTTCTCCTTTCAGCACTTGTTATGTCAGATACTATAGAATAATCAAGGCGATAACGGTTCTATTTCTAGGTATATATCATAAGACCCATAACCTGTCAGATAATACTTATAATACCTCTCACACCTAGAAACTCAAAACTCTTTGAAGAGAGATATGTCTTTTTAAGAACTCTAAATAACGCGGTTTAACATTTATCGCTCCTTTAAAAACGTCAACTTAGTCTGTATTTTATATTCTAGTTTGTTTTCTCGGCGCTAGATGCCCACCCACTAGGTCTTTGTGATCGCCTCTTGTATAAAGATACATTGAAGGGTTTAGGTAATAAACTATAACATGGTCGCATTAAATATGAATGCCGTGCCATCCGACGGTATTATTTTGGGTTTATCAAATAGGATAAGATAATGGTATACGTTTGTAAACTGAAAATATCTCCTTTACCAGCTTTAAATACTGGTGTCCTATTGCTTATATTTATTTGTTTGAAAAAAGTGCAGTGTTTTTAACATTTTCTTTTGCAAGATACAGTAACATAGGGAAATTTTCTAGTGCACAGTATATTCCAAAAGAGCAGAGGATTGAAAGTTAGGTTAATTCGAGAGAGGCCCGACTTTACAGAGTGTACAGGGTGAGTCAACTATTGAAAAAAGTAAATATACACTGAATAGAATTTACCAACAACTGTTGCACAGATGTCTCGTCTTGTGCTCCCAAGAAGGTCGCATCTAAAATGATGTAATTGCACCATAGTATCTACAGATGGCGCCACTGGTTGCCTATTTCCCTCATCGACTTTCAAAGTCGAACGACATGACACCTTGTTTGTTTCAGAGTCCGGGTATTTCGGTTTTAATACTGATACCCCCTAAGGAAACTACCTGATGAGTCTTGCTTGGGCAGGTACAAAGGTAGCAGAATGGATCCTTGGTCCTGAAACAAATATTCTTGATACAATGGTTAAGGAGTAAATTTCCTCATCTTTAGTTCTTTCATATAAATTTTTACGTCCAAGAAACGCACAGAAATTAATATTTCTTTTCTCATATATATATATATATATATATATATATATATATATATATATAAATAAATATATATAGCTAGTCTATGGCGGCCTGATGAGCTCTAATAAGAGCGAAATCGCGATCGTCGTTTGACTAAAATGGATCATTGTGTCTGCTGTGATGCAGAACATGTTCCAAACAAGGATCATTTTCTTGTTATGACGTTGGTGTAAGTGGAATGAAAACATACAATCATTTAATACTCCCAACAAAAGCCAGGAGTCACAATGTAATTCAACGCCGGTCGTGGTATTAGCCAGCGGAGTAGTTGTTTTTGTGATTCAATTTTGTGCCTTTGCCCTACACGGGGCTCGCTAGTCTATGGCGGCCTGATGAGCTCTAATAAGAGCGAAATCGCGATCGTCGTTTGACTAAAATGGATCATTGTGTCTGCTGTGATGCAGAACATGTTCCAAACAAGGATCATTTTCTTGTTATGACGTTGGTGTAAGTGGAATGAAAACATACTATATATATATATATATATATATATATATATATATATATATATATATATATATGTAAGTTGCGCACATTTTAAAAATATTTTAATTATACAGGGAGTGTCAAAAAAAGTAGGAAAACTAAAATTGTAATACTTTTTTGTATAACATGTTATACGGTTAAAATTGATAGTTTTTCAAATATTTGACTTTGAAAAAAAGTCATATTTGATGCATAAGTATTCCTGATTAGAAACATAACACCCAGTTCTTTAACTGAAAAGACAATATTTTGCTTCTACACAGAATAAGCATGGAATAAAACATTACTTTATATACGTAATATGATTGTGGTGCAGAGGATGGCCAAATTGAAATACCCAACTTTAACATCTTTGGACTAGTTTATTTCAGTTTTTTTAAAAGGCACCCCCTGTACAGTTTTATTTATTCTTCTAGAGCATAAAAAACCTACAACTTCTAGAACACATTATATGTCCTCGCCAGTTATTGAAATATTTACAATTTTCATAATTTTACGTAATTAAAAAAATTAAGAACTCGAGCAAAGTATCTATGGTATCCCTCAGAAAAACAGAAGTAATTAATACGAAGTAATAAGAATAGTTATTATCTAAGATCTAAATAAAGTTAAATAATAAAACAAAATACACCTAAAATTTCTTAACAAAATTGCTACAAATGAAATAATGATTAACACCATAATTTGCGGTAGCAAGCCCACAAGAAAATAAAATATCAACCATTTCATATTACATTAAACCGAGGGTTACACGCTAAAGATTTTGAAAAATGTGCTGTTTTGCAACTTCTGAGAATAATTCGAATAGGGCCATTTCCGACCTTTTTAGAGAAAATTATTTTCTAGGATAAATATATATTTCGAAGCAATGGAGCCGCGAACTGGCATAACATAATATAAGGATTTGAAAATTGTGTTAAAAACGGAGTCTACGGCGTTTAATTTGATCCACTTGAGAATTTTCGAAATTACGTAAAAAACGGTCTCTACGCACCTCAGCCAATATTTTACTGAATAGAGATTTTGTTGAGTTTCGATAACTTTTGAATAAATCTCAACTATTTTTGCAATACCGCTCATTTCAAACAAATTTAAATACAAATTTGTTGCAGGCTATTAATCTGTTTAAAAATAAATTCCTCTAAGTAATAAAAAATATTATTATACTTTAAGAAATATATTACAAGACCTGATTTCAGAAACAAAGTAAATGAAAAAAGTTGTATCTTTTGCGAAAAAATTATGTAGTTTCTCATTAGGTATACAACACAAAATTATACTGAATACCGATGAGTATTCGTTAGTCGCTCGTTTTCCACCTTCATAGTCTAGCTCTATATCATATCCCTCGTATGTGCTTCCTAATGTATAATGCTGATAAATATCTATTCTAATAGGTTTATACTTTTCCTTGCTTCTACCCAATTAGTATTCGAGACATCAATCCAATTTTTTCTATGAATTTAACGCTTTTTATTACTTACACTTTGCGAAAGCCCGCAGGAAAAAGGCTTCGTGATATGACGGGCCTGTTTCGACTAGAATTTCAAACAGGTGAGCTCGTTTTTCGAATAATAAGTGCCTAAACAGAAAGCTAAAGTAATTCATTAAAATATACTATAACTATAATTTGAATAGCTATATATTAAATATTGTTTAATATGTTATAGTACAAATAGTGACAATATTATTTAGATGAATTACGTCAATTGGGGTTATTGCACCTTCAAAAAAAACTCTCTTGAATTTTTTTACCTAATGCTGAACTAACCCTGAAAAAGTCTACAAAAAATCTATATTCCAAAGTTAATGAAAATATGAGGTAAATGCACAAATTGAGTGAAAGTTCATAGACAATCCGCATCAATGCATGTATAGAGTTATTATTTGTTTAGGTAAAGATAATCTGCACCAATACGCTATCGAGGCTAATAATCGCAGTAAATTAATATATTGGTGTATCAATTCCTAGGAAATTAGAGAAATTACTAACTGACAAATGTGTATCTGCATTAACAACCCCTGTCCACTCATATTCGGCGTTAATCAGCGTTAATGGAGTGGTGTATGAAGTAGATGCACCCACCAGGTTTCGTATCTGCCCCGCCGGAACCAACGTCAGCGCACTGGACCACCGGTCTGGGGTTTTAACACTTTTAACTGCAAGTATTTGAAATTCGTAGTGGTGAGTAGGGATGGGCTTTTTATCGATTGTTATCTATACGGCAGATAGTTATATAGTTATCGATAGGTCAGCGACATACCGAATAACAATAGGTAAATAAAAGTTGTCGATATATCGATAGCCGGTAGGTATACGAGCAAATTCGCTATGTAAAAGTGAGTACCTTTTTTGGTCTCCAATAATTTTGGTGCAAATATATCGATAGGTCCATAATTATCGACATATCGAAAAATAAAATGTGATCTATTATTACTTATGCTTGAATAAAAGTTATATTTTATTGTGTTCCTAGTGATTTTCTTTTGTGTTAAAATTAATAAATATTAATTTTTATTAACCACGTTAGAACCGATTCTAACCGCTTTGTATTTCATTTAGTCTGAGTATTAAAAAATGTCCGCAGACTTTGGGAATTTCTGATTTTACATTGTTGGATATACCGTAAGTATTTCTGCTACTTATCGATTTTAAAATCCTTATTCTTTTGTTGCGTTTAATTTATTTCTAGCAATAAACTTTTTGTCAGTTGTACAGTCAAAATTCTAGCAATCGGAATTATTATTATTCACAGTTTCGCCATGTTGAATCAATAACTAACTTTTTTCAGTCAAAGTTGTTGTCATTAAACAAATACCCTTTTAGGTCAATTTATTCCTTGTACTTGACCAGTTGACCTGACTAATGTATACCCCTTTATGTTGTTTAAAGATTTAATTTTATTTTGTCGTGAAAAATAGTCAGTATAATAATTCATTCATAGGAGTATAATAATTATAATTTTGCCTAATCCACAGGAATATAGGTCACATTTGGCCTAGATATATTTTAATAATGAAATTTAATATTTTAGTTCAATCAAAATTACTTAGACCAGCAACGGCCTACGTAAAATTCTTTAAATTATACTTTAAATAAATATCGCGTAAATCATAACTCTGTGTACAGATATTATAAATTTGAAAACATTCAGATTTTTAAATACATTTTATTTTCGGAGAATTACGTATCAAACATTTTTAGGAAATGTTCTCATTTTTCTTCGAAATGTACAGATATATTCAAATTTGTTTATTGATAAGTATTATTTTTTTAATTTTGGCGTTGTTGAGAGAAATTCTTACCTTTTAAATTGTGGGTTGTTTATAAATGATAGTATTACACTTTTCCAAACTATTCTAAAAATGTGTGTCATATGTTATTGACTGAAAGTTTATTCTTGTTATGCAACTACAACCGGATATGGATTCGGTATCATTTAGATCCGGAATATTTAGATATTCGGTGAATTTTGAGAAATATCGGGCGCACATAAATATTTTTTAAATAAATAAAAGGGGCAGACGGTTGGAATAATTTTTGTTTATATTGGTTATTCATTTCGTATCCTCAATGAATGGTGATAACTTTAGTTCATGCTATTTTCAATTGCAATTCGTGTTATACTAACACTTTTTCAAGCTCTTGACTTAGTGTTAAAACCTTAGTAATGGACATTTACAAAAATAAATAAATAAATAGGCACACATTACGTATATCGTAGAAACAAACGTGTACTTATACACAACTGACAACTTTTTGTTTAAAGATGCGGCACACACGCGTAGTCTACTCAAGAAAAAAATAAATACACGTAAAAATATGGAAATTAAAAAAAAAAAAACAAACAAAAGATTGGTTTTTTAATAACAAAAGAAAAAAACTCGCAAAAATATTGTTCGTCTGTTTGTCTGTTAGTCTGCCGGTCCGTTTGTCAGTTCGTGGCAAAAACGACTAAACAGGTTAACTTCAAATTTTAGTCAAAAATTAAAACCCACATGTGGATGACCTGGTAATATTTTGGTAGAAATCTAACATGTCGGAACAAGACGGCGGCCTAGTGAAACATTAAAAAAATTATTACTAAGCAAAATATTTATCCAGTTTACCTCAAATTTTGCATAAAAATCAATTGTTACATAGAAATGTTACCAGTTAACATTTTGGTATTAATCCAAGATAGCAAAATAAAATGGCGGCCTAATAAATTATTTAAAAAAATCAGCTTGAACAGCTACGTGCGAATTCAACAACAAAATGGTGGTGTCTGTCAATGTAAAAACTACTTATGATTTTATTTTAAATTATTTTCAAAAATTAAGTGCGGTATAAGTAGAACCTGGTAAAATATTGGTAAGAATCTAATATGATTAAATAACATGGCGCTCAAGAAAATTGTTTGAAAAGACAGTATATATGGGTTACTAAATGACTATTTACTAAACTAAATTGGGTCACATTTCTCTATTCTCAATAAAAGGAAATAATCGTAACGAGGGAAGTTCCGCGTAAAGGAAATTTATCGAGTTGAACGAAGTTGAAGCCCCTCCCCAAAAAAAATCGAAAGATTATGGTAATTGTAAATTTCAAACCCAAATCTTACGTAAATCTAGTACTAATTGCAAATTTAAGACAAATACGGGAAGAAGAAACGAACGTTCGGTAGCCGAGGTCGAATTGAATCGTAGCAGGTTTCGTACGTTTCCGTTAGATTTGTGATCCTGTTCCACCGACTTGAGTGTTGTGTTGTGACTTAAATCAAAAACCACCAAGTAATCATCTATGTACGGTATGTATGCCTATATTTATTTACTCACGATTCATAGAAATGTTTATTTTAAACAGTACAACAAATGCCTTCTAGCTTGCAAGGTAGAACAGAATAATTTTTTGTTAACTAATTACTATGTAAATGAACGTTTATTGTATTCAATTCTTCTTTTTTTAGTAGTCTCAAGCATTATTTGTATATAAAAAATTTATTGGATACAAAATCAAGGAAGCTACTTCAGACATCCGATCCTTTTTTAAACGAAAATAATCATCGCCAACTAACCAAAATGTGGGAACAACAAACAACTTAGTCCGAGGTAAGCAAAAATTATTCTGTTTTAGTTAAAATGTTTTACATACAGCATACTTATACACGGTGAGCTAAAAAAAATGTCAATTGTTTTCTTATATAACTTGTTTTTATTTAATCAATGATTCAATGTTGTTCTAAGTAGTCTTGCAGCCTATTAATGCGGATTTTAAAAATTTCTTGCCCAGGGTAGGTCAAATTCAAATTCAGTGTTTTCATAAGATAGGTATTTTGGAAGCCATAAAAGTAACACAAAATTTGATCCTCTATTCCCCATCTCTATTTTTTAAGAAAATAAAGCCAAAAGACTTTACAAGTTACAAATTTGGCGCATTTTTATTATGTTACTAGCACTTTACTCACTGCGCTGCTAGCGTCAAAAATGGAAAAATTAATCAATGTAGAGAAATATGTATAAAATAGTTACCTATCTACAATATATTTTTTAATTTTCAACTTTTTTTTACATTTGTTTATGTTAGTTCTCATTTACATTATAGAAAGAAGCCTTGTACAGAAGGAGGCTATTTTTCTCATTAAATTTCAGATTTTAGATTATTTTGTTTAATTTAAAACACCGTAACACATACTAACCCCATTTCTTCCCCCCCCCCCCCGCTCGCCGCGACTAAATTATAAGTTTTTCAAAAGTTTGTAAAAGGTATTGTTTCAGACTTAATTTCCTTTAGTTTTATACCCCAAAACCCATATTTTGACAAATCATCATCGAATATGTTGGTTTCAACACCTGTTCAAATTTTCCAAAAATCCAAAAACAACTATCGACTAATTTTTAAACAGAAATCTTAAACATTTTCAAGCTCTACATTCATTCCGAATTCCAAGTAACGCCGGAACCAGTTTACATACCGATTTTGCTTTTGGTTTTTCGGATACAGAAAATCTTTTTCTTAAATATCAACCCTTATTTTTACACTCCTTTAGGGTTAAAAAACTAAAACTATCTTCCATTTTTCATGGTTGTTAGTCAACTTGTATAAGCTGTGCTTTTTTTTATTGTTCATGCTTATTATGGCCCCTATTAAAAAATATAAAAAACGTTATGTAAACAACTTTTTCCGCAGAATTCAGTAGTGTAGCAATTTTTTTATTTTAAGATACAGATAAAACATTTATAACACAAAGTGGGGTTTTCTTTAATGGAACACCCCGATGTTTTTTACTAGTCCATAAGATGGCATTATATTTTAGCAACAGTTTAATATAGGTATAAAAGTTCCCAATAATTTCATCCAAGGATACACTTTTTTTGACCCTAGACAATAAAAAAAAAAGTAACTTATAGCCTCCTAGTATATTCAAGTAGAAAATATTAACAAATTTTCTAAAATATAAGCAAATAGCTCATTAAAAACGCATATTTTCCGGCTATTTTTAATACAATATTAATTTTTTTTAATACATATATTTTTTTAGCAATACACGTTGCAATAATTAATAATTGGTTTGTATATATATTGGATGGCCGTTTTATAAAGCTTTTTAATTTTTGTTTTTTTTCTGATAAAATTTAGTTTCTTACAGGTACAGTATCGTCTCAGACAGAACCTCAGCCTTCTTGTAGAAGTAGCACTTGTACTAGTGCTTCTAATTAGTATAAAGTTCTTCGTCAGCCAATGAATAGTCAAGATACTACCAATATCACCACTAAGATAAAGCAGACTGTTCAAATAAATTTAGGCACCCTTCAATCCAATCCGTCACAACCATTACTTAATACATACCCCTTGACCAGTTTTGGATAGCAGAAGAGAGCATTTTCTGAAAGATATTTCACGTTATATCTATGGCTTGAGTACAATATCCAGCAAGATGCAATATGCTCCTACACCTGTAGAATTTTTGGTGAAACAACGAGATACGAACAAATTTTTACAATTCATGGATTTAAAAATTGGAAAAAATGGGGAGACAAGTTAAAGAAGCACTCAGAAAGTCAGTACCATATGAGAGACACCAGCAAGTATTCCCTACTTTTACATTACTTATCTATAGTTAATAAAATTTACTCAGGATGAAGTAACAAAAGTAGTAAAATTATATTAGATGCTACTATAACATTTCACGCCAAGGAATATCATTCAGTAGCCACAAGGAATTCGATGACTCAACAAACAAAGGGAATTACAAAGAAACCTGTGAATTAATTTCAAGACATAACAAACCATTTTTACAGTGGTATAATAAATACTTTAATCTCACTAGTTCAGATATACAAAATGAAAAAACGTGGGTTTAAAAGATACACCAATAATTGCACAAGTATATGAAGGAGCAAGTATCATGTCGGGCAAGATAGGCGTCGTACAAGCAAAGATTAGTATTGCTCATACACTCAACCTGGCTGTGGTTAATACTTGCAGTGAAATACCGGGAGTCAAAGAGTTTTTCAATGCGTTTTCCGAGCCTTCAAACCATAAATCTTTCAAAGACGTACAAAAAAATTAGGAATAAGTACACTTGAATTGAGCAGGATCAGACACAAGATGGAGTTGTATTTCAATTTCAATTTCAATAGTTTATTCATGTCAATATTACAAAGTAATTTACACAAGTCAATGGAGATAGAGCAACAATTTCTACAAAAATAATAGTACTTGTTAAATAAAATGGAAGTTCCGCCTTCATCCGACATCACTCCGGCATATCTCACTGCCTGATGTCGACCCCTTATATAAGATTCTATAAGTGTCTTCCTGTCCCGGCTGAAACCGTACGCCTTAAGCTTACTCAGAAGAATGTTGTGGTCAACGCAATCGAATGCTTTGCTGAGATCGCAGAGGAGAACTGTACTGAGAACAGTGAAAACACACCAGAATAATTTCTGAAACCAGGTCCAAAATACCCAACACCGTAGTCCTATCCCTCCTAAACCCAAATTAACAAGAGCTAAACAGACTCTTTCCCTCAAAAAAGTCGACAATCTGCTTAGCCATACACTTTTCCATTAATTTCGATATAACTGGAAGTAATGATATTGGGCGGTAACTCTCAGGCACACCGACATCTCCTTTTTTATAAAGAGGAATAACTAATGTATTTTTTAATATAGATGGAAATATATTTTCTTTAAAGCATAGATTTATGAGCTTGGTATAATTTCGTTCTTTACAGATTTGATAATTTTCACTGTCAAACCAAATGTATTACGACTATTTTTATTTTTTAATTGTTCAAAACTTCACGGACCTCATTAAAACCGACCGGAGCAAATGAAAATTCATGAGGTATAGGTAAAAAACTTTTAAGATGAATTAAAGGATCAGTATTTGATTTCGGAATATTATTTACAACATTATGAGCCACATTAAGGAAGTAACCGTTAAACATTTCAGGGGTCAAATTAGTATTTTAGGGACTATTTCTATTGCAGGCCCTATGGTTATTTATTATTTACCACATTGTTCTTGATGGGTTTGGGGAAGATCGAATTAAGTTGTCAATTGCGGCTCTTTTAGTTTTTTTGATCCCATCCCTATAATAATTTCTTCTTTCAGCATCCAGTAGGAGCATTAACTGTCAAGCGGTTAAAAAGAATTATTCTTCAATTATTACGGCTCTAAGAAATGAAATCGACGAAAACTCCAATAGAAAAGTTGTAGAGGTGCTTGAACTTTTATCAACTATAACACCAAGTAAATTTATAGTAAATCTATTTCTGCTGCCCGAAATCTTGACAACTGTGAATATTTTAAGTAAGCAATTGCAGGGGAGAGAAAATACTTTAGGAGCATCCACAAAAATATTAAATGGGATAATAAAAACCCTGGAAACTAAAAGAAACGAGGCATCATTCAATAAACTGAGGCAAGGTATAAAAAAACTGCACAAGATAATGATGTAATTATATGTACCAGAAGAATAGAAAAAAGTCGGTTTCAAGTAATTTGAGTGAATACGCTTTAATGTCGACTATAGGTCGGGATGAAAATGAAGATGTTTCTTGTAGTACAGGAACAAACTTAAATGAAATAAAAAAACCCTGTATATTATTGCATGGTTGACAGTATCGTAAATCATATGAAAATCCAATTTTCTGAAGCCAGTCAAGAGCTGGCTATTTCAACAGACACACATTTAGAAATGGATCCAGTAGAGAACCAAATCTTCATAGAACATTACAGAAAGTTATTTAATATTGACGAACATTCACTGAAAGCGGAGATGCATATGATTCAAAAATGCCTTGAGGACAAAATCAGTGAAACTGATAACTTATTAACCCTAAAAACGAAGTCGAATGACCCAAGATAGGTTTACTAATCTATTACTCCTAAACATCAATAATGATGTTGCAAAAAATATCAAACATCAAGAATTAATAGAGGAGTTTTTAAAGTCAGAAAATAGGAAATTAATGCTTTTGCATTCGCAATAAATAGTGACATGTAGTAGTAAGAAGTTTTTTTTTGAAAATATGTATACATATGTGTTAGTATTAGTTTGTTTACAAGTATGTATTTTTAGTAAAATTTTGAATATTAAATTCTAATCCTAAATTTCTAATTGCATGATTGCACTTAATATCATGTCCCCAAGGTCCTGGGGCTTGAGCCCCTTCAAAATTGGAATGCTAATTTCGCCACTTCTGTATATGCCTCCAGGACTATCTTGACTGCAGCCACGTCGTTGATATTGTTATGCGTTCTTTTGTTTCATCCACCTTCCTTCTTTGAGCCTACTTCTGTAACTGCTTTTTTTATATTTAGTAGCTGAACTAATATCACTTTCTAAGCGCTGTTTAGCCTTCATTCTGTCAGTTCGACTTTGTCGATCGGACTTATTCGCGCCAATGCATACCGAACTATACCCAAGTCTCAAATGTCTCACATTCTTTTCCTTTATTATTATCGTAAAATATACCAATAAGAAGCTTTGTCTACCTCTAAAACCAATCTCGTAACACGAGAAAGGAATTACAGTATAATATTTCATACACTGTGCGTTTTTTCAAACTTGTTCGAGGCTCCAGACAAAAAAAGAAATGAGAGTTTTCAGCCTTGAGATGTGTTATTTGTTAAGGTGAAAAAAGAGTTCTGAGAAGTAGAGTTAACATATTTATTTCTCGGTATGTGTCTTTAAAACGCATTATTTACCTTTTTGTTATTGTTATATATTGCTGGCCTCTAGATTTTAAGAACTCAATGTATTTAAGCTATAAATAACATAGAAAAAAGGAACCCCGTGTAAGCACGTATTTAATTTTAAACGGCTCCAGAAATGCATATTCTATTTTCTTATTTATGGGTAAGTCAAGGACTAAGTACTACGTGGTAGCATGTAATGAAGAAACTGAGGATTTATTCCTAGCCAGATGACTTAATAAGGCATTAGTTTTATTTGATCTATGATCTTATACTCTATTTGGGTAAAAATGACTCTAAGGACGTCCGTTTTTAGGAGTTCTATTCAGAAATGTCGTATTACCATTAGTATGAGGCCCCTTTACATATCTCGTAAGGGAGAAGTATTGAAATCTAAAAAAATAATTTTGCAGATCTTTGTGTTTTAGGGTCTTTAGTCAGTCTGTCTGTACGAGCCATAGCTAAAAAACAACTTATCCAGTTGACTTCGAATTTTGGCCAAAAATCAAGGATCATATGGGGATAGAATAATAGCATTTTGGTGAAAATCGAAAAGGCCGGAAAAAATGCCGGCGGCATAAAATGTTAACAAAATGCTATTTAAATATTGGCATATTTAAATTAAATAGTTTTATATTGCCTTACAATTATATTTGCGCATTTTATTGAAATCAGCTACAGCTTTTTCAAGTGTGTTAGTATACTTGAATAGAACCTTCATGTATTTAAAATTAACAGAAAAAGTTTATTCAATTATGAAGTATTTCGTTTAACCGATATTCGCGTACATCTTAGTACCTACCCACGACGACCAATATAAACTTCAGTTTCTGTTTGAAGGTCGAAAGCGTAGGGTTGTTTGTCATTTTCTACAACTCGGGATTGTTCCTCACAGTCTCCATTGAGAGCTTGATATTTTAAGTTATTTTATTATTAAAACATTGTTATATTTCGTTTCCAATAATAGTATTGAATTGAAGAGCTTAAGGACTCCCTTGTTTTAAGTAAAAAAATGGACAAAAAAAACAGCAATATTTTGGAATATAACATATTATACGTGTCTTAGAAATTAGGATCAAAATGTCAACGTTTTGTGTTAATTATGTATAGGAAGTAAAATTCAAAATATTTTTAACCAAAAAAAAATTGCGTCTTCGTGGTCTTTCTTTTAGTAGTTGTGGATAATGCGAAAGTAAGTATGAAACAATTGAAATATTGTTTGGAATATTTGCAACAAGATTACATTATATTGACAAGTTCATGTGCTTACCTGGAAACCCAGGAATTAGAGAGTAAGTATATATCGCGTAAATTGCATCCACTTGATCCGATCTGCTTCAAAGAGGTTTGAATGAAACCCGTATTTATCGCGTAATACTAAATCGGATGCATAAATCCAAAACCTCAATTCACTATTGTACAACAAAGAAACAAGCAACGTAGAAAGAGATGCAAGTAGTGGAAAACGACATTTTTAAAATAATTGTTATTGCTATTCTAACCAAGGCTTTAAAACTCTGACCATTTTAATTTAATTATCGACAGTAATTAAAACCATACAAAGAACAAAAACAGAACAGAAATAAACTCCGACTCTAACAAAAAGTTAGGTTAAAAGAGAAATCTGGTTTAAAACTGTCAAAATATAATCCAGTCCGATACCAATCCTCGCCTTTATCGTGATAAACATATTCCGATCCGCTTCAGTTCAACTCAATTCCAAAAAATACATAGGACTCAATTGAAGTGGATGGAAATATCAGTTTATTGCCGTGTATATCGCGATTTTCAAGTGGATGGACTACATCGGATCGGTCTAAGTGGATGCAATTTTCGCGATATATACGTAATCAGATATTTCATCTTCTATTGAATAGCTGAAACCTGATTTGAAAAAAATATTAATTTTCATTCCCAATATCGAGAAGAAAAGATATGTTTCCATATACGTATTTCATTATACAGTTTTTCTTACCAAGATCAAATATTTTAGAAATTTAACTCATATTCATATGTATTTCGCCAAAACCAGTAAAAGGTTTACTTAATTCAAGGCAAAATTTACTTGAATGCACGAATTTGTTTATTCTGTTGCAGGTGCAATGATCCATTTCAGTCAAGCCCAATGATCAATTTCAGTCAAACTAAAATTTATCATTGAGCCTATGACATTGCAGGACTTTTTGCACACAGGGATCATGGTATCCTTGTTGCGACCTTAGCGTAACGTGAATAAAAAATATATTAACATTCTTTCTCCCAACGAAAGTCAAGAATCCATACGGTAATGAATGCCGGTTGTGGTATTACCCAGCGTGGTAGTTGTTTCTGTGACTCCATTTTGTGAATAATAATAATAATAATATTAAAAAATCCACAAAGCATAAAAAAATCGGTAAATTCGCCTTTACCCACAACTGTCCTCGTGCATTTTAATACATTATGTGTTTCAAATAACATACGCCATTCTTAATGGGTTATTCGTTTATATTGTGATTGTATGAGTATAGTTCAATTCGGAGTACGAGACTGCTACATATACCTGCAATACTGGCCGGAACATTGTGCCGAGTTTGAGCCAATAAGGAATAAAATGCAAAGTTATTTAACATTGTCTATACAAATTATTATCTGTCTTTGGTAATACTAACGGTGTATAAATTAAGAAAATGTTTAGAAATACGTATGTACTTCTAAACATGTTCTTAATATGCCCTTCATTCCTGTCTAATATTCCGATTATTAGTTATAAATAGACATTGACATTTTAATGCAGGGCGTGCGCACATGACTGTAGTAGTAGCAATAATAGTAGAAAGTTGAGAAAAGAAGCCAAGCTGGTAGGACAAAATTAGCCCTTGTCGCCGACTCTAAGAGCTCACCCCAACCTTCTACACTGCCTCTCTTATTTCCTTCCAATCCGTCTCTATGTAGCGAGCCTGTGTTTTTGGAAAAAAATGTGTACGCCAGTGTATGTCTTGCCAGTGTATGTCTTGCTTTTTGTGAGCTTATCGTATAGACAGTCTTGTCTTGATCTTTTCCCCCTACGAGCCTGAAGCATGGAGAAAAAAGATATGAATGAGTGATGTTAAAGTACTGCATGCTTTTTGCATTAAGGTAATTCGGTATAACCTACGATTAAGGGACAATCCCGGAGTACCTGTAGAATTATTTTTTGGCCCGGACCCCAGACCACATTCCAGCATAATCCGAGCCAAACCGGACGGGTGGTGGCAAGCCTATGTCCAATCAGAAACACAATAGCGGCATTGTCGTTTTTAGTGTTTCTAAGTAGAGCAAGAAAATGATTCTTGGGCACAACAGCTGAATAGCTATCTTGAACGGTACATAGATTAGATCTTTTCTATTCGATTTAGAAATTAGATTTGAAATGTTTGTCCTCTAATTATTCTAAACATTTGATGAACAAATATTGTTGTTTTATTAAACTCAATCTAGTATTTTTGCTTTCCCATATAATATACTATAAAGGCTATATAGAGTACAAATTGTTATCGCAAACACTTTATATATATATATATATATATATATATATATATATATATATATATAATAAATGTACAGATTTTTTCAGTTCTCATCCCAAGCTTTTGTTGCACTGTGTGAAAACTTAAAAATTTGATAATTCGACTGATTTTGTCGAGATCTATTATGTAGCATACTATAAAATGACACTACTCTATAATAATAATGGAAGTTAATTGTAGTAGTTTGTTAGTATATTCTATTTTATATACATTTACATTTTACAGGTTGGTTACTAAGTACGTCAACATATTTAAGGGGGTGATTAACTCATATTAGGACGAAAATGCATATAAACATGCGATCGATATATTTAAGGGTGTTAAAGCTTCTCGTTGTTTTCTATTTGTAAAGTAGGTACATGTTATGTACTTTTAACTGTTTTAGTTCTAAGTTCTATTATTTTTAGTGTTGAACTGAATGCATTGCGCACTGATGTAATTTATTAATCGAAATAAGAAAAAAATAATGTTTATTATGTTTAAATTTCTGTACATATACAGAGTGATCCGGCAATCGTGTACAGAACGAGACAATTTAACATTTAATTTGTTCGTTAAACAAGTATGGTTATACAACAGGCTGACAGTTAGAATATTGTATGCCATTATAGTTCAATAGTACATATCTTTATATTAAACATAATACTATTTTGAAACCTAAAGCAAATGAAAAACCTATTTCTACCAAAGGTCCTTGTAAATGTATTAATTGTATTGGCATAATCCATGAAATTAATTAATTTAAAATGCACACAAGAAAGTGATTTAAGAAGTTTATATTCACGAACTCCTGTGATAACCCTTTCAATGTAAATCCTGAGGCTAGCACAGTAGCGTAACTGCAAATTTTGAGTCCCTAGTGCAGTTTTCGACAAAGGGCCACATATTCAAATGACACGCTCGTACATCATCTAATAACTTTTGAACCCTAGTGTTTGAAAAAAATAAAAAAGTCGTCCGTGTTGTATGTCATTGTCAACCTCTTAAAAAAACCTCCGCCCTCATTATTACCATGCCCCTGGCATCAGTGGTCTCTCTTTACGGTGCAGAAGCTAGCGGGGTTGTAGCTTCGCCACCGGGCTAGCGATACGTTTTGTTTAAAGTACTTCACACTTGGGGGTCTTACTAAAATGCATTTTTTTGTATAATTAAATTTTCGACGTGCTGAAGACCTTGCTGCCATTATAGCTGGGTCAGCTTGTAGTTTATCTCCAGATTGTTCTATTATAACAGCATCTGATATTTGCCCCTCAATACTACTATACTATACTATGGCCAAATCAATATCTATTGCACCGCGTCTGTTGGCTTTTGAATCCCTATTTCCAAAAATTTTTTTTTTACTTTAAAATGTATATTTATATTAAAGTTATTTAAATACTTGCATTCAAATGGTCTTCGCATACAAAAACATTACTTGTTTTCAAAAGCTCCTTTAGATCGCTCCGTACCATCTTTAGCCACAACTTTCTTAGCTTTTTGTTCTTCGGAACCGGATCTTGGATACATGTTTTTGTAAGTGTTTTTATTGATGTATTTATATACATCGGTACTACACACCAACAATAGGCCATTTTAGCAGCAATATTCATTACAATTCGTGAAATTCCACTGTTTTACAAAATAAAAATTAATGCAAAATACAATAAAAAAATATTTATATATTAGGTTTGTATTAAGTAGAAATTCCAAAAATAATAAAATACCTTTTTTGCAAGGGGCCTATTGTGCCTTCGGCTTTATTCAAAATTAAGAATCTAGCAACGCAGAACCATTTGTTTTTACCTCACAAATCCGGACTTTATAACCCTGAACAAGATTATTGCGTTAAAACATCAAATATTTTTCTCGTTAAATCTGAATTAGAAAAATATGATATTCTCCTTGCAAAAATTCTGGAAGCGGCAAATAAACCTTCAAGCCTAAAATTATTGCAAAAGGCAATACAAAAATGTTCGGAACATCGACTAATACAATAGCAGACGAAAAAAATAATAAACCGCGTTTGGCCGGCATAATTAGGCAAGCATCTATACTCGCAAAAGATGACGTAATCTTTAAAAGGCTTCTGAATTTTTACTATTCAACCCACAAGCGTGGAACCTAGAAAATGTGTTTCTTTCGCAAAATATGTTCGAAGTTGCAAGACGAAACTTTAGATGCACTAATGTGAAGTGTTGTCGGTTAATTTATGCGTTTTAACTTAATACAATGAAGCTATTAAATCATTTAATAATTAATTTAAATGACAATTTTTTTTCGATTTCTAGTCCCGAAATCCCAAGATTATGCAACCATTCTCAAAAAGACTGATATCTCTATTCAGAACCAACACTACCACGGTTCTAAATTTCAAATCGATTTTTTACTTTTAAAAAAATTACGAATTGACTTGGTAACTTTGTTGACAGCAGTATTTAAAATAAAATCTAAGGATCGTTTTTAATAAATAATAAGATCATAGAGTGATGATGACAAAAATTGATTAAATGATTCATTCTGGCAATATGGTAAAATTTCACTGAAAATCGAAATATCATTTCATGTCTCTAGTATCAATCTCCAACAGTACAACTTTCTTGGTAATTTCGTAACAGAAATGTACATATATGCTAAAGAGTCTACCGCCGAGAAGGATGCAGAATTTGTCATTTTTTAGGTTGGGAAATTTAAAATTCATATGAATGCACTTAGGAAACGTAAACAGGCCAAGTCTGCCTAAACAATGACTAATGTTTATCTGAGAAATGAAAGTACTTCATATTTGCGACTGTGAATCAATCGATCAAAGCGTATTGACAGTATGATGACGACCTGAATATATTTTGCATTTATTTTTGCTTAGAGGAGAACAATGTCATATTGAGGTAATTTAGCTATAGTATTATAGCTGGGATCCTCAAAAAGTACTTAGAATAAATATTAGTACTTTTAGTAAATATTTCGTTTAATTACTTATAGGATTAACTTCGGACATTGGTACTTTTTGATATTTTGGCAAGATTTACTAGGTACTTATAAAATGCACTCCAAATCAATATATTTATAGTGCTTTTAGTATCGAATTCACTTTACTGAAAAACAGCCAAACTGCTGCTCATGGATGACTAGAACAATTTTGAAGTCAAATATTTCTAAAACCAAAATAGATATCTTATTTTCCAAATAGATTCGTATATTTTTTATACCACACCTATATGAAAAGCATAATTTGTTCTCAAGCATTCACGACTTCCCGGTTTCTACAAAAATGTTTTAAATTTTTCCTATAATATATTTTTCGGGATATTAACTAAATTAATTAAGGAAAAAACGGGGTTCTTTGTTTTTGGATATATCTTTCTTTTTTTGAGTTATTCCAATTTTTTCCTAAAAATGTGCAGTTTTTTTCGTAAGGCAATCATTTTTAAGAAACTCCATTAATAATTTTTTTAAGATTATTTGTTTTTTTTTAACCCAAGCTTCCACCTGTTATAGTGACGTGCTAAAAGTTGAAACATACTCGTCTTCTTAAAATATGAGCTCTGTAAAGTTTAGTAAAAGCTAGTTCTTATCCACAAACTTATTTAGTAAATTATGTTCTCAAAACTGTTTTACATATTTTTCAAAAAATTTACCATAGACGTAAATATCTTTATTTAATTAAATATGTGCAGGGTTGTTCCATCAATACGTAAAGCTTTTACAAATATTAAAAAATCTAATTACTGAGGAGTCTTAGAAGCATCTACAATTTTAATTTATGTGGTTATTATATACAGGATGTTTCAGTTTTCCTGGACGTATATTAATTGTTATCAATTTAACAGGCGTCTTGGATACTGTCACAGACTTAAAGAGTTCTTTGTAAGAAAAAATTTAATGGTCATTCCTCAATTATAGTGATGCAACGATTATTGTTATACGATTTCGATTGCGATTACGATTAGAACCAAAATAATCGTAGGATTACGATTATTAAGTAAAAAACGTAAAAATATATACTTAATACATTTTTTATTTTTTAAAAGGAATTTTAAAGAAAATAAATACAGTCTCTAAACAAAATAATAAATCACAACGAAAACATTTAAAATCTAGAATAAAAAAAAGATTGGAAATGTAGAAAGATTAAATTTTTATTTTTAAGAAAACATAACATTTTCAAATTTTCGGAGTTGGTTTCTCTAAGAAGTTTCAATGTTCCCTGCTGTCGAAAACAACCTTTCCGACTGGACCGATGATGGTTTGAATGATAAATATATCTGTGCCAATTTCTTTAAATTTGGATACAAAATACTTTCAGACCAATATTAAAAAACATTTACTGAGTGATCTAAATTAGGTGACCTTAGGTATCTCTCAATCTCATCTTTGAATCCAGGTGCTGAAAATAAGGAAAAGCATTATTAGCCTTTCAAAGGTAACGTGGTTTCATGTGACATGAAGGTTAACGTCGGACTCACACTCCGCATTTTTTTATAAATCTTAATTAAATATTACTACTTCAAAAATCGAAATGCACTTGATATAAAATTTATGAGTTCTAAAGTTATATATAATTTCAAGGGAGCATAATAAAAATTGGAGTAATAAAAAACATAGTACTGCTTTTTATAGATTTATCAAAAAGTTAAATATGGAAGCATGTAAAAATAACTTTTTTCACAAAAAAAAACATAATAGGAAAACTAGTAAAATACAAAAAAACTGAAATTTGACATTAGTTAGATGTAACTCTAAGTACTAATCTTCGTCACTTGAATCAGCCAAACAGTCATTGCAGATGTACCTTGCATGTTCCAAACAAATATATCTGCGACAGTGTGTACAGCTGAATCTTGTATTTTTCTTTCTGCCACAATAAGAGCATCGTCCTTTACTAGGTTCTGGAGCAACTGGTAGTAAGTTCTGTTCCTTTATGCCTAATATTTCCTTGAGGCGGAACCTAATGGTACGTGGAATACGATTATTTAACGCACGGCGTCGTATATGGCCATCTATCAGCTGCATGCCAAAGCATTCCAAAAATATTCTTCTGGGTGTTTTATCTAAGTAAAGTGAATTGCTTTTGAAAATGATAAATGAATTTATACCAGCTATATTCAATGCAGAATAAAATATGACCATTGGCCATCGACGCGTCGGCCATCGACACATCTTGTCTACCGTATCGACATCACCTTTTGATTTATTGTAATCGATAATCAATTGGGGTTTTCCAGTTCTTTCGTCGATTGTATCATCATTATAGTGCATTGTTGACAGCATAATAACATTTTTGTTCTTTCTGGGTATGTAGGAGACAATTGTTGCTTTTTCTTGGAACCCAAACATACTAGTTTTCTCAGGTCGGGAGATAGGATTAGTAAATTCATGAGGCAGTTCTTTTTTATTCTTCCTAATTGTTCCAAGTATCGTTAGTTTAAATTCTGCCAAGAGTCCATTGTGACGTTCCTGCTTGTTTGTGAAATTGGACGACAAAGCCGAGATAGAAGAGATACATTATCGGTTTGAACTTTATAAGGTCCAGGAGGTTGTTGGCCAACATAAACTTCTAAATTTGCGATGTAAAACATTTTTGCATCTACTAGCGCATATATTTTAAGTCCATATTTATTGGGCTTGTTAGGCATGTATACCCGAAATCCGCATTTTCCACGAAATGCTACTAACATTTCGTCCACCGTTGTAAGTTCTGACATAGAAAAATATTTACATAAATTTGAATTGAAAGAATCAAAAATTTCCCGGATCGGTGCCAACTTGTCATCTTTATGTCGCTGCAATCGTGTGTTTTTATTGTCAAAGCGAATATGTCTTAGTAGAAATTTGAATCTGGCAAAAGACATAGTCAATCGAAATATTTTCGCCGATATATAGAGTAATCCCAGAAGTGCCTTCAGTTCAAGAATGTCAGTTGGTTTAGCTGTTCTGTCCTTTGGATCGAAATTGCCCATACGAATATAAATATTTGTATTCTCCACAATTATTTCTAACACATCATTGGTAAAAAACAGGTTCCATATTTCTGCGGCAGTTTTTACTCTCCGGGCATCTCCTTTCACTCCAGGGAGACACTTGATAATGTTTTCAGCGCGTGTTCTTACCTGCCGATTTGAGGTATGTTTCTTCCACTTTGTTCGGCCGTCTTTTGCCAGATAATATGCAACATGTTGTGATGTCCCACCTTGCTCAATGTTTAGAATGTTTATATTTTCATCCAGTTCAATATCTTGTTCGTAATCAGTATCGTAATCCTGGGTCTCGACATTGTCGTCTTACAGACTAACATCGTCGTCATCTGGCTCGACGTCAGTTTCAACCTCTTCGTATAGTTGTTTAAGGTATTCTTGTTCTCGTTCATAATCACCCATATCGGTAATTGTTCAAAAATATCTCTATATTATAGTTATAAAACAGTCCAACTTGAAGAATTGATCACCTTTTGAACGACAGAAAATTTCTAAAAATATTCCAAAAAGGCTAACGTGCGGACTGTCACTCTGCATCTAAGCTGCACTCAAAAACAAACCACTCTACAAGATTGAACTTTTCATACTACATCAAGGACTCCCGATGTCGTAGCTACTGAGCGGCATGGCCGTCAGAACGGAAACGTTCGGATAGAATCGGCAAATTTCGGATCGCGCGGACTCACAGTCCGCACGTTAACTCTGAAAGGTTAGTGAAGCAGTAGTCTAAAATGAATTTGAAAATGTCTTTATAAAAGTGGGAAAGTCTATAGGGCACTGACCAGCAACATTTGACAGTGGCTCTTGCATGTCCACATCGCTAATTAATTCTTGGCAAATATCCCAAATTCCATCCAGGCTTTGGTTTCTGTCGGTTTAAGTCCACTCTCTGGTACTTTTTCAAGGCGGATAATAGAAATCTTTTTGCATTTTCAATTATACGCTGGTGTCTAATCGGGCCTTATACCGCGGATCGAGGATAGTGGCCAGGATATAATTTTTATTTTGTTCGAAAACATTAAACCTCTGAGCCAAGTGATGTTTGCTTAGTGCCTTTGTAATATCATTGAAGTAGGACAAAAGTTTAGCTACTTGTTCAACTCAGATCCACTGAAGAGTACTGAGATCATATGGACATTTAAGTTCAAGGAAAAAATTAAAATTATTAATTTGAATTTTCGCAAACAATATATTTTCGCGGAATTGTAAAGACACCATTTAACGCCCTGTATTTAGCAAGTCCCCAAAAAACCAGGAAGATGCATAAGTCAACAGAATTTAAAGGAAATTTCCTAATACAAAGACCTAGTCAAAGTCCAGCGCATGGCCGGGGAATTACCAGTGGTTCTCAAATTGCGCATACATTATAATAATCGTATAAATAATCGGCGGTTACGATTAATCGAAAAATCCTAATAATCGGCGGTTAATTGTAACCGTAATCGTAATCGTTTGATCACCACTCAATTACCTATTTTTTTATAAACCTTTTCTGGACTTTAAACTTTAAATGTATACCTTGAAATAAGAATTCGGAATTAAAAGTTTGAATTCAATGTTTTAACTTTCATATCTATATCTAGACTTTAAAATCAATTTAACGCAGATCAGCAAATTTCATTTATCTGGAACTTCCCTCGTTATAAATATTGGATATTGGATACTATATAGGATTCGTACCAATATTTTATCAGTTTCTACTTACACCATATTTGATTTTTGGACATAATTTAGTAGCTTTTTCACTGATTTTTTAAAAACCGCCATTTTGTTCCGTCATGTTGAATTTGTACCAGTTTATTCTTATATCACATTTAATTTTTCTGAAAAATTTAAAGCCCATTGAATAACTTGAACCATTGAAACTTTTTTTTTTACGTTGGGTTTATTTTTTAAACATTTTACTAGTTTATCTCTATATCAACTTAAGTTTATGTATTCAGTTCATTTCTATGTAACACTTCATTTTTATGCCAAATTTGAGGTAATTTGGATAATTAGTTTTTTAGTGATATTTTTTTAACATTTTTTCAGGACGTCATTTTCTTCTGCCATAGTGAATATTTACCAAAATGTTACCAGGTCAGACCTTTAATTTTCGACCAAAATTAATCGGATAAGTTTTTTTAGCTATGCTCCAAATTGACAGATAGACAGACGGACAGGCAGACCAGCGGAACTGAGAAAACATGTTTTTGGGCATTTAGAAATGCTAAAACTTGAAACTTTGAGGGGGGACTTTTTTCACGATTACTAACAGTTTATTTGGTTGCCAGTTTGTTCCGACATTTTGAATTCATACCACAAATTTAACAGTTCATCTCTATACCATACTTAATTCCGAAACAATCATTTTAATAAATAGTTTTTTCAGGATGATTTTTAATATTTCATTAAGCCGTCATTTTATTTCGCCATCTTGATTTCTATGTAATAGTTGGTAGTGCAAAAGTTCGGGTAAATTGGATAAGTAATTTTTTAGTAATAATTTTTTAACATTTAACTGGGCCACCATTTTATCCCGTTATATTGGATTGTTACCAAAATGTAACCGTTTCATCCCTCTGTAACCCTGCATTTTGGACCAACATTTGAAGTGAATCGCATAAGCAGTTTTTGAGTTATGCTGCGTATACAGACTTTAGGGATCCTAAAACGTGGAAATCTGTAAAAACCTAGGAGTGAGTTTTTCAAGATTACTTACAATACTTGTGTCTGAAGCAAAAAAGCATTTCGTTTTCCCTTTCGAAGATTCGATTCTACTTTATGATAAATAAAAAGGGGCTACCATCGCCAATTATGCAACAAATTTATCTAGAAATTATTATATATAGAAACATTATAAACAGAGCCTTGTACTGCCTTAAAAATTATTTAATATAGAACCCCTAGAATCCAGTTTACTCCAGTATATTTCAGAAAACACTTGCTGCTATTTTCAATTTTGCAACAAATTTAACTAGAGTTCATGTTAATAATTTTTTTAGTGCAGGACCACTAGATTCCACTTTACTTTTGAATGGTTATTATCTCAAGAATTAGGCGTCATAATATGTCAGTGTAAAAAATTATACCGTCAATGCATATTGTTTATAGTTAAGAGCGCATGCTGTTCATGTCCATAATTACATAAAGAATGTTAAAAGCAGTTGTGTACATACAAGAATGATTTTAATTACATATATTGATTGGCCACAAATAGTTTATAAATTAAATCCTATTAAATTAAGCGGCACATTGCAATTACTCTATTAAAATGCAAACATACAGGTGTTCATTACTTTTTGCATAAATGGACTTGGTTAATTAACGTATGCATTTGCAGGTATAGAAATTATGACAAATCAAAAGAAATACCTACATATTTTCTATTTCAATCTGTTTCTGACATTTATAAAACCTAGTAACGCGGCTTACTTCGTTTTGACTTATGTAGAGTTCGCCGTCAAAAATGCTATACATAGATATTGAAATGTCTTGCCTGTGATTCATACATATATATATATATATATATATATATATATATATATATATATATATATATATATATATATATATATATATATATATATATATATATATATATATATATATATATATATATATATATATATATATATATATATATATATATATATATATATATATATATATATATATATATATATATATATATATATATATATATATATATATATATATATATATATATATATATATATATATTGTATATATATATATATATACATATATATATATAATTTTTGCTTAATTTAAAATAAATTGAACAAGTCGTTTTTTAAGACCGCCATTTTGTTCCGTCATGGTGAATTCGTACCACTTTATACCTATATTTAATTTTTCAGTAAAATTTGGAGTCAATTAAATAAGAAAATTTTTTATATCGATTTTTTTAAACAATTTATTTGGCTGCCATTTATTTCGGTATTTTGAATTCGTACCACAATTTTACCATTTTATCTCTATGTCACACTTAATGCCTGCTTATAATTTGAAAATATTTATTTATTTATTGATTTAATTTAATTTAATACACTACAGAATGACAATTCCAAATGGTATATTAGTAATACAAACAGAAAAGACTTAAAATACAAACAGAAAAAGAAACACTAGAAAGAGAGAAAATATTCTGTATAATTTAAAATAAACATGTGTAGTTAAAATGTAATAAAATATGTGAAATCTAACTAAAGCTATTTGTACAAAATTTGTCTTTTTATCTTCGATAAACCAGAACTGAAGATATCACAGTCAGAATAGAGGCGGTTGTAGTTATGTAACATTCTGTCAACAAAAGCTTTGAGTTTATAGTTTGTACGGTGTGGACGTTCATAAAACAGTTCTTGCTGCCTTGTACGTCTATTGGGAACCAGTATGTGATTAACTCTAAAAGTTCAGAGCAATCAATTAAATTGTTCATGAGTTTATACACAAAGAGAAGCAGTGCATCATTACGTCTCTTTTCCAGACTCTTCATTCCACACAACAATAGTCTGGTCTCATAGGGAACAATAGGTACTTGATGAATCGGTTTTGGACCTTTTCCAATCTTATTTTGTGGGTGTTATAACTCGGAGTCCAAATAACTGAGCAATACTCGAGGATGCTGCGAACAAGGCAGTTGTATAAACTCATGATTGCTTTGGTATCGTTAATGTATTTTGTATTACGTTTGATAAATCCCAACATTCTGAAGCTCTTGAGTATAATACTAGTCAAGTGCTGATTAAAGGACAACTTCTGATCGAAAATAATTCCCAGGTCATTTATATTATTTACAGTGTTAATAGATTCGTTGTATATCTTATATGTAGAGATAATCGGATTGACACATTTATAAAAGATAACTGCCTTGCACTTGGATACATTAATCTTTAGTAGGTTTTCAGTGCACCAGGAAGCAAAAATGTCAAGGTCAGATTGCAGTGAATTGGCACTAGAATATTGTAAAATTTTAAGTCATCCGCGTATAGGAGGAAGCGGGATACTCCAAAGCAGGATGCAACGTCATTGACAAAGAGCAGAAACAGAACAGGTCCAATGTGCGACCCTTGAGGGACTCCAGAAGTCGCAATGATTTCTCGGGATGAAGAGCCACAGATCTGTACATATTGTCGACGCTCAGAGAGGTAAGATTTGATCCACTCTAGGTAACTTCCGGTAATGTCAATTTCGGATAGTTTCTTCAACAGGAGCGGATGGCAGACGCTGTCGAAGGCTTTAGATAAGTCAGTGTAGATTGAGTCGACTTGGTGACCCGCCTCTATTGATGATAATAGAAAGTTTTGGTAAACTGCAAGGTTGGTGGTTGTTGAGCATCCTCTATAAAATCCATGCTGGAATAATATAATTTTTGAAAGTCAGGAAAATTTCGTGGGTTAATGTAGCTTCAAAAAGCTTTGGAATGGCTGAAAGTATTGATATACCACGATAGTTGGTGACTTCGCTCTTGTCACCGGATTTAAAGATAGGTACGAGGTTAGAGATCTTCCAAATTTTCGGAAAGGATCCACTATCAGGTGAGCGTTGAAAAATGCTACGCAGGGGTGATGACAAATACCCTGAACATGACTTTAAAAATATAGCGTGAATGCCGTCCGGATCAGCTCTCTTAGACGGGTCAAGGTGGCTCAGACCATCGGGAACTTTCTGTGTTTCAAACGTGTGGGATGCCAATGTAGTAAAGAAACGAACAGGTGCCACATTCGTCACCTCAACTTTATTGTTGTTCGAATAAGATGACTGAAAGTGCGAGGTAAATCCATCGGCAATAAGCTGAGGTCCGTCAAGCTCACGACCTTCGTATCTCATCCGCTGGGGTAAATTCGAGTCTTTTTTGAGGTTATTTATGTAGGACCAGAAATGTTTTATATTTTGAGTCAAATAGTCATCATGGAGACTCGATCGTTTGAACCTCCTGTAGGGTTTGTTTTTCTCCACAATACATTGTCGAAGTCCTTTGTCAAACCATTTAGGATACTTCTCGGTCATGACAGTTTTCTTTGGGACGAACATCCGTATACCCTCAAAAAGAATCTCGTAGAAGTGGCTTATCATCTCATCTAAGTCCGAGATACTTCCTAAAAAAGACCAATCTGTCCCTTCGTAAAACTGGTTCAGTTGTGAATAGTCTGCTTTGTTAAATTGGTACACTGAAATTTTACTTTTATTCTTTAAAGACTGGGCGTTTTGGAGATGAAACTGAATTTCAGTGGCTGGATGGTAGACATCGATGATGAAAAGTGGAGTAACGCAGAGTGAGACGGACAGACAATTGATGTCCTCGGCGAAGATTAAGTCGAGTGTTCTGCTCAGTGAGTTCCGAACAGCGTTTAACTGTCGTAACTCGAGGAAAAACATTGTCTCCACAAGAATCTCGGCAGGCAATGAAGGTAGGTCTACTGGAATTAGGAAGTCGTCTTCAATTGTCCACTCAATATATGGAAGATTTAAATCGCAGTATATTCAAAATCTATGGTTGGTGAACTTGTTGCGTAGAGATTCGCAAGTATTACAAAAAGATTGATAGCAATCAGGTGTTGAACTTGGAGGGATGTAGACGCATCCCATTATAAGCTTACTACTAGCAATGTCCAGCTGAATCCAGAGATCTAATAAGTAGTTTTTCGAGTGATTTTTTAAATATTTTATTAGACCGTTATTTTGTTTTGCTATCTTGGATTCGTATCAAAATTTTACCAGTTAATTCCTACAGTGGCGTATTTAAGGGGGGTTGGGCAAAAGGGGCAAATGCCACTCACCCTAGAGCTAGTAGCCGAAACGAAATATTTGATCCATAATTATAAAAGTGTCAATTTATCAAAATGTATAGTCAATGGGCTAAGTAGTATTTCAGCAACGCCGCAAACTGATAGACAGACCGACATAGCGACAGACAAACCGACGGAATCGAGAAAACATATTTTTGGCATCTAGGTACAATAAAACGATTTGTAAAACCTGGGAGGCTGATTGTTCACGATATAAAAAATTTATTTGGCCGCCATTTTGTTCCGTCATTTTTAATTCGTACCAAAATTTTGCTAGTTCATTTATATAATCCAATTAATTCTTACGAAAAATTTAAAATTAGTCTATTAAGTAGTTTTTTTCAAGCTCCATGGGACATGCGTGCTGTGACAATAATGAATCACTTTTCTCTACAATACAGTACAGAGTACTTTCGACTTTTGAGGATTAGGAATAGATAACATTGCTGGAACAAAATAAATTTTTTACGCCTTTCAATGTCCAAGTAATATTTTAAGTGTATAATTGTTTCAAAAAGACTTTAAATGGGTTTTATTAATACCTCAAAGAAGGCTGTTATTTTATAGTGATTTATAGTTACCTTAAAATATGCCAACTTGATTTGAAGATCCATACCCTCACAAAACAACGTCATAAAGCTAATAAGTATTTTGGATCAATACGCTATAAAAGAGCCCTATAGAAGCCATTAAAAGAAAAATGCCGCGGTAAAATAGTTTACGCCTTGAAACCTGAACTTCTTAAAATATTATGGTCTAAAAAAGGATAAAATCTCTTTAAGAAAGCTAATTAAAATGTCGTTTTATAGCTAAAAATCTCAATATAGGCCATTATGTTTTATTTATGTCCTTTAAGAAGCCAGTTAGTTTTATGCAACTCCTGAGTAAAATCGTTTTAATATGTACTTTTCCGTTTATAGGATTAGAAATACCTAAAAATTAAGAACTCACTCAACTCAGGTTTCAAGTTTCTCTTTTCTTAAATTTAATACTAATGGGTTATCTACATGTAAAAGCTCCAAAGACGTTCGGAAAATGATAGAATTGGTTATGAGGCGACAATTCTTCCTTTGTCTTAGCTTCTATTTTTGACCAAGGTAGTAAAGTCAGATCTAGGATAGTCATAAAACAATATGGTTTTAAGATACTTATTTTAGATCCTGTTTGCCATTTTCAAGGATATTTTATATTGTTTGGTATAAAAAGAGTTATAGATTTACAAAACCACGATAAATTGGAAATAAAATAGGTATAAAAACTAGAATTTTCCTGTCAAAAAATTGGAACTCGCTTAAACTTTAAATGTAATACACAATTCAAAAAAGATACCATTTATTTTCCTTTTAGCTACTTCTTATTTATGTATATTTACTATGATAGATAGGGTAAAGACAAATAGATATGACTAATCTCTAGAAAATGATACTACAAAAAGAGAATTTTATCTTAAGAAATGCTCTAATTTTTTAACAGCCTTGATCATAATTGCTGTTATAAGTAAGTTAAAAAAACACAGCAAAAATTGTCTATAGGCTTTAAATACATGTTTATCGAAAGCCTTGTGATTGCGTTAATAAAGGCTACTACTATTAATTAGGTTTTAACCAGATGTTGTCATTTGGTTGTAACAACCTTAATAAAATGACATTTTTGGTCTTAAGGATCTTTTATCACTGTTTTTTCCTTAATGGTTAAAGCAAAACAAATTTGTTGTTTAAAATTGATCGTAGCCACCTCTTGTATATCAAAATAAAAAGAAAAATGTTATTAGGGGTGATAAACTTAATTTCGTTATTTATTCAGTTCCAAATATTTAATATAGTAAAACTAATATGTTCTTGCAATCATTTTCACCATTAAAAGATTTTCGATGAATTCACGTTTAATAACTTAAAACAAAAATGTATTTTCGGACTAACCAACTTCCTTTTTCAATGACGGTTTAAACGTATACACACTTTGCGGTTCGAAGCACAAATATTTAGAAAAAACTCGAGAAAACTGTTTGTACTCTAACTTAACATTGTAGTCATTCTATTTTGGTCAAGGTCAATTAAAATTAATGAAACGAGTAAGTAATTAGTCACCATTAATAGAATGGAATTAATTTAAAATTCTTGTGAGCGCACTGTGGTTGTACAAAGAAGTTGGATGATCATAACAAATAAAAAGTAACATTACGGTTTTGCAATGACTATCTCTTTTTCTACTTAATCATACACTTTTATTTATTTAAATTATTAGGATGATCTACGTGTTGCAAGATACACTATAGCTTTGTCTTAACAGGTTAGAATGTTTTTCAAATATATTAATGTCGCTTTATAAAAACTAATTCATCAGATTTTGAGCAAAAATTATGGCTGATATGGAGATGACCTGGTAATATTTTGGTAAAAATCCGATATACCGGAACAAGATAGCGGCGTAGTGAATCGTTAAAAAATTATTACTTAAAAAACTAATTATCCAATTTCTTTTAAATTTTGCAAAAAATCAAGTGTTGCATAAGAATAAACTAGTAACATTTTGTTATGAATATAAGATAGCAACCAAAATCGCGGCCTAATAAAATATTTTAAAAATCAGTCTGAAAAAAAACTACTTATTAGACTAATTTCAAATTTTGTGCAAGTATTAATTGTGATATTGAGAAAAGCTGGTAAAGTTGTGTTAGGAATTCAAGATAATCTTCTTAATCAATTGACTGTAAATTTTTGTGAAATACGATATAAAGATAAACTGGTGAGAAATCGACATGACGTAACAAAATCGCGGTGTGTGTCAATGTAAAAACTACTTATTGAATTCACTTTCAATTATGGCCAAAATTAAGTGTGGCATAGGTAGAAACTGGTAAAATATTGATAAGGATCCAATATACCGGAACAAGATGGCGTCCAATAAAAATATTTGAAAAGACAGTATATATGTGTGTTCCTAAATAACTATGTACTGAACTAAATTAGTTCACACTTAACTATTCCTAATAAAAGGAAATATTCATAATGAGGTAAGTTCCGGGTAAACGAAATTTACCGACTTTTTTAATAAAAAAGGTTGGTAGCAGTATTGCAATTGTAGCAGCAAAATGCCAAATTGTGTCATCTACTTACTTGTCAGAGAAGCACGGGTTACGATCAAAAACTGGAGCATACATAGACAACAACGTACAACACATTGCTTAGTAGTTACATATTGAAATCTAAAAAGGGGGTATAATTTTCAACTCATTTTGCAGTGGCGGCTATTCAGGTGAAATAGGTGAAGTGCTACTTCACCAGGAAAAATAAGCAAGCAAACATCTTACTATATTTATAAATATCTCTTAAAATTTAAGTTTTTACATTCATTTATTCACACTAATTGGCAAAAAACAAACTGTGCATCTCGAATAAATATTTTACTTGACCGTCGGCGGCATGTCTTTTTAAAACTTTCAATCGAACTTTATTATAACAACTATAACAGTGGAGCGAACGGCTTCGACTTTGCTGGAGGTGCTATGTTTAGTTTACGATTTTCCTACTACGTTGCCATGACAACGCTTACACGATGACGTCGACCGCATGGAAGATTAATGTTAACCAGCGCCATACAAGGCTTTCGGTGGATTGCTAACGCAGTATACTACAGCCACGTGTCGTTCAGTTTGGGGTGGTTGTTTACTTTTATTTTCGCGGATTTCGCTGCAACCGGTTAGTTCCTTTGCAGTTTACTTGACTGTTTTGTGTTATATTTATTTATGGTGTTGTTACAACTTTATTTGGTGTAGGGTTTATTAATTTACATTATTGATGAATCCGATCACGGATGTGGTTTGCATTTTGTTGGAAACTCCATTTAATCGATGGAAGGAACAAGGTCAGAGCTTTAATCGTCATCCTGGTTTTCGGAGTACAAATGGTTATGTAGTAGTCAAATATTACAAAAATTGTTTTGCTGGCCTTGTTTACTAGTTTCCAATAAATATTTAGTGCGGAATAAAGAAGGATTTGCAGGTATGTTAAATATATGAAGGTCTTTACATAAATATGAAGACTCGGCGGAGCATTTAGAATGCGAATTAATGCTAAAAACATTTGCAAAAAATCAAAGCACTATAGCTGACACCTTAGAAGAAAATGCTATTAAATAGATTATTTATGTGCTTGGTAATTGACGCAGTTTTGTACCTTGCAAAACAAGAGTTAGTCTTTCGCGGCCATGATGAGAGCAGCGAGTCAATAAATAGGGGGAATTTTAAAAACCTTTAGGTTTATTAATATCGAGAAGTTCCAAAAAATTAAAAGATCATCACAAAAAAAATTAAAATGTTTTTACTGGTGACTCGGAAACTATTCAAAACGAAATAATTCATTATTAATTAAATTTAATTGAATGCATTTCCGATTATTTAAATGATCATGTAAAAAATGAAATAATGAACGCACAGTTTTTTTCTGTGCAAGTGGATGACACCACTGATATTACGCAAACCTCCCAGTGCTTCATAATTTTAAGATACGTTAATTCAGAAGGTTCAGTAGTCGAGAGATTCTTAGGATTTTATAATGTCAGCTCCGCTAGAACGTCGGAGAATTTGTACTCTCTATTGGATCAAATTTTGGACGAATTTGACTATAAACATAAATTAATAGGGCAATGTTACGATGGAGCAAGTGTGATGTCTGGCCATCTAAATGGCCTTCAAAAAAAAAGCGCCGCAGGCTATATTTGTCCTGATGCAGCAAAGTTTAAAAATATTTCTAAATGTCGAATTTTTTTGCAAGCCTTAGTGGTATTCCCTCATTTTTTCATTACTCAACCAAATAAACATATGCTTTTACATCTGCATCTACGAGGCGTATACCAATAATTACAGAAACTCGTTGGTCTTTAAATTCGAAGTTAGTAAATGTGATTGTTCAAGTTGCGTTTTTCAAAAAAAAATTGTTTGACATTCATTTTTGCATATCCAATATAAAACGACGTTGTCGTGAGGCGCTCTGTAAAAAAAGAAATCAACATTTTTTTTAAAACCATGTTTGATAAAGCAAATTCTATTACAGAAATAAATCATTACAAACGTGAGCTTGCTAAGCTTTCACCTATATTTTGTTTTCCCTAATTTTGACAATACCGTCGACAAGTGCTTCAGTGGGGAGAAGTTTTTCTTGCCTCAAACGTGTAAAAACTTATTTAAGAGATACAATATCTCAGAAAAGACTTACTTCTCTAGGCAATATTTCAATTCAAAAGGAATGTCTGTATTATACGTATTTCACTTGGACTTATGACAACTGAAGTTCACACAATGAGTAACTATAAAACTGTTCACTAGAAGTCTAGAAGTCAGAAATTATATTACACATAGTAAAGAAGTAATAAACCGAAACAATTGCATTTTGTCATCTTTAAAAACGTTAATAATATTAATATTTATTTCCGGGATACATATTATGAATTATTATAAGAATGGTCTAGCCATATACGTATCTGCAATATTGTTTGGAGTCTTGTTCTTATAGTTTTAGTCACTAGCTTACATCACCGCTTAGAAAAACCATTTTGCGTGACCGCAATTCAAAGATGGTCACCTTTTAATAATATTTTAAGTATACGGTTACCGTGTCACATTTTCCTAGGAAGGTACTTCATGTTATTTGGTTTGTAATGAGCTTAAATGATCCCTCGTATGAGTAATTTAAATTTTGGTTAGTATTCCAAAAGAGAGCATGCAAATAAGTAATACGGTTCCTTGCCAAAAATTGTAATCAAGGATGTCATAAATCGTATAAACTTGACAACCCACCGTAAACAATGGATAGTAGCAGGTCACGCAATTTTTTGATATGAAATCATTGCAGTTATGTTCTTATATATCGAAAGCTCGAGTGTAAATGACAAGGAAATCAGCATATTAAAATATTTTTGTAGCGTCGAAGCATGGATGAGGCATTCGGGTTCAGCATTACGGTATTTATATCAAAACATTTACAGTATTAAGAAAAGTGTTTTAAGTAACAAACAATTATATGTAAATATTTTCTTGAAAGTTGACACAGTTTGGGCTTGGGAAAATATTTTATTATTGGTTTACAGAAATGTATTTAAATATCGACATAAAAAACAACTTCTGTTCATTTATTCAAATTTAAAGTGTGACATACATAGTCCGTTAAAAAATATAAGATCGCTAGCCAAAATGAAAATGTTTCTAAATTTGAATTTCTCCGTTATTTTCCATGATTAATTTTTATTTCTAAGAACGTAAAATTATTTAGACTATATAGATTTAATTACCTTTAATAACGCAACTAAATAGCAAGCAAGTTTTTAAGCAAATTAACTGACAAACTATCGATATCACTTTTCAATATAAGCCCCCTGGCTCTCAATACATCTCAGTCATCGATTAACCAAAGTTTTCATTCCATTATGCACTACTTCTTTTATGCTGTCGTAGTCCCCGAAATTCAGGCTACTGAGATCCCTGTTAAATGCGCCAAAGATGTGATAATCACTTGGGGCCAAATCTGGGCAGCATTTTGTATATTTTGACTTAAAATTTTATATTTTTGATGACAAAGTTGTTTCTTTGGAGCAATGTGGCCGAGCGTTGTCATGTTGAAACAAAACGCCTCTTGCCAAGGATCCTTAACGTTTTGTTCTTAATGCTTGCTTTAATTTTTCTTTTAAGACGTGGAAGTACTATTTACTGAAGCATCTCTTATCATATAATCTTCCACAAGTATTCTTTTCCTGTTCCAGAACACAGCTTTAAAATTTTTGTGTTTAAATGAACCCAGGATTTGTCCCCAGTCACTATTCGACTGGGGACAAAAATCAGAATCAAATATTATGCGCTGAACCGATACTGGCAGCAATTTCATTCAAATGTATTGGCCAATTTTCTAAAATAACCTCCTGAACTGTCCTAATGTTCTTTTCTGTGATCACACGGTTTGCTTGGCAGGGACGCGACGCATCTTGAACAGATTCATTTAAACACTTGAACGAGCTATACTTCCGTACACAATATTAATTATATATTGTATATTTATATTAATTTATATTAATTATATATTTTATTTTGTAAATTATTATATTATAAATTTTATTATAAGAATTTACCTTCAGCACTTAAAAATTATGACTGACAGAATAATTTGTTTTACTGTGTCAAAACAATTGAAAACTCCGTCACGGCCATCTTAAATGGAAAAAGTAAATAACCGTATTAATTATTTTTTTAAATTATTAGGTATACTGAATTCCGTTACAGACACTATCCGGATTTCATTTAAAATGGCTACGTATTTTCGGCAAAACTTTTTTATACTTGATGTATGATTGTTTTCACTACAAACGTTAAAAAATTTTTGCTAAAATACTAATTATCCTATTTCCTCAAATTTGCACAAAAATCAAGTGTTACATAAGAATGAACTGGTAATATTTTGGTATGAATATAAGATAGCAAAACAAAATGGAGGCCCAATAAAATATTTATAAAACCGGCCTGAAAAAATTCCTCATTAGAATAGATAAATTTGCAGAAAAATTATATGCGATATAGGGATAAACTGGTACGAACTCAACATGGCGAACAATGTCGGTGTTGACAATTTAAAAACTACTTACTGAATTTGTTTTAAATTAAGCCCAAAAATCAAGTATGTCATAAGTAGAAATTGGTAAAATATTGGTACAAATCCAATATGATGGAACAAAATGGCGCCCAATAAAAATAATAATAATATTTATTTATTTAGCATAAAAGAAATAGCACATCAACAATGAAACTGAATTACTAGAACAATAATACATGGGATCTCATTAATTTTCTAAAACTATTTATGTTATCACAGTATTTTATTTCACCAGGTAATAAATTAAAATCTTGCAGACCTTTATAAAAAAGAGAATTAAGCTTTTGACTAGAGTCACATCTTCCAGACAATATAAAATCATTACAATTTCTTATATGGTAACTATGAACATTTCTAACAACCATTTTTAAGTTTGTACAAAAACATATAAACATTGAACATGATTTTCTGTTCAACAGATAATAAATTAACGACACTAAACATTGTAGCAATTGGTGCATATCTATTGCATTTTAAAATGGTGCGTAAGGCTCTATTTTGAACAAGTTGTAACTGTTGGATCTTAAAAGATGGCAAATTATAGAGAAGTGTTGAGCAAAATTCAAGATTGGGTGCCGCGATACTGTTATACATCAACAATTTAGTATTAAATGACAAATTTTTGCCCTAGAGATAAAATTTACTTTTTTTGAAAACTTCCTTGCAATGTAATCTGCATGTGCTTGAAAGTTAAGATTATCGTCTAGGATAACACCTAAATATTTAATTTGTTTTTCATGTTCAATCTTATTGTTGTTTATGCAAAAATTTATGTTTCTTATATTTAAATTACTTAGTCTACACTTACTCCCAAACAAACAAAATTTCGATTTAGCCGTCTTAAGACTTAACTTGTTTTTGCATAACCATTTAAACAAATTATCTAAATTTTCTTTAACAATCCGCTGCATCTCTAATATGTCGCTACCAGCTAAATAAATCATAGTGTCATCAGCGAACAATTCAATTTTACACTCCCTTGTAACTTCAACCATGTCATTAATATACAATAAAAACAAGAGAGGGCCCAATTGAATTTAACTCTTTGATACCGGTTTGTCAAATATGATTCAAACCATTTTAAAACTGTTTGACTAATGCCAACGTTTATCAGTTTTTTTAATAATATTGTTCTGTCAACAGTCTCGAAGGCTCTTTTAAAATCCAAAAACATAGCCGAAACAAAATTTCCACTGTCAATTTCTTTCAAAAAGGTATCACAAATACTAATTACAGTAGACTCACACGAATGACGCTCACGAAAACCTGACTGGTTAACCACCAAAATATTGTTATTAGTACAATGTGCTTGAAGTTGTCTTTTAACGGCAAGTTCCAGGACTTTTTCATACACCTCGATTGTATTTATTGGTCGAAATTCATTAACTAAAACTGTATTTTGTACCTTCGGAACAGGAATCACAGTTGATTCCTTCCACGCATCTGGAAACTCACCATTTGAAAGCGATGTGTTTATAACATTTAATCATCTATCTCCAATCACAAAACATGCATAATACCTTCTTAGAAATTCCGTTCATGCCACCACCTACATTTTTCATTTCTTTCAATATTTCTTTCATTTCTTTGATAGAAACTTGATTAAAATTTGAGAAAACATCAATATTAGGATTAGCAAAGAAAATTTTATCTGAGAGGAAGTATTTTGGGATGCTATTTATAATTTCCTGTATACTATTTACATAATATTTATTAAATTCCTGAGCAAAAGTGAATCCATCTGATATTTTTATTTCATCAGGCAATGAAAAATTTTTAGCAGGAAGTAAAACTTTCAAATTTCTTCACATTACTCTCGAATTATTTCTATTGTTATCAATAACATCTCTAAAAAATCTATCTTTTTCAATTTTAATTTGAGTTACTACAAAGTTTCGTATCCCTTTATATTCCCTCCACACTTCATCACTATTCTCGCTAACTGCTCTTACATACAAATTATCCCTATACTGCACATTTTGCTTAATATCAGTCGTTATTCAGGCCTTTTTGATTAATTTTTGTTTTTGTACTGTTTTGATTCTAGGACACATAATGTCAAGAATGTTTGAGATATTGTTTACAAAACCATTTGCCAAAATATTTACATCACCACTATTGTGATTCCATACGCTATCAATTAAATAATTATGTAATGTGTCTACATTATAGTTTTCCTTTTCCGCTACATTTTTTTTTGGGTGGATAGACAATATACAATAATCACTTATTTTTGAAGTTAAGTGTACATAAAATGAAAGGTTTTTGTTTTCCGTTATAATCAATTATTGTTCTACTTCTATCTGAGATGCGCGTTGGGGAGTCAACGACTTGAGAGAATCCATTTGAATATATGCTGGATAAGATTTTATCACCATAAAATGAAGGTTTCAATAAATCAAAATTAAAATCTCCTAATATTACGTTAACACCCCCAGTCACCCACTACGTTATGATAGTTGTTAAAAAACTCGATAAATCTAGCATTTTTCAGTTTGAGGTGGATGATACAAAACAGTGAAATGATACCTAACTCTAGACAAAATCATTTCAACCGATAATAGCCATACGTAATTTTGTATACACTGTACATTTTTTAAACTATATTTAAAACTTTGCTGTATTATAGCCATGACTCCACCAGTTCGTGCATTTGCCGTTAAACATTGTTCAATTCTATAGCCCTCAATTGACAGTTCAGTAACATCGATGTCAGCATGTACATGGGTCTCCGACAAAAATATTGTTAAGGGTTTTCAATCATGTATAAATGTGACTATGTTATTTAAGAATCCATGACAGTTAAATATATTCAAATATATTCAAATGTTTGAAAAAATAGTATATATTTGTTACTAAATGAATATGTATTGAACTAAATTGGGTCAAACTTCACTATTTTTAATAAAAGGAAAAATTTGTAACGAGGGAAGTTCCGGGTAAAGGAAAGAAGTATGGTATTTTTCAAACATCATTTATCAATAGATGAAGAGATGATTCCATTTTTTTGTCGTCACTCAGCTAAAATGCTCTTGAAAGGAAGCCAGTACAAAATGTGGTGGTTGACATCAAGCCATGGATACTTGTATAATTTTATGCCTTACTCTGCAAAAGCTGCTCAAAATGTAAAAATTGAATTTGGTATCGGGGAAAAGTTGTAATAACTGTTGAAAATCTTATAACTTTTTTACGCGTTATAAGTTCCTTGTTCATCTAAAACACGAAGTACACTTTCCGACTGGGGCGGTATGGGAAGAAGGTAGGATGCTAAAATATCCATTACATACCACAAAGGCCGTAGGAAAAAATGATTGCGGTACCATGGATTCCCGTTATGACCACACAAATGAAATTAACGTTGTGTGCTGGAATGACAATTAGGTGGTTACAGTAGCAACAAATTGTGATTCAGTAGAGCCGATTGTATCTGCCAAGCGGTACACGCAAAGAAAAAAAAGATACTATCTTTACCAAATATGATTGCTCAATACAACAACCATATGTGGAGAGTTGACTTACACATTGTTTCAAACAGTACCGCAATTAATGTTTTCCAAAATTAATACACATGTATGTTTCCAATGTTGGGTTAACGCAACGTAATAAAAAAAAATTATTGGTGTCTGAAATCTTTTAAATATGTTTATAATAATCCCAATAAATATTTATTAGTAACAAAATAGCTAAGCTTCTGTTTTTTTAATGTAGCTCCCAAATGGGTTAAAAAGCAACATAGATAACTCAGTTCATATATGTATATAGTTATTTGGAAATAACTTTATACATATTATAGAAAGTTTAATATACTTATTATACACTTTTCTTAATAAAAAGAAAATCTACTTTAGTACAGAAATAGTTGGAGCACTTTTAACAAAATTTCCCTTCTAATGAAACGTTCCTTTTATTAAGAAAACTAAATAGATAAGTTATACATTGACTTCAGAAAGAGGATGTGTCATATTTTTATAAATGTTCAGTGATTAATTAAAACATTTTAAAATCCTAAAATATTATGTTTTCGGTTTAATTTTTTTGAACATGTTTTTTCAATGTTTACTATAAGTCACAATATAATAAATTTAAGAGTAATTTTTCAAATTTGGGTGCCAAATTTCACATATCGATATGTCACTTTTCTGCAGTACAAAAAAACTTAAAAAAAGTCTAAATTTTTTTATTCCGAGGGAATTTTTTTTAAAGCCTTTTATAACTAACACAAAAGATTTATTCATCATCGCATTCGACATTTGGACCTTACAAATGAAACACGTTATTTAAAAAGCTAAGGCTACATTTCCTGCAGAAATTATTTAAACATAGGGGACATTTCTGAACTTTTCTCTCGTAAATTGATCTATTGCGTCCAGCCTCTTAATTAAATGTCCCATTTCCCCGGTAATATGTATATTTTGGCTTATAGAACAAGAAAATGTAAAAATGGCAGTTTGAGAGAAAATTGAATATATCCCTTTCTGCAATTAGGGATTCACGTAAAATGTTATTAACAAATAACAGTATGCTTTACATAGCAGTTAAAAGACAAATGACAAATCAGTCCAGCTAGTTTGAGATTCTGAGAATTCACAATCATTGATCTGCGACCATGAAAAATATGGAGAAATGGTTCAACTAGCCAACACTCATCGTGAAAAAATCACTCTCCTGGGTTTTTACAAAAATTCACGTTTTAGGGTCCTAGATGTCAAAAAAAACATGATTCCTCAATTCCGTCGGTCTGTCTATACGCGGCATAGCTCAAAAACTATTTTTTCTACAACCGTCCTTAAAATCCTATTTTACACACTGATTGCAGTAGCTAAAGCTTGTTTTCAAGCACCGATGCGTGAAATACAATGCTTTCCCTAAAGGATTTACTTCACGCGCCGGCTCAATAAGAAATGCATGGGCCGCCATTAATTTTAGGCACCGGGCCCGCACTGGTAATAATTTTATTAGGCGGCCGTGCCTCGCAATTTGTATCGTTGTCATGGTAACGAGTTGTCAAATTGCCAATGCAAACAGTTTAAAATAGACACTTTAAGTTCGAATAGTAATTTGAACAGTTTATTATTTTAAGTTATAATAAGCAATAATTATGGACTCTGATATAGAAATGTGTACTCCACCAGATATTACGGAAGCAGCGAAAACAGCTAGTAATTCTCTGTTACCTCAGAAGTCAAAGGAAATTTATGAAAACACGTACAATAAATTTATGACCTGGCGCAGTAAGAACAATATTAAAACCTTTTCTGAAAATGTTTTACTCGCATATTTATCAGAATTGTCAAAAAATGTGAAATCATCAACACTATGGAGTCATTATTCAATGCTAAAAAGTACTATTAGCATTAAAAATAACATTGACATTGGTAAATATCCAAAAGTTCATGCATTTTTAAAACGGAAGAATGAAGGATATATTCCACAAAAATCTCGAATATTGGAGAAAGAACAAATTTTCAAGTTCATAAATAAGGCTCCTGACGAAGTTTTTTTATTAACCAAAGTGATATTAATATTTGGGATTGCTGGTGCTCTAAGAAGAAGCGAAATTTATAAGCTAAAAATGTGCGATATTCAAGATTTAGGAAGTGTTCTTGTTGTATCCGTCCCTGATACAAAAACCAAAATAACAAGAAAATTTACCATTACCGAGCATTTAGAATTATACAGAAAATATGCCGCCCTTCGTCCCCAAAATTATCAAGAAAATAAATTCTTCATCAAGTATCAAGGAGGAAAATTTACTCGCCAAGTCGTCGGGATAAACAAATTTGGAAAATTGCCTATTGAAATAGCAAAATTTTTAAAACTACCACATCCAGAAAAATATACAGGCCATTGTTTCAGACGATCATCTGCTTCCTTGCTAGTTGAAACCGGTGCAGATTTACTAATGTTAAAACAACACGGCGGTTGGAAATCTTCAAAGGTAGCTGAGGGTTACGTAGAAAATTCCCTTAACAAGAAAAATGATATTTCAAATAGACTTGTCAGTTCAAAATCCAAATATGACCTCGATCACAAGCAGCAATATTATTAACAAATCATCATCAAAGGAGGCTACAGAAGTTAAATTTAGTAATCTAACAAATTGCAACATTACTATTAATAATTACAATAATTATAAAGAAGAAAATTAAATAATTTAACTATAATTTCTATTAAAAAGTTACAATTATTATAAAGTAGAAAATTAAATAATTTAATTATAAGTTCTATTAAAAAGTTACAATTATTATAAAACAGAAAATTAAATAAATAGTTCATTAGTTTAATTTGTATTATATAAAGGAGAAAATTAAATAGTTTAATTTTATTTCGTACTTGTATTATTTACGGTTGTAGAAAAAGTATAGTGTGCAATACGTGCGTGAAGACTTTTATACCCTTGTGTGATATTGTGACCCTCGCCTTCGGCTCGGGCCACAAACATCACACTCGTGTATAAAAGTTAACTTCACGCACTTGTTACACAATATACTATATCCAATTGACTTCAAATTTTGGTCAACAATTAAGAGCGATAAGAGTCATATATACATATAAGTATGTCATAAGGCTGATGAGTTCCTGAAAGTTTTAAAAGAAAATATAAAAATCTGTCAATAAATTAGGCAGACCCAAATTTTGGTATGAATCTAGAAAAGCAGCCTAATAAAATACTTAAAAACTTAAAATTTTGTGCAAGCATTAACTGTAATATACAGATAAATTAGTAAATTCAAGGCGTTGCCGGAAGTGCTGCGTTGTTGACGAACTAGGGCTTATTTTAGGGTTGCCAAGTAAATTATTCTTACGGTGCTTGTCGATATAAAATAAAATTGTTAAACTCCAACACAGTTTATACTTACTTAAACTCGGACTTTGGACTCGGGCCTCCCAAGTTAACTCCAAAAATTTCCATTAAATACGCCACTGATTCAGATAGATATCAAACAAAAAGTACATAAAATTTACAGTGAGAAGCGATAAAAAATTTTAAATTGATTGTGACGAATGAAAAATAGAAAATACTTTATCAATTGTCTGAAACAGTAAATCTTTAAAAATTTACGGGTATTTAAAGAATTTTTATTATCTGTACCGTGGTTTTGAAAAACAAACACAGCGGAGCAATTGTGTCGCAACGTCAAAAGCGTTTTATATCAGTGCTGACACAATACGAGTTTATCTTCCTGGATTGTAAATAATTTTACTGCCAATTTGACATATTCGACCCGGAAATGTGAATTTCAACGGCCAGAAAAGCGGTTTTGGAAGACAAATTTCATTTTTATTATATAACTTTACGAGGGAGATTCTAAAACGGTAGCTTTTTTGTGAAACAAACATTTGAAACCCAGATGAAGAATAAACACCTTACATTCTCTGGTTATGTTGGGTATCCAAAATGAATTGGCTTAAGTAATGAACACCAACCAATTTAATATAAGTAAAATGTGGTTCAAATAAAAATGGTATAAGGTGTATGAAATATACAATTTAATTGTTTATATTATGAAATTAAAAAATAGTCTGTTTTGTATTTATTAATATAGATAGATGTAATATTCATTCAGTTAATTGAACCCACACTATTAGCATGTTTTCTAACAAATACATGTATGCAATTTTGTTTTACAATTTTCACTAACACCAAGTAAAAAAATCTGTAAATTTCTTTTACCCGGAACTTCCCTCGTTATGAATCCTTTCATCAGGAATAGTAAAGGGTAACTCAATTTAGTCTTATCAAATATTTTTATTGCGCGCCATTTTGTTCCACCATATCGGATCGTACCAATATTTTACCAGTTTATACAATTCGTACTAGCTAAACCCCGTAAAGCGCGGGACATGAAAGAAAACCGGGCGGTCCTTAAAATAAAGGTTCATAGTCTTAAGCAAGCTGAAAAGTAAAATTTGCGTACGCAAATAAATTTGATGTTATTCTATTTGTTGTAATAGTTTGTCGCTTCACCTATAAAGTGCGCCAGCTAAGCGGTACGGAAAATTAATCGACGATTTAGTAAATTTCGCACTGGTCCACTTGTAATTGGGATGTGCCTAGAGTCTCCATGCACTCGCCGCTAGAAGGTTCTAGCTATTTCCAGTGGCGCCTATACATTTCGAGCACTTGTTTTCATTTCTATATAAATGCGTTGCGTTGAATTTGAATTATTATTTCGAAGTAACGATGGCGAGCAAAAGAGGAAAAATAATTCGAAGCGGTGCATGTGAAGTTATTGCGAGCGTTATAGAGGCCTGTACTAGAGAAGGTGAAAATAATAGTTTGACTATTCCAATTCAAAATCGAACAGAACGCGCTGCATTTTACACCGGTGTTTCGGAAAGTAGTGTAAGAAAAATTCGAAGAGAACATAATGATCGCTCATGTTCTACTTCACCTTTAAAATCTCCTGGTAAAAAAAGACCCCGATTATCATACAAAGATAAAATTGAGGGATGGTGATTTTCAAGTAATTCGACGAACAATAGAGGATTTTTATATAAACTTGAAGAAGGTTCCGACCTGCAAACCCCTACTTCGTGCTGTAAAGAATAAACTTTAAATCGGCTTTTACAATCAAATGGTTTTGTTTGGCGCAAGTGCCAAAATAAACAATTTTCGTTTATTTCGGCTCATTGAGAGACCAAATATTTTTCACTGGCGGGTGAAATATCTATCAACTGTAAGGCAATATAGGCAACAAGGGCGCAATATTGTGTATCTAGACGAAACCTGGGTAGATAATGATATGAAAGTGAACAAATGCTGGCAAAGTGAAAGTGCTACAGTAGTTGTTCAGGGAATCCGCTCTAGTAGTCGCTTTATTATAGTTCATGCTGGTTCAGGATTTGTTCCAGGTGCTGTTTTAGTTTTTCGTTCGGGACTAACAACTGGAGACTATCATGGACAGATGAATAGAGATAATTTTGAAAAGTGGTTGCTCGAGAAGCTTCTATCTAACATTGCTCCCAAATCAGTCGTGGTAATGGATAATGCGTCTTATCATTCTCACGTAGAAGATAAAGTGCCAACTAAATACTCTACAAAAGCTCATATGATATCGTGGCTTAAATCGAATAATCTTGTATGTGATCCAACATGGAGAAAATATCAATTATATGAAGTAATATCAGCCAACAAGCCTAGAGAAAAAAAGCATAAAATTGACGGTCTTTTACGTAACCTCGGTCATACACCTTTAAGGCTGCCTCCATACATGTGCGACCTCAACTCTATTAAACTTGCATGGGCAGTGGTAAAAAAATATATTCGAGAACGCAACACCGGTGAACTTTCAATTAAAGATTTAAATAAAATAACATTAGAAGCGATTGACTCAATATCGGCTGAAAATTGGAAATCGTATGTTAAATGTGTTCGTTCCATTGAAAATAAATACTGGGAAGTAGATGGCAAAATTGAAACGGTTATTGATGATTTATCACACTGGGATCTTCAAGTAGTGACGACGAAACCTCATCATTTTTAGAGGAAGACAACGATTTAGAAGGAATCGAACCATTAGAATCACAGCCATCAACCTCAAAAATGGCTTAGTTTTTTTTCATATATTTTTTAAAATTGTTCATAAAGTTGCTGTCAATAAAAAAGTTTAATATGAATCTAAAAGTCTTAACTTTGGAAATACAGGATTTTAAAAAAACATTTTTTTAAAACCATAATTCTGATGCTATTATAGATAAATAACCGTGTGAAATTCGATACACGTCTTTTATGTATAAAAGGGCACTTTTTATTAATAATAAATTTTTAAAATTTCTACCAGTGGCGTGAATATGTAATTAACCTGGGTAAATCCGTATGCTCCTTAATGCATAGAAGACGTGTATCAAATTTCATGCAGTTATCTACAATAGCATCAGAATTGGGATAAAAAAAATGTTTTTTTTTTAAACTTTACCATCCTGTATCTCAAAAGTTAAGACTTTTAGGACATAAAAACACCCTCTTTAACATCAGCACGCAATTAGGAAAAGCCCTGCATAGTACTTCACAATGATGGCCCCTGTATAAAGTAATATGACGAACGGAGACAGACAGCCACTTTTGGCATACCCGAGTAGCCCAAAGTCAAACCGCATAAATTAAAATTTTGATAAATCTCGTTCACTGGATCTGATGCTGGCTGCCCTTTTAAAATCTGGACTTGTAAATCGTGTGTCACTATACTGGGTGGTCCAATAATAGTGGACGTAGGCAGTAGCCCGGGAACCGTTAATGACAGAACTCAAGAAAAAATATATTCATAGGTAAATCGATCAAGGAAAATCAAAATTAAATCATTTTAAAATTCGAAAGTTCGCCGTTTTTGCAACACAAAAGAGATATAGAAGTGAGGTACACGAAAGAAAACAGACTAATATAGATAAAGGTTCATTAAGCACAGTTACATTTTTTAATTATCTGAAGTGCGTATAGTCAAAAAGGAGTGCCATATTATTTAAAGAACGACGGGACACGACTGGTTTAAAGAGATTTCTTGGCCGACCTTTCTAAACCGATTGACTCCACCCGGTTTTCTTCCGTGTCACGCACTTTATCACGTTCAATTTTGCTGCAAGATCAATTGAATAAAAATATTTTGTTACATTGATTTTTTAGACATTTTATTTCGCCACCAAAATTTTAGCATTTTATATCACACTTAATGGATGGTCAAAATTTAAAATTAATCTAATAAGTAGTTTTACAAAATGAGTTTTTTAAGTAATTTATTAGGTCGTCATTTTGGTTTGGTGCCGTGATTTTTACCAAAATATTACAGGTTGATTGTTTAATTTTTGTGCAAAATTTGAGGTAAATTAGATAACTTTTTTTTTGGTAATAATTTTTTTTTTATTTTACTAGGCCGCTATTTTGTTCCGGGACAATGGGTTTTTAACAAAATAATCCCAGGTCATCTTCACATATCCTTAATTTTTGACACAGAGTTTGAAGTGAATCCGGTAAGTAGTTTTGAGCTACTTTGCGAACTGACAGACAAATGGAATTGAAAAAACATTATTTTTTGGCATCTAGAGACGCTAAAACGTACAGATATGTAAAAGTTTTTTCACGATTACAAACAATTTATTTGGCACCATTTTGTTCCGCCATCTTGAAACACAATTAATTCTTGCCCAAAATTTGAAATAAATCTGTTAAGTAGTTTTTTCAGGCTGAATTTTTAAATATTTTATTAAGCTGCCATTTTGTTTGCCCATCTTCAAATCGTAAATTTTACTAGTTAAATACTACACAATATTTAAATTTTGTCAAGTCGAAATATACCAGGTCATTCCCATATGACTTTAAATTTTTGACCAAAATTTGAAGTCAATCGGTTAAGCAGTTTTTTAGGCATGACGCAAACAGACAGACCTACGGAATTCTGTCAACATGTTTTCCGGCATTTAGAGACCGCGAAAACGTCTAAAAAAATCTCGGAGGGTGATTTTTTGACAATTACAATACTTCTCTTTTACAAGGGAAGTAATAAATTAAAAAAGAAGTTTTCACATTGGCACACATCGCCATTTTGTTATATCATTTTGATTTCGTATCACTTTATCCCTTCACATCACATTTAATTTTTCTGCAAAATTTAAAGTCGGTTGAATAAGATTTTTTTAAATTTCTTTCTTGAATAGGTACCACAACTTTGCCAGTTTATCTCTATATCACCTTAATGCATGCACAAAACTTGAAATTAATCTAATAAGTATTTTTTTAGGTTCATTTTTTAAATATTTTATGAGGGGGTCATTTTTTTTTGCTATCTTATATTCATACCAAAATGTTACCAGTTCATTCCTATGCCACACTTGATTTTTGTGCAAAATTTGAGGTTAATTTGATAAATTAGTTTTTTTAGTAATATTCTTTTTACGTGAACGTTTCACTAGGCCGCCATCTTGTTCCGGCCTATTGGATCTTACCAAAATATTACCTATACGACCTTGAGTAAAATTTGTAGTCTATTAAGTAGTTTTTAAGCTATACAGCGAACTGACAGAGAGACAAACCGACAGATGGACCGACGGAATTGAAAAAACATATTTTTTTGGCACCTGGGGACGCTAAAACATAAAAATGTGTAAAACCTGAGAGGGTTATTACATAATTAGAATTTTATTATTCCTACATAACACTTGATTTTTGTGCAAAATTTGAGATACTTCGGATAAGTAGTTTTTTAGTAACATTTCACTCGTTTTTGAACATTTTTCTTGGCATATTGGATTTTTACCAAGATGTTACCAGATCATCCCCGTACGACCCATAATTTATGACTAAATAAAGTCAAACAAAAATCTTTTTTGGCTTTTTTGCAACTGAATAAAAATATTTAACTTTAAATTAATTGAAGCAAATATTTAATATAATTACATACCTCAACAGGTAGACTAGTCTGTCTACGGAATGTTTCAATACATAATATAAACAATATTATTTAAGCAAGCATAAGAAATTATATCATTTACCTTAAGTTTTTATAGACACATAGCAGTTGTACAAATACTTTCATCCTATCGGGACTCATCAGTGCGCCGATCGTAAGATGAGTCCCGATAGGTTGAAAGTATTTGTACAACTACTATGTGTCTATAAAAACTTAAGGTAAATGATATAATTTCTTATGCTTGTTTAAATAATATTGTTTATCTTATGTATCGAAACATTCTGTAGACAGACTAGTTTAAATGTTGAGGTATGTAATTATATTAAATATTTGCTTCAATTAATTTAAAGTTAAATATTTTTATTCAATTGCGAAAAAGCCAAAAAAGATTTTTGTTTGTCAGTCTAAACGCAACAAATAATCTGAACACATTTAAAAATAAATAAAGTCAATCGGGTAAGTAGTTTTTTTAGCTATGCCGCGAACAAGCAGACAGACCGACGGAATTGAGAAAACATGTTTTTTGATATTTAGGGACCCTGCAACGTAAATATCTGAAAAGATGATGTTTGGGTTTTCGAATTTACATGTTTTAAGATTGAAAACTGTTAATTTTAGGTATAGGGTGTGCTACATAACAAACTAATTTAGAATTTTACCTAGAATCCAAAAATGCAAAAATAACACTGTTTTTCATTAAAAATAAAAAACTTGATAGGTACAGGTTCTTCCATTGAGAAGGAAAAACAGTATTTCTCAAGAAATTCAAAATAGCCAATCGATTTATTTTAGCTCGGAGAATTCGAAAATTGTAACAAAAAAACAATTGAATGAGAAACAAAAGACTTACGGCAAGGATGTTGCGTTTTTTAAACGGAATACCCTGTATATTATTATATTTCTGAATTCTATGGTCCATTTAGGTGTTTTTTTAATACGGGTACTATATGGCTATCTTTTGTTTTTGATTTATTGATGTTTCAAAATTTTTGCTTTTTTGAGTCGTCATAGCACATGAACGGTTGGACCTAGAGCAAAATAACTTTTACATTCCTGTCTTATTTTTTGATAAACCATCTTAGGATGCCAGTCAAACAAAAAAATGGAAATTATTTTGCTATCTATTTAACTGAATAAAAACGGAAATGATTTTGCTACCTATTTAATTGAATATATCAATATTTTTACAGATTAAAATTTTTATTTATAACAAAATTTAAAATAGGATATGTCAAAAATATTTTGTCTTTATTATAGGACAGGATTAGCAATAATAGGTATTTCGTTACTTGTAATAAATATTTAACAGTGCCCTATTATTAAATTCTTAAGCCCGCTACTTAATATTCTGTTCGTCCGTTCGATTCTTTCATTCTTTCTTTTCATTCGATTCATATGAATTAACGCATTGGCGAATCAATGAATGGTATTTATTTCAAATGTATAGTGGGCCGAGGTCATAGCCTACTTGATTATTCGCCCAAAAGATGGAACAAATTGAACGGATGAACCGGACCCTCCACACTATGCTGACAAATAAACGAATCAACGAACAGTGAATAACGGGCTTTACAGATCTTCATCTAGAATATTTTCTAAAATATTTTACTGCTTTTTAGAGCCAGTAGGACTTGTTTTCTATCTTTGTATTAAACTTTTCTGCAGCCTTTCGATTTGCCTGAGCTTTAATGAGCTAATTAAGTTTTGCTGTGTTTTGTTGACTTGACCCCATAGGCAATAATAGATTTTTAGAGGTGTATTGAAATATAATTTAAATTGCACGGTATTAAATCTAGTAACTCATGAGGAATTCGGGGTAGCTGTTTAAAAAACTGAGGTTAGTGGACCAAATCTTTTTTTTCTGGTATGTACATATGGGAGCTGTGTATAACAATTTCAAAATTTTAGCACGAGACTCGCACGAGATGTTGCATATAAAGAAAAAGCAGATGTTCCTTACAAAAAAATACTGAACATTTTTTTCGGTAACGAAACTCTGGTTTTAAAAAAGTTTTAAATTTTTAATAAACACACCAAAGGTATTTTGAAAAACATCATGATTCCGAGAAATCACTGACGCGAAAATACCTTGCGGATGAACAGCTGATAACAGCAACTATAACTTTGATAATGCGTTACTTCTAATGTTAAAAAGTAAATGCCAATCAAAGCAATTTAATTTATAGATTGACTTAAAATATTAGCCAATTTTCTGGATATATAACCTGGCAGGACCAGTGTGCAATGTAATATTAATACTCTCAGACTTATTACTTCCCTGGACAAATATAATTACTATTATATAGTGTATACCTATTTAATGTTATATACAGGGTTATTCACGCAACCCGTTGATTAAAAGTTTTTGATGATGCCATTTAGATAAAAATTTCAAATTTTGGGATTAAGGTTTTTTGAAATATTTTCAACTTCCTGTCATTTCCGGTTTACCGGAAGTTGGTATCAACTTGCTTATTTTAAATAGAACACCCCGTATTTTATAATATTTTTGGATTCTACGGAGAATTTTAATGCTATTTTATGAAGCATGTCCTATACCTAGGTTCAAGCGTTCTTAAGATATTTGACCTTGAACCGAAAATGAGCCTTCGGGGTACCAAATTTTAAAATCTCATATTTTTGTAAGTTTTGAAGATATAATCTTCATATTTTGCAGACGATCGCTAAATAATCTTAGGTTTCTATTTTTTTTATTGAATTTGTCTATTTTTTTACAGGGTGTCCTAAATTCAGCGGCAAACATTCACATTTTCAAAGCCGCTAAAGTCCGTTTTTTTAAATGGGACACCCTATAACTTTATGCACTATCAAATGTAGAATTTCATTTTCTATCGAACTGTATTAAGGTTCCCTATGCCTATTCGTAACCATTTTCGAAACAATCAGGTTTTTATTAAACTATCATATGTAATTGCTAAAAGCTTATACCTTCCCGTAGTAAGCCATGGAAAAACAATTGTTGTGCTTTTCTATTCAACATGACAGCTGATTTGAAACTTTTAAATTAAAATAAAATAACACTCAAAAGCTGATATTCTCAATTTAGTTTATATTCGCGGAGAATGGTACAAAATATTGGAGAGAACGTGCCATGTTTTTAATGAAAAACATCCTCATTTATCGCCAATCAACAAGAGAAAATTGAAGAGGATTGAAACGAATTTTTTTCGTTTCGGAAAAGTTAAAGTTATAAAAAATGTAATAAATTGTTTACATTATTTTTAACCACATCTACTAAGTTCGAGGCTGTTCTAAACTTGTTTTAGTGAACTTAAAAATTATAGCAATCTAACAATCAACAATAAATAAATAAAATAATAAAATTAAATTATAACAAATGTTCTATATGCTGTCCGTTTATTTGAAGACACATTTCAATTCTTCTTTGTACAGTTGCTGTGGCCCGTTGAATTTGTCCGTTTTCTAATTCGGCAAAAGCTGTTCGTATCCTGTCCAGTAAATCTTGTTGGTTGTTTACTGTGGAAGCATATACTTTACCTTTGATAAATCCCCATAAATAAAAGTCTAAGGGTGTTAAATCAGGCGATCGCGGGGGCCATCTCCAAAGGCCATTGGGACCAATCCAGCCATCTTCAAAAATTCGAGATAATTGGAGATAAACTGCAGCGGACTTATGTGCTGGTGCCCCATCTAATGGATACCAATAATTTTGCAGCTCACCAATAGGAATTTCTTCTATAAATTCAGAAACCGTTCATCGTAGAATTTCCAAATGCTTATCACTGTTTAAATTGTCTTCATAAATACAGTACCGCACCTGATCATTTAATACTATACCGAAAACATTGAAGCTAAACCTCTCTTGAGAACGCGTTTCGCGTAAAGCGTGCGGATTTTCTGCATGTTCGTTTCTTCTATTTGTTATCCCTTTCCTAGAAAATTTCGCTTCATCGGTCCAAAATATTTTTGAAAGGAATTGAGGGTCCTCTTGAATTTTGAAAAACATGAATTTGCAAAATTCTACTCGTCGGACGTCATCACCAGGTCTCAAGGCTTGGAAGGAATAAGGGTGCATATGATGTTCGCTCAAGATTCTTAGGACAGATGAAGAAGAAATTTCCAAATCGTTTTCTGCAACTTGCGGGTTTGCGTGGAAATAAGCTAATGTGTTTATTACGTTATCCTCGGCATTTGTCACTGGTTTCGGAACATTTTTTGTAACTTTAACCTTGTCAAAACGCAAAAAGTTCGTTTCAATTCTCTTGAATTTTGACTTGTTCATTGGCGGCAAATCAGGGTGGCGTTCATTACTCACACGACACGTTCTCTCCAAAATTTTATAACATTCTCCATGAATATAAAATAGATTGAGAATATCAGCGTTTGAGTATTCTTCCATTTCGATTTAGAAGATTTAGTTTATCACTGACAGCTTTCGATAAATAACGCATACTAATCATCTGTCATGTTGGATATTGGATCTCAATTGTTTTTGCATGGAACATTGGACCATTGGAACATGTAAACATTTAAGCAAATACATACGCTATTTTTATAAAACCCAATTATTTCGAAAATGGTTACGAATAGGTATAGGAAACCTGAATACAGTTCGATAGAAAATGAAATTCTACATTTGATAGTGCATAAAGTTATAGGGTGTCCCATTTAAAAAAAACGGACTTTAGCGGCTTTGAAAATGTGAATGTTTGCCGCTGAATTTAGGACACCCTGTATAAAAATAGACAAAGTCAATAAAAAAAATACAAACCTAAGATTATTTACCGATCGTCTGCAAAATATGAAGATTATATCTTCAAAACTTACAAAAATATGAGATTTTAAAATTTGGTACCCCGAAGGCTCATTTTCGGTTCAAGGTCAAATATCTTAAGAACGCTTGAACCTCGGTATAGGACATGCTATATAAAATAGCATTAAAATGCTCCGTAGAATCCAAAAATATCATAAAATACAGGGTGTTCCATTTAAAATAAGCAAGTTGATACCAACTTCTGGTTAAACCGGAAGTGACAGGAAGTTGAAAATATTTCAAAAAAGAAGTACCCCTTGACCTTACCTTAATCCCAAAATTTGAAATTTTTACCTAAATGGCATCATCAAAAACTTTTAATGAACGGGTTGCGTGAATAACCCTGTATATGCTCTCGTGTACGTGCAAAAAAGCTCTGAAATTCAGGTTTAATTCCGTATAATACCAACCAGAAAAAAAAACGGTTTCAAAAAAAGAAACAAGTGGTTTACTGAAAAAGGTCAGAATTTCACAGCAGCAGAGAAATATTGAAAATACTTAACAACTAGAAACCTTAGAAGAATTAATGAAACACTCATTGTAAAGTAGAAATTTCCTGTTTTCCAATAATGCTGCATAAAAAAAATCGATGATTTACAAGTTTTCTATTTGCAATTTAGCAATAAATTTGAGAAACTACAAAAAAAGAGGAATTTTTAAGTGTAATTGTAATGTTCTTTTTCCATAAAAATAAAATAAGGGTTGTAATGTAGATCCTTTAAGTAAAATAATACCACAAACTCAAACTCAACTTAACTTTTGCAACTTAACAACAATAAAACAAATTGCGGACGTTATAGCCGCGGCATTAACTTTTAAAATGCTTTTATAAGCATCAAAATCCATTTATTTTTGATGAGGTTAATGTAAATTTTGTCTACCGAGGCGTTCACCGATTTCTTCAATTTCCTGTTGGCGGGAGATAGAGGGAGGAATATCAACCATACCTTCTCATCTATTTTTCGCGAAAACTACGAAAATCAGATCAGGATCCTTTTTAACATGTTACAGAGGATCGTCATATGTACAGGGTCTTCCATTGAGGGGGAACAACGGGTTTTTTTGACCCGTATTTCTCAAGAAATTCAAAATATCCAATCGATGTATTTTAGCTCGGAGAATTCGAAAATCGTAACAGAAAAATAATTGAATGAGAACAAGAGACTTACGTCAAGTATGTTGCGTTTTTCAAACTGAACACCCTACATATTATTACATTTTTGGATTTTATGGTCGATTCTAAGAGTACTATATGTCTATCTTCAACTGTTTTTGATTTATTGATGTTTGAAAATTGACATTTTTGTTTCTTTGAGCCGTCGCGTCGTTGCACCTGAACGGTTGGACCTAGAGCAAAATAACTTTCACATATTGCTGAGCTATCTTATCATCCAAGTCAAACAGCAAAACCGAAGTTATTTTGCTTCCTATTTAATTGAATATGTTCATACGAAATGCAGGTGATGCAGGTGATCACCTTATTTCAAAATCATTGTAATTTTGACGTATTAGTAATTTTGAAGTAAGGTGATCACCTGCATGACCTACATTTCATATGAATATATTCAAGTAAATAGGTAGCAAAATAATTTCAGTTTTTTTGTTTGACTTGCATCCTAAGATAGCTTAGCAAAAACTAAGACAGGAATGTGAAAGTTATTTTGCTCTAGGTCCAACCGTTCAGTTACTTGACTAATTATAGTTTATCAAGTTTCATGTGTTAAATTTCAAACATTTTCACATTACTTTCCAAAATTAATTTAGTAATGTTTAACGTGCTTTCTCTTTTCTGTCTATTAGATTTGCTCAAACACTTTTTTTAACTTTTCTAACCGTACGGAGACTCAGGAGGAAGTTTATTAGAACCAATATTCAGGGTTTAGTTGGCTCTAAACAAACGTGAAGTACATTAAAAAAGACGAAATCCCTACCTCTATAGAAATAATTTTTTGAGTGTATTTCCCCTCGTATACATTGCTCTCCAGCGAATCTGATGTAATTTTATCCAGAAAGCAAAGCCATTAGATACTATCCAGCGTGTTTGTTAAAACTGCATAAAGCCTATGGACAATTGCCAAACTACATACGCGACTCGACATGCTAACTGAGATCTAAAGTTGGCATAGTTTATTCAGTTACATTTCCGAGATCTTTACACACAATAATACATTTATTTTTGAAAATAATTTCTTTACAACAATCTTATTTATTAACTAGTGATAAAAAGTAGTAGCGAAATTTTTATGTAAGCAGATTTGTTTCATTTTCTATCTGTGTAAGTATATAACGAAAAACTTTATTCTGATTTATTATCTTCCATATTTTTAATGAATGCTTGGTTGCTGCACAGAAGCCGCAAGACCACGTCAGATATTGTCATATATTGCCACTGCGGATTTAATATACGTATCAAGAAATCATGGTTCTTGAGATTAGACCGTGTTAAAGTGGAATTACTATCAGACGTTTCGCCTTAGAATGCACGAGGCATCTTCGGGGATCTTTACTCCACGAGATCTGAACACTTCATTCAGTGTTCAGATCTCGTGGAGTAAAGATCCCTGAAGATGCCTCGTGCAATCGAATGCGAAACGTCGGATAGTAATTCCAATTTGACGCGGTCTAATCCCAAGAGCCATGATTTCTTAATTGACCAAAGCCGTGAAAGCTTCGAACCTTCGGATTGATCACCTATCCAGGGAGGAGTTAGGGACCCCTGATTGGTATAAATTTGAAATTAATAAAAAAATTCCTTGTGAATGAACTAATGTTATAATTTTTTCCAGATTAATGGGAACATTTTTATATAGCGCGTATAAGGGAAGCATGATTTTTTAAAAATATTCATGACTTCAAGGTTTCTGATAACAATTATTTGCTTATTTTATACGTGGAAAATTAGTTTTTATCAACTGGCTTTAATTTTTACATAGCACAGATGTTGAGAAAACATATTTATTTCAACTTTATTCACGCTACTGTAAACAATACCGAGTTGGGTTGGGAAAAAAACAGACTTTTAAAAGAATAATTGTGTGTGTGCGTGTGTGTATTTGCGATTTATGGCTCTGGATAAACCAACTAGCCAGCATCTAAATTCATAGAATATATTGTCACGCCGCACAGAGGACCATTTATACACCGCTAGCATGACAAAAAGCCAAATTTTACATCCCAAATATTTAAAAAATGCTTCGATAAATTAAATTGAGTCAAAATATTATCTTAAAACCATAATATCCCTCAAATGTATCATATTATCACAATAGCCATGACAAAACAGATGATCTAGAGTGGAATCCTATTTTGTGCTAGCGCAGTAAACGTGAGCCGCGAAAGATTTGGCGTTGTTAAAAACTTGTGGAAACAAGCCTGTGTTGTGAAAAATTTGAAATTGATATAGTTGTACCTGGTATGTTATGTGCACAATATATTAAATTCGTGTTTACATATTTAATAAAATAATATCATAAAATATATAACCACCGATCAGATTTACAAATTTCTTAAGTTAATGAAGCTTTATAAAAAAAGTTCCACCGAGTTCTACTTTCTAATTTGCGATATCTTAAAGGGTAATTAGTAATCTTAATAAAAATATAAAAATTAGATGCCCCGACTTGCCCCTATGTCCGTTTTCCGTTGTTTTAGGTACCATGTCAGTTCAATCCAAAACATCAACATTTTTGAGTAGAGAACTATTCCATTTTACACGCGACAATGAGTTATGTAAGCATTCGATTAAACATTGCACAGAACAGACAGTTAAATATATATCAGAAAAAAGGAACGGCATAGATGAATCACTAAAGAAACAAATATACATGCGCACGAAAAACCTTATTTCTAAACTTGTTTATAAATGGAAAAACACAACCGAACATTGGACAAATTTTTAAATTCCGAATCGAAGTGGTTAGAAGAAGAACATATTATAGAGGAAAGACAGAACAAGAAAAATAGGGGTAGACCAAAGAAGCAATTTAGTGAATGCGGTGATAGAAGTAGAAAAGAGAAAGTCAGTAGCTTTTTAAAACATTCCTCCGAAGAACTTTTATTCTCGACTGTACGTTCCTACCAACAGCAGGGAAAACGGTCGTTGGCAGAAGTCATTAAAAAGGCTGCAGTTAGCTCTCCAAAGAGATTTAAAGATATGAAAACTCCAAATTTTCCAAATGCGATAATACCGTACATGCCCGAGGAAGCCTTGGCATTAATTACCGATTTAAAACTTACAAAACATCAGTATAAGTTATTACAAGCAAGTGCAAAAACAAAAAATGCTAACATTTACCCACGTATGACTCTGTTCTCGGAGTAAAAGAACAATGTTATCCAGTTGCTGCTGATTCGAAAACAATTACGGAAAAAATTATGCGAACTTAAATTACAACCTTTGATCGATCTAACAATCCAACGTCTCGCGTTAGTTCAAACAGATGTATTTGAAACACATTGCAGTAAAAATAATAATTTAGAATGTATATGGAAATGGGGATGTGATGGTAGTGGAGGTCATTCTCGATATAAACAACGATTTTTAACTAATGAAGACGATAAGAATGATTTCAATATTTTGATGACCTCTATCGTTTTCCTACAATTGTTTACACGAGACGTTGATAACAAAGTAGTACAATATTGGACCAATCCACGAACATCCTCTCCACGTTACTGTCGACCAGTCCGTTTTTCTTTCACGAAAGAAACTTCTAATGTCATAGAAGAAGAATTTAATAGAATGGATATTGAAATTAATAGCTTACAGCCTACACATTTAGTTCTTGGTGATAAAACCTTCACAATCACGCACAGTTTTCTAAAAATTATGGTTGATGGTAAGACATGTAATGCAGTAATGAAAAATATTTGACAAGTATCTCCAAAACATATGAATGATCTGCAAAATGTTGTTAGAAGACCTTGCAATGAAAGTGCGTTTGCTTTAGGGCTGTCAACACTTCAAGCGCAAATAAGATCGTTTGAAACACTAATTCATCTTTCCTACAAGCTTGAAGTCCAGTGTTAGCAACCTTGCGGAAATGAGGAAAAGAAAAGGGTGGAAGAGAAAAAAAATTATATTTAGAATAGATTAAGAACAGAGATGGGACTCTTGGTGGACATCCCTAAGCAAGGAATGGGAAACACGAATGACGGAAATAGTGCCTTGAAGTTTTTTAAAGATCCAGAGAAGTCTGATAATATCATCGGCATAGATGTTGAGCTTGTTAATTTGCTACTATCTTAAGTACTCTCTCATCTGGGTATAGTATAAAAACAAATACATTTAAACGTTACTGCTTAGAAACTGCAGAACTATTTGTTAGGAAATATCCTTGGTATAAAATGCCAGTGTCAGTCAATAAAATATTAATTCATAGTGCGGATATAATTCAGTCCTTCCCAGTTCTAATTGGGCAATTGTCAAAAGATATACAGGAGGCCAGATAAAAGGATTGGAAAATTTTCGTGAGGTCTACTCAAGAAAATTTTCCAGAATTGCCACAAATACTGATATAGTGAATAATTTATTAATATCTTTAGATTCGGTAATAACAACTTTGATAAAATTGCCTTGGCGAAAAAGCCATCCATTGCCATTAGAATTATTAGAACTATAAAAAGATAATCATTTACAACAAAAAAGAATTAGTAAGAGAGCAGTTTTATTTTTTCCATGTAATATATCTAAAATCGGCCACTGTCCTGCGTGTTCTGGATTGAATGTGAAGAAAAAACTCGGATGTAGAAAATTAGCGCGTGCGTCTTTTCTCTACTTTGGGGGGTGTTTTTGAATAAACAATCACTGGGGCTTTATACGACTTCAGTACATCAACTTTAGCTTTAGGAGAATAGATAGGCTTAAGGAGTGCGTTCCCTACTGGTAGGTAGTTGCGGAGTCTCTGGAGCAAAGGTGGGATCATCGGAATGAGGGTAGTTACCCTTCTGGTAGGTAGTTTCGTAATAACTTGAGGTGGATTATAAGACTCAAGTCAAGTCTGAATCTACTGTATTTTGAGTTGCCATTTATAATAGAAATTCTGCTTATTGTCGACAAGTGCAAGTGCATCGTGACCTAATTAATTTATTTAATAATAGCCTTGGCAAATTAAAGTTCAAATAATCTTAGTGTACAGGGTGTCCCATTTTCGTAGGTTTTACGGGGTTTCCAGCTTATGAGTAGAGATAGAGAGATGCGGTTTTCGCGACACCGTGCTACTTTTCGATGAAACTAAAGAGGCCGCAAACAGATTTGCCCTAACCATTTTAGTTTCCGTGCTACAGGGTGATTTTGAAAATTTGTCATTTTCGGACACCCCCTGTAACTCAGCTATCGTAAAATATATTTAAAATGTTTCAACTGGCATTTATAGATTTTTTCACGTAGAATTCAGTGGCATACTCAGATTTTTGTTGAGAGTCATAGTTTTTGACATATTGGCATAACCTACTATTTTTTAAATGGGAGACCCTATATATTATTTTTTCATCTTATTCTTCGTGTCGAGAGCTTTTCAAAAACATACCATAAGTCATATTTATTTTCATAAATAACATGAAAAAATGCATTTTTCTTTAAACGGATTTATGGCATAGCAGATCAATCGAAATAAGAGAAGGTGGCTGTGGTAGCCATGGCAACGCCAACAAAAATATGATCAGGCAGCCATTACTGCTGTCATTTTTGGCATTATTGCGTTTAAATTTTTCTTGACGTCTATTATAATTATTGTTTTTAATATGGCTCAGAATCAAAAATTTCAATATTTTGAGAAATATGATATGAACGCGTGTTTTATATTGTCTAATGAAGATGCAGATCAGGCGGCAGAGCTTTATCTGAACAGGTTAGTTCTTTTTTATCTTCCTGCATTTTGACTTTATTGGTTCGCTTTATTTTATCTTAGATATCCCGAGAGAAGACAACCAGAAAAAAGAATTTTTCAAAAAATTAAAAATAATCTTTGCCAATATGGATCTTTTAACAAGCCTCGATCGCGAACTTACAATAAAGACAACGAAGAATCTGAGGTCAACGTTTTAGCCCTCGTTCAGACAGCTCCTGAAACATCTTGCAGGAAAATAGACGAAGAGGCGGGTGTACCGAAAACCAAAGTGCAGAAAATTTTGAAAAAGCACAAATTCAAACCCTATAAATACAAACTTGTGCATCATCTGCATCCTGGTGATGCAGAGCGCAGATTGGAGTTCTGCAATTGGTTTATAAATATGAAGACAGAAGATATCGATTTTGAAAAAAAGATTATTTGGTCAGACGAGGCACATTTTACTAGTTCAGGGATTTTAAATAGACACAACACGCGATTTTGGAGTCAAGAAAACAACCATGTTATTTTTCCTAGGGAGCGTCAGGGCAGATTTGGATTCAATGTCTCCTGTTTTATTTTCAACCGAAAAATAGTTTACCAAATATATGAAGGAAATCTGAATTCGATTGGTTACGTGCGAATCCTAGAAGACGCATTAGGAATTTTGGATGATGTTCCCTTGGCTCAACTAAATAGGATTTATTTCCAGCAAGACGGAGCTCCAGCCCACAATGCCAGAATAAGTCAAAACTGGCTTAACGACCATTTTCCTGGAAGATGGATAGGAACACACGGACAAGTTCGATGGCCACCACGATCCCCTGACCTCTCAGTTTTAGATTTCTTTTTGTGGGGTTATTTAGAAAACAAGGTTTATGTAAGGCGATACGAAAACTTAGAACAACTAAGAATGGCCACCGAAAACGCTTTTGCAGAGTTACAAAGACAGTCATTTACAATAGAAAATGCATTAAAAATAATTTTTAAAGTTTATCACACTTGTAGGACACATAATGGTCTACAATTTGAACAATATTTGTAGTTTTAATGAAATTATAATTATTACCTTTTACCTACTTCCTAATTTTTTCTGATGCTGTTACTTTGTTATTTCGTTAATAAATATTTGTTAACTTTTTCCATGGCTCCACAGCCACCTTCTCTTATTTCGATTGATCTGCTATGCCATAAATCCGTTTAAAGAAAAATGCATTTTTTCATGTTATTTATGAAAATAAATATGACTTATGGTATGTTTTTGAAAAGCTCTCGACACGAAGAATAAGATGAAAAAATAATATATAGGGTGTCCCTTTTAAAAAATAGTAGGTTATGCCAATATGTCAAAAACTATGACTCTCAGCAAAAATCTGAGTACGCCACTGAATTTTACGTGAAAAAATCTATAAATACCAGTTGAAACATTTTAAATATATTTTACGATAGCTGAGTTACAGGGGGTGTCCGAAAATGACAAATTTTCAAAATCACCCTGTAGCACGGAAACTAAAATGGTTAGGGCAAATCTGTTTGCGGCCTCTTTAGTTTCATCGAAAAGTAGCACGGTGTCGCGAAAACCGTATCTCTCTATCTCTACTCATAAGCTGGAAACCCCGTAAAACCTACGAAAATGGGACACCCTGTACGCAAATATAGTTTTCATATATTTTATCTTCCTTTGATAACAATTTTCTAATATTAACTTCAATATCTTTAAAAGTATTCAGGTGTAAGTATTAGTAAAGAAGAGAGCAATTTGTCAATAATAACCAGTCTATTCATGGTTCCAAACTAATTCATCTGAGCCAAGAAGAATAAAAGTCAAGTATTTGTCTGATGCTAGTGGTCTAATATTCCTTTGAAGGAAGCTTTCATCATTCACATTTCCTTTCGAGTTGCACTAAACCTCATTCAAATGATCCGCAAGTATTAAAGATTTCTTATTTGCTTGTGTTGTGATGGTGTAATGAAAAACTGTAGTTGTGTCCTTTTGCTAAAAATTGCATTTAATTGCGCAAATTCTCGATTGACAATTAAATGCTGACAATATTACCAGTCAGGTGTACTTAGTGCCTATATACCTGTGACCACACCATACCTATTGACTTCAGATTTTTACTATTCTGTATCACGATACATTGTTGTATCTAGTTGTCTATTGCTGTTCCGTTATACAAGACGTTCGGTTTTATTGTTAAAAGTAATTTTCCGTATTATACCCTTAATTGAATAAATATAATTATAATTAGATTAATAATTAATTTATATTGTTTTTAATACTGTATACACTCTTTATATAGTCTGCAGTAAATATATTGTATTTGTTATTTTTGTGTTTTTATTTCTAAACAAGAGAGTCAATCATAGAGTTTGGATAATAAGTAATCACATTATCGGATTTATTTTTGTAATAAATGTGTTTATATTTATAACAAATTATTTCTGTGCGGTTAAGAATGAAATATCCCTCGTGCACACTTAGTCTACTGAACAATTGACAATATATTTTTAGTAAAATATATTGCCTCACCATAAATATGAATAATAAATAAAATTTTGAAGTGCCACTTAACGGAGATAAAGAGGCCCAAATGGGTACTCAGCGATTTACGTTTTCGTCTCTAACTTTGGAACTGACTGGTATAATTTAACGAAATTTTAATATTTGCTGTATGCTATAAAGACTACAGTAGATGTATGAAATCGTCAGCGAAGTCATAAACTGACTTGCCACCACACTCGTTTTGCCAACATTTTGACAGGCATAATTCTACTGACTAGATCATTTGCAAGCCTTCCGCCGCTGCAATAATATGTTAAAACCATAAGAGATATGTATTAGCTTCAATGTGATTTTAATAGGGAAATATGTACAGTTGGGCGCTAAATGCAATTTTTTATAAAAAAATCAAATCTAGAGTTATAAAATAAAAGTAGATTTGTCCATTTTCGACCATTTTTTGACCACTTTTTGACGCACATGCCTTCGCATATAATTTTTTTTCCACAAAATGGATCTTTACCGCCTTACATTGATCCTTTGTCTACGTAACTTCAAAATTTGAAATGGTAAATCGTATTCATGTCTTTGTATTTCTGCAGCGCGTAACCCCTTTTGAACCCATTTTTAACCGAAATGTAGTTTAAATGACCTATACATAACACATTTTTTTGAGGTCGGACGTGCGTCATCTCACTTTCAACTCGACTAGACCTTCTCGCTGGTTTTTCACTTTTTGCGTGCAGTTCTCCCTTTTAACCGTTTTCAGAAGAAACAGATTTTTGCATAATACGTTAGTGAAATAACAAATATATTCGAATATGCTGATATGCATCTAATTTATGGACATTTATGATTCTGAAACAATTCCAAATAAACGTTTGCGCACCGAATAATTTTTCAAAGGGCTGTCCGTAGCATAAGACAAAACAGGTAAAAAACCAAGTAAAATTTAAAAAAAAATGTTAAAACTTTGCTTATCCATTTCAAAAGTTTTTTGTTGCAGCGTGGTGGACAAGAACATCCAATAGAAGCAACGAGCCCTTAGGAGTTAGAGGAAAAATTCTGGATTAAATTACTGAAAATCCCTGTAATAGTGCAAGGAAGTTACCCGTGTATGTTCATTCGCCAAATTGGGTTATTTATGACACTCTTCAAAAAAACTGCTACATATTTATCACGACAAAAAGATACATGCCATATCTCCCGCTGGTTATCCCGCAATTTAGGCAAAATCCAAATGCACCCCCCGTTTTAGCAATTTAGTTCATCAGAACTTTTCACGTACTTTTGGTGATCAATGGATTGGTCGAGTTGGACTTATTTTATATCCGCCAAGATCGCCCGTCATAACTCTATCAGATTTCTTTCTATGGGGAAATTTAAAGAGCCTTGTATATTCGACGCCAGGAAAGACCTGATAGAAAGAATAACACACCATTGGAACGAAATTCGAGACAATGAAATGCTGTTTCTAGAAAATATCCGTCGGAAAACGACATGTATAGAGATACAGAGCGCCCATTTTCAAAATCTGTTAAAGTAAACGAGAAGAAGCAACGCTGTCACATTTTTAACATTCCTGGGTTCAAGTGATTTCCGAAATGTCAAAAAGATTTAGTTTTAAGTACTTCTTATAATTCAACTCTTACCTTTTTCTCTGAAGGTAGGCTCAACCCTTTCAAAAGTTTTTTTGTGTGGTACACTTCGATTTGGAAATATATCAAAATAAATCCTTCTTGCCGCCACACAACGGTTAGTGCTTGTCTATAAGTAATGTTAAATTTTATTGTTTTAATGCGAGTTATTAGATATGATGTTGTTCGATTAGATATTTATTTTGTTTAAATTGGGTTTGTTAATAAACTTGATTATTAAAACTTAAATATAGGAAAAAAAAGCATATTACAAAAAACCAAGTTAAAAGACGGATTATCAATAATCACTTTAAGATTATAAACAATTAAAATTGGGTTGGGGCAAAGCTAGAACGACTTCGAGGACGTGATTCTAACCCTTTTTACTTCTCTCGTAAATGCCTAGATGCCGAAAACACATGTTTTCTCCATTCGGCCGGCCTGTCTGTCTGTTCGCGGCATTCATATGGGGATGACCTGGTAATATTTTGGTAAAAATCTAACACGGCTAAACAAAATGGCAGCCTAGTGAAATAAAAATTGTTATTAAAAAACTACTAATTTATCTCACGTTTTTGCACATCAAGAATTATGTCGGAATCAATTAGTAATATTTTAGTACAAATCCAAGATGGCGGAAGAAAATGGCGGTTTAATAAAATATTTAAAATTTAAGCCTGAAAAAACTGCTTAATGGGTTCGTTTGAAAATGTGTGCCATAACTAATTGTGGTATTGGGATCAACTAGTAGAATTGTGGTGCTAATTCAAAATGGTCGAGCAAAATAGCAGCCGAATAAAATGTTCTGTTATCGTGAAAAAATTACTCCATCATGCCCTAGATAGAAAAAATATGTTTTATCAATTCCATCTGTTCGTCTGTCGGTTTGTCTATCTGTCTGTCAGTTCGCGGTATAGCTTAAAGACACACTTACTCGATTGACTTAACTGGTAAAATTTTGGTATGAATCCAAGATGGTGAAACAAAATGGCGGCTAATAATATATTGTGTAAATCAACGTAAGAAAATCTTATTCTGAAGCCTGAAAAACTACTTAATGAATTGATTTCAAATTGTGTCCCACAACTATTTGTGATAAGGGAACAACTAGTAAAATTTTATAACTTATTCAAGATAGCGGCGAAATAAAATGTTTTTAATCGTGAAAAAATCACCCTCTCAGGTTTTACGTATATTGACATTTTAGCGCCCTAGATGCCAAAAAATATGTTTTCTCAATTCCATCGGTCTGTCTGTCTGTCAGTTCGCGGCAAAGCTTACAAACTACTTACTAGATTAACTTCAAATTTTAGCAAAACAAGATAGCGCCTAACAAAATATTTAAAAAATCAACCTGACAATACTACTTATTAAATGAATTTTAATTTTTGTGCAAAAATTAAGTGTGATATAGAGATCCACTGGTAAAGTCTGGTACGAGTTTAAGATGGCGAATGAAAATAGCGGCCAAATAAATTTTTTTAAAATCTACGTAAAAAAATCTTGTTCCACTGACTTTAAATCTTGCAGAAAAATTAAATGTGAAAATGCGATAAACTGGTGCGAATTCAATATGACGTAACAAAATGGCGGTAAGTGTCGATATAAAAACTGCTTACTTAATTTATTTTAAATTATGCCCAAAAGTCAAGTTTGGCATAGGTAGAAAGAAAATGGTAAAATATTGGTAGGAATTCAATACGATGGAATAAAATGTCGCCCAATAAAAATGTCTGAAAAGACGGTATATCTAACACATATATACTTTCACTATGTACAGAACAAAATTTGGCCACACTTCACTATTCCTGAAAAATCGAAAAAAAATCAAAATGAGGGAAATTCCGGTTAAGGAAATTTACCGATTTTTTAATGGTGGATTCGTGATTTGGATTTGCAACATGATTTCAAAATTATTCGAATCCGATTCCTTTATTATTAGTTCGGATCACTAGCATATTATATGAACTGCTTATAAAAGTTGTTATATAAAATCGAAGTTAATAAACTGAATTTGGTTTAATAAAAATAGCAGCGTTGGATTGGAATAATTTTTTTACTCCCCATTGGATTCAAATATTTTTTGTTATCAAAAGGATCCGTGATTTGAACATATGAACCGAATCCTTTACCAAGATTTAAATTCATGATTCGAATCCTTTTTGGAAGGATTCGCTCGGCTTGATACAAATATACTTGGGACAAACGACACGACGTCTAAGAAATTAATAAAACCAAAGAGCAACAATATACATGTAAATTGGTATGTATAAATAATCCTGTAAGATGTTAGGTTTTTATCATAATCAATATTTTGTTAATTATACTGCAACTTCAAGCTTGCACTTATAGATGAATAAACTTAAGGAAAACATCATTCCGGGAAAATGTTAGAGCTCACATAGGCCAGTAAAATGAAGTTAAAAATATCGGTGAGTAAGAAATTTAAGATTTTGATAATAAGTTGAAAGTTTATTTCCTCGTGGTTTGAAAATACACGGGACACCCACACCGGTCAATTTAATGCAAGAAAACAACGCGCTAAAGATAAACAGAGCCGTTAACCGATATTACATTTGATTTGTAATGTTGAAACAACGTGTTTGCGTCTGATGTAACTATCTCAACATTTACTGAGTCATTGCCTAATAACAAAAATACTGGTTGTTTATTATTGCGTTCTCCATGATCTGACTAAAGAGTTTCCGAAGTTAAGATACCTTTTACATGCCACAGATACCACAAAACATACTCAATGTGTCCAGGATTGTATATTTACCATTTCGAAGAAAATTAAATAAAATGTTACGACAAAGGACCATGCACACCGCCCATTAAAAATGGATCACGTTGAATTATTATAATTTTTTTATATGCTGTAGTGCTCGACCCTAGTAATTATTCTACAAAATTAGATAAACTTTTGTCGCCCAGTTTTTGAAATACAGGGTCTTTAAATACGCAATTTAACTTTATTTTTTAAAGGATTCCAAGGAAAAATAACTATAAAATGAAAATTTTAAATAAACTATTGACTGTGTGCAGTTTAAAGCACTTAGACTTTTGTTGGAAGCAATACGCTCTTCACCGGTTCAGGCTCTCTTAGCAGAGTGCTGCACCTTTGTGTGTAAAAATAACCCATCATTAGCTGATGCATTTACCTCAACTACAGCACATAACGATTCTCATAAAAAACAATATTCATTTTCTGTTTGAAGCACCGTGGAATATAACTCACTTGAAGCTGGAGGTTCTTATGCCTAAATATACGGATCTTACATCCTTTAATATAACCATGCTACAACATTTCTTAAGTAAATACCAAAATCACTACAAAATTTATACTGATGGTTCAAAAAGTCAACTTGGTGTGGGTTGCTGTCTTTGCTATACCCCAAATAAACGTGGTCAAACAATTTAAATGCGATATAATGGCGTCAATTTACACAGCCGAATCCCTTGATATCCTCAAAGCATTGGAATTTATCTATATTAACAAAAATACGACAAAAGTTGTCTTATTGTCATATTTTCAATCAGTCTTGTCCGTCAAAACAATCAAAACTGTAAACATCCTATAATTACAGAGATACTACATCTCATTCTCAAATTATATTCAATCGAAGTAAAGATTGTTTTTCCTTGGGTCAAGGGTCATACTGGGATAGCCGGTAACGAACAAGTAGACAAAGCTGCAAAGGAGGCATACATCAAAAAACATCCCTTTTGAATTGGAAACAGGAATATAAACAATATGCCCAAAATGCAGGAAATATATATACTACGTTATAGCCAGAATTTAATCAGAATCCCTTAATTTACAAAATGTGTTTCCTAGGCTTTTATCTGTTTCTTATTTTCGATTTTTGGTTGGACATGCAAATGTCAATAGCCACCTCTTCAAAATAAAGGTCACTAATAGCTCATCTTGCACATGCGACAATTTGACCAATAACGATCTTAACCACCGTCTGTTTAGTTTTAACAATAGTTTACTTGCCGTGTCGTACCTTGTTTCTGAATTGGGTAAGTTAAATTTACTCCCCATGTCTCCCCTTCATTAAATAAAAAATGTCATTTCGGATAGGAAATTGGAAACAATTTTTTTAGAGTATTTATAAAAGTGCAGCTTAAGAGTTTAATAAATGTTTACAGGTTTATACATTAACAGGTTAGATCGCTTTGTATCGGCTTTTCTCCTATTGTAACCTTTCAACCTAATTATCCGGGCCTACACAGGTAGGTTTGTGTGTTTATAACTATATAAAAAAAGATCGTGAATTGGCCCGAGGGCGAGAAGTGTGTGACCTTGTGTAAAATTTCCTTTCGTTTTTATTTTGCTTTCGTTGAGTTAGGTTAGGATTTTCAAGGATAAAAAAACGATTGTTATGTTTCTTCTCAAAATTCTATTTACAACAGATAAAACATATAAAGCAAAAAAATTACATTTATATATAAAATTACTACCAATCAAAAAAGAATTAAAAATTAAACAGGTATCGTTTATATTATATCAACGTGTTTTAGCTGTTTTATTAAAACATATAAATCAAAAAATTGCAGTTATGTACACGGTATTTAAAAATTATGGCACATCAGAAAAGTATTCCAGATTATACCTACGTGTTTAATCTACTATATTACAAAATATATTATTTGCATTATTATATTCATTACCAATATCATACGGGCATCAACTAGGTTATATGAGTGCGACGTTTTTTTCATTGGTGCAACGATTTTAAGATTCAAAGTATTTTTGAATAAAAACGAATCACTGGGAAACTAAAAGAATTAAATTAAGGAAACATGGCCCTATTGATTTCAGCCTGCAATTTTGATACACCCAGTGGATGAGATTTTAATACTAATAAAATCTAAATATGACGAAAATAAAAAGATAACAAAAACTGTAAATCTGTAAACTGCGGGATAGGTTTTAAATGGAAAACAACAACCTTTTCTTTTTCACCTACTTAGTTAATTATATACGTATGTCATATCTGGTTGTCGAACAGCAGAATCCAAGATATCTTGCAAAATTTTGGTGGAAGGATATTTTATATTTATCTGGTTTCCTACATATTCCAGTTATCGTAAAATCGTTGCAATATGTGCACACGTTCCAATAATTCTTGAACCAGCTTTACACGTGCAGTAGTATAATGTAATTAGATTATCCCCATTTTGATATTCAACACATATTTAATGCTTTATATAATGATTTTGGGACACATTGTATAATATTATTTTAAAGCTTACCGTATTGTTACTCTGTTTTATTTATAATTTAATCACAGAAAAAACACTGAAAGTAATCCTCCGGGAGTACTAGACATCTATATCAAAGAACTGTCATACCTTAATAAACATTGCATCATTGTTTTCCGGGTAACTTGATTAATAAATATATTTTCAATTTGATTTTAATTTGTTCAAAACGGAAACTCAATTCTGTCACTTTAAACAATTAATGTATATATAATTTTTTGTTGTATATATTTTAACCTGCATATAAAAATTCCAAATTAAAAGCCTTAAATCAACTTTCGGCTATAAACCCTGTATATTGGTACCCAATCTTGAGAATCAGTCATCTTATAAGTAGTTTTTGAACTATGGCGCGCATGAACTGACAGACAAATCTCGGAGTGTGATTTTTTCACGATTCAATACTTCCTTCTTACGAGGGAAGTAATACATAGGGTTAAATTGAGAACCCCCGTCCATTTCTGAGGAGGTTCAAACATATTGCTTGTTTTCCTGTGTACATTTCCAAGTTTTTTATTAAAAACGTTGACTATCGAGAACTATAAAATGAAAGTACCTGATTGAAATATCTAATTAAGTCAGCAATTTTGTTTCTCCGCTGAAACACACATATACCCACACCGGCAAATTTAAAGGAACGTAGATTTATCTTTTGGAATGAATGGCAACAACTCGGTTGCTTAGTGGTAAGTGCTGGCCTTCCATCCGGAAGGCACGGGTTCGAGACATAACGTAGCCGGCACTTTTTAATATAATAAAGAGTGCTCGATATGCCTAGGCCGGTACCTTCCCGAGGTGCCTTTAGTCGTTAGGATAATAAAATAACGACTCTGTTCGTAGACTTGGTGTCGACTGCGAAAAGTAACAAGGCCTCTTACTCGACACATACACTACACGACACAACTGCGCATAAGGCAACGGGAAACCTCTACGTAGAACACATTCTTTAGTATTATGGTCTAGTGTAGTGGATTCAAGCAACCAAATATATCTTGATATAAGGTAGGTTTCAAGGCACTCACGGACCATCGCCAACGCCCGTATACGGGTACGGCACTTGAAGAAGAATGAATGGCATTTCCATTATTTGGTTCTTGTATTGCATAGGTCTAGATAGTCCTTACTTTATTTTCTTCATTTCGCATATTTGTATCAAGTTAGTTAATATCAAGGCCAACATTATTGCCTAAATATCCGTCAGTTGTTGCATGACATTTGAAACGCGTATTTTCTTTACAACAGTCTATATTGTCGCCAGGGCTGTAGCATTGATCGAACAGGCAGTTCAAACTAGACACGAAATGGCAATAGTTCAGGAACCAGGATAAGTGAGCGTATAGTTACAGAAATCACAAAGAAGTTGGTTTAAAGGCGTGTCAAAAAAAGCCATACAACTCCACGGACGTCATCGAGTAGCACAACTATAGCGTTTGATCGACAGCACCAAAACTGGAATGACCATCAGTGAAGTAGAGTTTTGTTAACAGATGAGAGTCGTTTCTGAAAAAATTCAATTGATGGCAGGAAAAATTAATTTTACTCCTACTGCCTCTATCGGTTCAATTATGATGTGGGTGGCATGTATTTAGGGACACCGAGGTGGTTGTACTGATGGTAGAACTTTATAACTTAACCATATGGTACTTTTTGCACAGAGCACATGCGGGGGAGTGGATCGTTTTGCAAATGATTTTTAAAACCAACCAGTATTTGGATACCGACAATGAATTAGCCTGTATGTTCTCCGAACATAAATTTGATTGAACATACCGGGGAGCAGGAGAGGTATCAGCTGCTCTAATTGAAATATGGGAAACCTTGATTCAAGAAATGAACAACGTCATTAGAAGTATGGGAATACAGATTGCTGCAGGCATAATGGCTCGTGGGAGGGAAATAGCGTTTTTGAAAAAAAATCCTTGTAATTTTGGTTAATTATTAAGTGTTTAAAACAAGTCGCAAAGTGAAATTTTTATTTTGCAAAAACGCTCATTTTAGACTTATGTTTTTAAACAGGGTTCAAAATTACATGAAGCTCCGCAAAACGAACTGAAGTTGAGGAGACTATTAGTTAACTTTTCCTTTTAAATAAAAAAAAAACAAAAAAAACTTGAATGTATCTTCGTTCCTTTAAATTTATCGGTGCACGTATTAATAAATAAGCTGCGATAAACAAAACGCCTATTGTTGACGGTTGACGGGCGTCTATTCCTCCTTAATGTATATTCAAGATACGGCCACGAAGATGAGACAACGGGCACAAAACAATATTTGTGTTTCAAAAGCCCGGGAATTAAACACCGAAGCTCTGACACCACGTGAACTAATAATAACGAAACGTCTGGGCAATGACCTCGCAGGAAAATAAAATTATGTTACTAAAAGTAGGAACATACTTGGCTCTTATTTCGGAATATGTAAGCGGAAATGATGGTTTTTGGCATTCCTGCTAGAATCTCCGGACAGTTTTAGATTTAATTATTTTAATTACCTAAGAACGGTGTATTATTTTGGCGCAATATGAAAAATAATGTTCTTAAAGGGAAGGCATGCATGTATTTATTATATTTTGCAACATGAAATATTATTTTAAACTTTATAGGGCAAGGGCTAATATTTAATTTTTTTCTTAAAAATATAATTTACAAGAAAATGCATTAAATAAACTACCAGTAGGGTTTCATTATGTAACAATTTTGCGTTCTCGTGTTGATTTAGTTGGTAAACGTCAAATCCAACATTCTGTTCGGGTTCGGTGTCGCAGAAGCTGTTTTAAGTTTAGTTGAAATTTATAAAATTACAGGAAAATATTTAAAATGTAGATATCTTGGGGAATGTGGAGGTAAATAAATACATGCACACCCACGGAAATAAGTGAGACGGTGAACACAGCAACTTTGAACTTGTTGCCCGAAAAGTCGACAAAAAAGTAAAAACTTTACAGAAATCGTAATTTTAACGTATTTTCAAGAATAATCGCAAAAACTCATACAAAAGTGATCGTAGAAAAACGATTTTATGTAACTCACTTACTAATTGAATTTTTTTAACTGTCGGAATGTTGCGCCTTGTAAGACAAATACTACCTAATGCATTTTACTTTTATTTTACAAACACGATGTTAGAAATAATATAACTGAAAGTAACTTACGAACTTTGTTCTATGATATTATTTTAACAATAATGTGATAAAAATTGTATTAATTTGAATTTGGCCGGTTTGTTAATATCTACGGGGTTGTTATTAGGGGTGGGAGAACAGAGCGAGTGTTAGAAAAGATGTATTATTTTTTTTAGTCGTCGGTTTGAGGTTTTCAATTTTGCCGGTGAAATCACATAACGAACGACATAATTTAGACCTCTGCCCCCATATATAATAATATTCACGAGTCATTTTTCAGTTTTGTTATATTCTTTAAAAGAAGCGGTTCAAAGTATCAAATGAATATGTGAAATTCAGTCACAAATTTTGTATTACCATCTTTTTTCAATTTTTTGAAAATTTTAATTATCTTAAAAGTTTTAAAATTGTCTTAACTTACTTCTTTTAATAAGAGGATGATGTGTGGTACTGATATTTTACGGATTTTGTTAGGCCGCCATTTTATTCCGCCACATTGTCATTGCAATAGAATTCCACCAGTTCATCAAGCTGTATTTAGTTTTTTACACTGATTTTATAAAAGTTTTTATTAATACGCCATGTTGCTCCGCCATATTGAATTTACACCAGAATTTTATTTGTTCATCCTTGTAACACTGACTTTTTTAAATATTTAATTCGGTTAACTACAGTTTCTTGTGGGGCACTATAAGGATTTGTTTTGTGTCCCAGTTTAATCATATTATACATTAAGGACTTAACTAATCTTAACATAAACAGAACTTTTACATTGTTTGCGGACGACACTACCATTGTCTGGCAAAATAAAAATGAAGACCTATTGAAAAAAAATATTCAAGAGATCTAATCTAGTTTTAATGTATCAAAAACTAATATTTTAACCTTTAAATTTAACTGTGATATTTATCTATCTATCAGATACTAAGGTTGCAAACAAATCATACACGAAATTACACATAGATAATAATTACAATGTAATAACCACATAAATAATGTAAATAAAAAGGTTGCAAGAGGCAGTTATGCCATTCGTATTCTTTTAAATGAGCTCGGCATTACTGCAGCCACAACTTCTGAATTCTACATTTATTTTGCAAAAACAAACTGTTTGATAGATATGCAAAGCTGGGGCCCCATGTCATTTACTGTATGTCTCATACATAAAAAACATGGAAATTTAACAATTGGAAGCGTCTTTAATACCAGACAAAATTTGAACCTTCCACTTCCTATCCCAAAAGCAACCTTTTATACGAAAGTTAAAATGTATATACAACCACCTCTCACAAATATTTAGAAATATAGAATCTCTCAAATTGTAAAAGTAAAAAGTAAAAAAGTAAAATGTAGCCTACAAGAATTTTACAATGATGGTTTGTGAGCATGCCATATATTTGTTTTTTTTTAATATTTACTTTTTACTTTATTATTAACAGTAATTATACCCTAGTATTTTTATATTTATTGAGCTTACTTTGTTAACTAGGACTGTATGTTTTTTTAACAATAAATTATATTTGAGTTTGAGTTTTATTCTTACTTCGTACTGATTTTTGTACAAAATTAGAAGTCAATTAGGTAAGTAGCTTTTCAGCTATGCCAGGCAGATAGACACACTGAGAAGACACTTTTTTGGTATCTAGGAACCCTGAATCGTGAATATCTGTACAAATTTTGTATGATGATTTTTTCTCGACAAGTTTCACACATCACAGCCAAAAAGCTTTTTACATCAATATAAATAATCGTTTAGTGAAGTTACAAAAATACCCGTTAGAAACTAAATCAAGCAAAAAGATGTTTAACAAAAGCCATTGGTACCACTCTCTACAAGACCCTCACTATCTTTATTTGCTGAATCCGGTGCTGTTTATGTAGCAATACATCCAGTTTTGTTTTAATGCCAAAAATAGGAAAGGTAGATATAAGTGGTTGTAACATTATAGGTAAAAATTCGGTGCAAATTCTTCTTTTTCGGCAAATTTCCAAATAAATAATAGACATGCGGTTTTTATTGTTTTTTATCAATTAAAAAACTAAAACACTGACGAACTCGGATAACTGAATTCCACCCAACCGTGTGCACGATCAAATTTTTTAGTTTTTAGTTTTAGGTTTCATGCCTCAGGTAATCAATTTTAAACAGCCTGTTTGCTCCTGTTGAACCCGAACGTGCCAAATTGTAAAAACGCACACATACAATAACTTTAAATCATGCCAATAATTGAATTGCTTTTTCTGTGCATACTTTATGCTGAGGTGTGTGTATATATATACAAGGTGTTTGGTGGGTATATGGAGAGTTTTAAAGGGTAATACCCTGCGTTTAGCTATATCTTCTGAGGCGATAGGCGACTAAATTTGTAAGATTTTAAGCATATGTTGTAACGTGCGGAAACATCAGATATTTTCATTGCTGTGCATATACAATAATAATTTGTGATTTTTTCTATCAAAAGCATGGCTCCTATTCAACATTGCTAAAAACGTATTATATCTGTTGTCCTCATTAAACCTTATGCTGTTGACAATATTTGATAAAATGTTAGAGATGTTATGAAATCCTGACTGACAGTCGAGATTTATTTTAAATTCATTTGCGCAGGTGTAGACAGAACCAAAAATATACTGACGGGTTTTAGATCTGAGAAGTCTGCAGGATCAGAAACTTATGCCAATGGTTTTACTATAGCCTCTTTCTGCCTGCTGGGAAATACAATTTCTAATAAACAGCTGTCTTTTTTATATTTATTAAAATGTGTTTAAGCAGAACGGATGACAAAGTTTTAAATTTTTTATTGGCAGTATGTCAACACAACTGCATTTTAATAAATTTGTCACGTAAAGCCGGAACTTGCATCCATTCTGCATTTGACCACTTACTTTAGTTACTAAAAAATATTAAAAATGAAATTTTTCTTTCTTAAATTGACACCAATTAAATAGTCCAGTTAATTCTCTTGAAGAAATTGATATCTCATGGATGCCAAATTAAGCTCGCTGATTACCCTTAAATGTCCGAATGGTACGCAGACATGAATGTTAAAAACTAGTAGTAATAATAGTATATAAATGTTGCAAATCATGACCTACAAATGTCAATTGTCCTATAAGTAGTATGCAAACTTGTAACCCATTCAGTTGTCACGTTTGTGTATGATAAATTGATGAATGCAAATTAAAAAAATCTTCAAATAGCCGCTGAAGAAATTAGAAATCCAAAGCATACGACAGAATTCTGAATACGACGTGAATTTTTTATTTCAGCTGCTTCGTACCAAGCACATTAATAGATCACATTGATTGTATAATCAGCTATGTTAAATTGAATTATTATTGGAAAATACCATTGTTTCCGTAATCACTCTTTTTTTATTTTCTTTTAATGTAACACTGTATTTACAATTAATCAGATTTGATAGTTTTGGAGTATTGTAGTTATATTTATCTATTCTAAATTCATTTTTTTCGCATATTTAAAAAATAATTGTAATAATCTATTTCTCTAAAATATATCTTCTACCATGTAAATAATAGTTGCCAAATAAAAAAGACAATCTTGCTATTAGATGTTTAGATTATTGTAGTCAATAACATCTGTTAATATACTAAAGTTTACCATGGCGATTGAATATAGTGGTGCTGTATCTTTTTTAATGTACTGGAATAAGATTAAAATTATTGCAACGTAGGCTATTTATTATGTAGACTTATTCTGTATATTGGCAGCGTATTCACAGTTTGGTTCCAAACTTTTCTGGGTTTGTGGTCACCTGTGCTTGATTCGCCAATAGAATAACCCCACGAGCTCAATGTGAGATACCATCATCCTTCTTTACTCCTGCGTCGGGACTGAAATTCGGTCTAGGTTTCAAAGTCAAATCTAAATAAGGAGAAAGGAGCAAAAATGAATTGGGGCAATTGTAAAAAGTGAAATAGATTTTGGCGTTTGGATATGCGCTGAGTTTCTTTACTTTTTGTTTTTAGTTCTTTACCCTTTAGCACAGATCGTTAATAATTATAGTTACCTTATTTTTGAAATAATATGGATTTTTACGAAAATAAGCGTTACAAAGGCAAACAAACATTATAATAAAAAAAAATAGTAAATATTAATATCAGGTTTACTGTCTGAATAGATTTTATATGCAGTAGTGCGTTTTTCACGAGGCGAAGATTACATTGCTACTGTGCATGTTCACTGACTGAAAAAATAAAAAAATTAGGATGATGAATAATTTATGAATATAATAAGAAAAGACAAATCAATTCCACTGGCAAAAAATCGATAAATTTCCTTTACCCGGAACTCTACCCTCGTTTTGATCCATTAGGAATAGTGAAGTGTGACCCAATTTAGTTCAGTGCATAGCCACAGTATATTTATATATATATATATATATATATATATATATATATATATATATATATATATATATATATATATATATATATATATATATATATATATATATATATATATATATATATATATATATATATATATATATATATATATATATATATATATATATATATATATATATATATATATATATATATATATATATATATTTATATATATATGTACATCATCAACATTTTTATTGGGCGCCCTTTTGTTCTATCATATTGTATTCCTACCAATATTTTACCAGTGTCTTTTTACCTATGCCACACTTGACTTTTGGGCATAATTTAAATTAACTTCAATCAGCAGTTTTTACATTGACACATACCGCCATTTTGTTACGCTGTATTGAATTTATACCAGTTTATCTCATTTTCACATTTAAGTTTTCTGAAAAATTTAAAGTCAGTTGAATAAGATTTTTTATGTTGATTTTTTAAGAATTGTATTTGGTCGCAATTTCTTTTTCGCCATCTTAAATTCATACCATAACTTTACCGATTTATCTCTATATCACACCTAATTTTTGCACAATAATTGAAAATAATATTTTAATGCTGATTTTTTGTTGCGGAACGTCGACAATTTAAAAAAGACTTTTGTTTTCTCTTTACTGGAACAAGTAATACACCACCCTAACATAACAAGAGGATTGGTAACGAAAACCATTTGTAAACTTATATCTGAAAAATATATGGGGAACAAAGGAGTAGGTAAAGACTGATAATATGGGTTTCATGCAGGAGATAGGATCTATATATGTGTCTTGAGGATGCAACAATAAAGTTGCGAAACGTCGACAATTTAAAAAACGACTTGTTTTTTTACCTGGATCTTAACCTCAAATAATACACCACTCTAACAAATTTTTTTAACATTGTTCCGGCATATTGGATTTTTACCAAAATTGTACCAGATTATCCTCATATGACCCTTAATTTTTGGTTAAAATTTGCAGTCAATCGGGTATGTAGTATTTAAGCTATGCCGGGAACTGACAGACAGGCAGACCAACAAACGGACCGACGGAATTGATAAGTCATGTTTTTTTGGTATCTAGGGACGCTAAAACGTGAAGATATGTAAAACCTGGGATGGTGATATTTTCACGATTATAAAAAATTTATTTGGCCATTCCGCCATCTTGAATTAGTAATACATTTTTACTAGTTGATCCTTATGTCACAGTTAATTATGACACACAAATTGAAATCAATCCATTAAGTTGTTTTTTCAAGCTGAATTTATAAAAATATTTTACCGCCATCTTGGATTCGTACCAAAATTTTACCAGTTGATTCCAACATAATACTTGATGTTTATACAAAATTTGAAAAATAAATTGGATAAGTAGTTTTTTCATAGTATTTTTTTTAGCATCTCATTAGGCCGCCATTTTCTTTTGTTAAATAAGATTTTTATCAAAAGATTATCAGATCATCCCCATATAACTCTTAATTTTTGGTCACACTCTGAAGTCAATCGAGTTAGTTTTTAAGCTATGCCGCAAACTGATAGACAGGCAGACGGACTACGCTAAAACGTAAAGTTGTGCAAAACCTGAGAGGGTGATTATTTCAGGATTACAAACATTTTATTTCGCCGCCACTTTGTTCGGACATCTTGAATTGGAAACCACAATTTTACCAGTTGATCCTCATACCACAATTTGTTATGGCACACAATTTGAAATCAAACCATTAAGCATTTTTTGTCAGGCTCACTTTTTAAATATTTTATTAAGTCGCCATTTTGTTCCACCATCTTGGATTCGTACCAAAATATTACCAGTTGATTCCAACTTAATATTTGATGTTTTTGCAAAATTTGAGATGAATTGGATAAGTAGTTTTTTTAATAATATCTTGTTTATCATTTCACTAGGCTCCCATTTTGTTTCGCACATTGGATTTTTACCAAAATATTACCAGGTCATCCCCATATGACCCTTAATTTTTGACCAAAATTTGAAGTGAAACGAATAAGTAGTTTTTTAGCTAGGCGTCGAACAGATAGATCGACGGAATTGAGATCTAGGAACCCCGAAACGTGAAGATCTGAAAAAATCTCGGTGGGTAAATTTTTTCACGATTACAATATTTCGTTTTTACGAGGGAAGTAAAAACGAGTCAGATAAGCGACTGCAACGTGTCGAACGATAGTAGAAAATGAATTTAGAGGAGAAAATGAAACCGAAGCTTTCAAGAAATGAAAAAAATTATATCTGGGAACAATCGTATAGGTTGTTGATGAAATAACTAGTAATATCATAAATGCTTATCGAAGGTCTATACTAAGAAAGTGGAAAAGCAAGGTTTAGTTTCTGAGGAGCACGGAGACTCAGAAATTTTGATTTGCTCACTTCAATCCTAGAGTATATTGGTGCAGGAGCCCATGTCTAGGTCTTCTGTACCTTGTCCAGTTGTTGCGTATCGGAGCTAGCCGATCATAGTCTACCAGGTCACGTAGGTTTTCATTGGGGTGATATTCGGCTACCCTGAAGGCTCGGGTAGTCTTGTGCCGCATGAAGTCTTCAATAAGTGTTCATTGAAGGTCACGATGCAGGTTCTCATTCCTGATAAACCACGGGGCGTCGGCTGCCATCCTAATAAGTTTGTTTTCTGTCCTCTTTAACTTCATAAGGTGGGATTTAGAAGCATATCCGAAGAATGTGGAGCCATAGGTGGGTTGGCTCCTAGCTACTGTTTGGATCAGTAGCAGTTTGGTCCTCAGTCCCATTTGGTTGTTCCATGTCAAGCTTCTATCCATGGTCATCCCTAGGTACTTGGCCTCGTTTGACTAAGGGATCCCGACATCTCCAACTCGGATTCTGGCTCTTTGGGCCAGTCTCCTACGCTGGAATAGGATAGCTTGGGACTTCTGGGGGTTGATCTTAACCTTCCATTTGACACACCAGTCATGAAGGTTATCAATGTTCTTTTGCAGTCGTCTACCCATTATCCGGGTGCTTCTGATTTGGTGTAGGATGGCTGTGTCATCAGCGTAAAGTGCCATTATGCCCTCTTCTCCGATTGGGACATCGTGAGAGAAGATGGAGTATAGAATGGGTCCCAGCACAGACCCTTGTGGTACTCCAGCTACTAGTCCTCTTGGAGCTGAATGAGAGTGATTCACCTTGACTGTGAATGATCTGTCATTTAAGTAGCTCCTGATAAGCTTTATATTTCTTCTCTCGTATCCAGAACTCAAAGAAATTCAGGGGGGCTTTTATACCCGACTTCTGCTCGTCGAACCATGACCCTGTGTTAAAATCGGTTTTCACGTGGGATTTGGACTGTAACCGGTATCTCTATTGGAGTTTTTTGTATGTTTAAAAATTTCAATATGTTCTCTAATTTTTCGTTTATAAAATCCTGGAACCGATGTTACAACCTTGGTGTTTTTTATTCAAAAGTTTCCGTAATTTATGTCAAAAATATCCACGAATAGTGAACTTAACTTCAACCATTCAGTACGAAAATAAAACTTAGGTTACTAAACAACACTTAACCTTTTGTGATGAATAATAAAATGATAACGACCTACGTGTACCATATACTCACTGAAAATCAACCAAATGATAGTCATCAAACAATTTGAGTGAGCATTTACACTATATCCTAATACAGATCAGAATGTAAACAAAGCAACACATGGCCACACATTTTTAATAACATATATACATTTCAGCTTTGTAAAGTAGCGGATTTTGTTTATTATTTTTTAGATTTTCAAAATTGTCTGCCATGACTATGCCACCTATATTATTTTATTACTTTTCAATAATAATAGTAATAATGGTATATTTTCTTTCTTTACTTTACTTTCAATATGGAGACGGCTGTCGTTTTTCAGCGCCATTCTCCAGGCCAATACGTAACCACCGATTGACGAGCAAAATGCTATCAGTAGATCGTTGAACGGTACTATTTCTTTATTTTCTCCCGCTTCCTCCCGAAATAAAGCAGCTAAATCGAACACGTAAAACCACTTACGTTAAAAACAGAGAGGTCAGCCTTCGACGAGGCGCTCCGGAAGACTAAATGGTATCTTTTAAAATATCAAAGTGGCAGATTTTGTAATATAGGGTTGAGCTTGGTGCAAATTTTAAACCTTCCGCACCTCAGTAACTGTAAAAATCGCCACTGAGACTCCTCCTGTATATGAGTCTCCGTCTGATATACAGCAGATAGAAGTGTATCAATAAAGAAAATATAAGCTGCTTTAAAGAACCATAAATCTGCCGGCCACTGGCTTTTAGACTACTCGTGTTGAGCACTGGCGACCTCTCGCATTTTAGGATGTGATATTTTCATATGTATTTGAGAACTATAGAGTTTATAGTTGGATCCTAATGGCACTATTTGAGAGGCATAATACTCATGGTGGTTTGTCATTGCCTTAAAATTGTTAATTGAACCCAGGTTGGAACTAGGGACATTCCGTTCAGCAGTTGGACGCACTGACTACTGCGCCTCGAAGCCACTTTTCAATCCTTTAAAGTTTTTCAACATTCTAGGTATTTTACATTCTTAATTTGTCTATTGAGCATTGAATCCTAAAACCAAATTAATGATCCAGGGTCTTTTCCTGCAAACAAGCGCTCTTTTGCAATTACCAGAACTTACATTTTATCCTGATTGCATGTTTCCGCTTGATCGTGTCAAATTAAATAATCTGAAGCGGTCACGCATATTTATTAAAGTTTATAAATGCTCCTATTTACGCTGACATAATCGGGGCAATGCCTTTACTCGGCCACCAATGCATTAAATCCATCATTCGAAATGGCTTTCAATTAACCAGTGTTATGGCGATGATGTAACATTGCAGATAAGTAACATATTTATATCGATTTGTTCTTATTTTCATTATTATAAATAAATATGTGTTAAGAACTTAATAAAAAAGTATGCTCAGTAGCGCAGCATTAAATGTCTATAGAGAAATTTAAAAAATTTTCACTTCACTCCCTTTTAAATGTTTTTTTTTAATTTATCTTAAGTGATATTGATTCAGGCTTCGGAAACTATAGTACGACCAAAAAAAAGTGTTCTGAATCATTTCCTATAAATTCTCCAAAATAGTTATGCTCAAGCCGTTATCATGGGAAATAGGGGTATTATTATGGTTTATAGTTTTTTAAAGGTTCACCATACAAAAAAAATATGAACCAATTTTCTACAGATCCTTTGAATACACTTTACATTACACTCCGTAATCTGTCTGTAACCTTACTGGTTTGTAAAATTAATATCTGATCGACAGAATAGGCAAAAAATAGAACAGATAATTAAAGCCCCGCGAGGAAATGTAATAAGTTACAAACAGGAAAGTAGTTAAGAGTGATGGGGAAATGTGGGGGTTTAACCTCTCCCCATTGTTCAAGCGAAAGCATGCTCCATAGAATAGGTAAAAAATGTATATTTTATATCGTTTCCAATAAAATATTTTATAATTATAATTTTTTTGGTTGGAATATTATTACACCTCATAATTATGTGTGTGAATAACACACACCCCTCTACCAGCAGAGACTAGCTTCGGCTCTGGGAAATATCCAGGTCCGCATCATACGCGATTTTTTTTATAAATGACTTAGGTACCATTTGAGGTTTTGCTCAAAAAATAATAGAAAATACCAAAAAAAAGCTTTTTTGAAAAATGGCAAAAAGCTGCTTATTTTCAAAATTTTGAAAAATTCGCTTTACCCCATTAGGCTCGTGAGGCCCGGCCCTAAGACCCGTCGAAAAGAGGGCCCTCCGCCGCCTCGCTGTAACCTAAATCGTTTATATAATTTTCCTTGTTTTATTTTATCAGTAAGCAGGTAAGTTTTATTTATTATTATATTGAAGGCGGGGATAAGTTTCTGCTATATGGAAGAGAGGGCTTTTTTTTTCTTTTTTCTTTTTCCCACGAGCTTGGGGCCCGTGGAGTTCTACTTATTATTTTTGGGGGTCTTACTATACATCATTTAATACGGCCTTACCTTCTTTATTTATTACTGAGTTTTAATTTTTTTACGGAATCAGTTTAAAATGGCGGCCCCTTATATTGACAATAAAAAGCCCGCCCACTCCCCTTTCATTATCCGGACCATTCAGAATTTTAAAACGAAATTTCAAGGGATTATGTAAGGCATAAAATACTATTTTTCAATAAAAAAAAAATCAAATTTTCAAAATATCGGGTTAGTGCCATTTTGGATCTTTTTTTTTAATAAAATAAAGGTCTTACGATACACGATTCTAAAAGTCATTATTCATTTCCCTAATTTTTATATCGTTTTACAAAATTTTTCTCAACATATTTTAAATTCAATTAGAATTAGCTTTGAGGATAACCTCCTGAAAACTTTTTATCGTAGAAGCAACGATACCTCTTAATAAATTAAATAAGAGTGGCATTTTTTAAGTGGTATGGGGGTTTTCTATACTTACATATAATTTAAAAAGCCTTTAGTTTCGCCATTCATATTTGAACTTTGTATCATTTTATTGATATACTTTATAATGGTAATATTTTACATAAAAAGAAACAGGAAAAATACTAATTGATTAAAAATCTATTATTACAATAAAATTATATAAAAAATTTCTGACTGAGATGCGTCTTTTATTTCGCGCAATAAGGTAAATCAAGTCAAGTTAATAGGTTTTTGACGTGTCACTGTCGCTGCCTTTTTGATGTAGTATTTGTTTATAACTATGATTTAGTTTAATTTAAATTATTGTTGACAAAAATAGTCCATAGTCTAGCTGATAAATGTGAAGCAGTAATTATTTTTGATGGGGCAAATCGGAATGTTCCTGCGGCAGTGCGTATATTTAATGAGCGTTTTCTAGATCGCCCAATATGCCGAAAATATTTAAACTGGTTTCAAAATTTCGACAAACTGTTAGTGTACAGAATGCACCAAAAACTGGAGGACCGGATATTTATGAAGAATAATAAATCCACGTCATAGGTGCAATGGTAGTAAGTCCACAACAATCCCCCAAGCTGGTAGCAGACATGCAATGTTTCTGGTTCTTCTGTTAAAAGGATTCTAAAAAGAAATAAATTTCGTGCATATAAAATGAAAATTGTACACTAACTACAAGAGGATGATCCAGATAGAAGAATGTAGTTTTGGGAGATCATTTCTGAAAAAAATTACAAGAAATCCTGTAAGGCATGTCTGCTTTAGCGTTGAAGGCACAAGTTCCTAAATGGTAAAATGAATCTGTTATTTATAAGACAGAACCAGAGTTCATAGCTGAGCTTCTTCGTAGAAACTTCTCATACCTTCCAAAATGTGAGGGAAGAATTTGTGAATCGAATTTTTATTGGGTTATTGGCTATTTTTCACATTTCTATTACTGTTCAAAAAGTAGTATTTTACGCCTTCTACACTCTCAAGTTCTCTTTTGGTATTCCTAACGGTTCGAAAAATAAAAGGGGGAAGGGCGCATTTTCTGTTCTCAATATAACTAATCGCCATTTTGAACTGGAACGGCAAAGAAAAATAAAACTAGAGTATTGAGTAAAGAAGTTCAAGCCCTATTAAATAATGTATCGTAAGAGCCCCCATACCATTAAAAAAAATGTTCAAAATAGCGCTTGACCGCCATTTTGAAATTTTGACATTTCTCTTTTGGTTTAAAAAATAGTATTTTACGCCTTGGATACTTTCTTCAAATTTCGTTTTCATATTCCGAACAGTAAAAGGGGGAAGGGCGGACTTTCTGTCCTCGATATAACTAGCCGCCAGTTTGAAGTAAATGCACAAAAAAATTAAAACTGTATATTGAATAAAGAAGTTCAAGCCCTATCAAATGATGTATCGTAAAACCCCCCATTCCATTTAAAAATATATGTTCAAAAAGTAGCCATATTGAAATTTTGACATTTCTTTTTTGCAAAAAAAAATAGTATTTTACGCTTTGTATGCTCCCTCAAAATTTTGTTTCGAGATTCCGAATAGTTTGGAAAATAAATTGGGGGGGGGGGGGACATTTGGTCCTCACGATGTATAGAGAATAATTTCAAGTCAAGGCAAACTATTTAGAGTTATGTTTTCAAAAAAAGTTATGTGAAGTTTTCATAAATTGATTTCATAGATTAAAAAGAGAATTATTGACACGACTAAATAAAACCTGGTGCAATGTTTCTGGAAGATAAAACCAAGTTAACAAGTAATGAAGAATTTGTCTTTGGCTAATATGTTTTCCAAACTTAATCTATGCATAAATACATATTTAATCTTAATGAATTAAATATATATTTACAAGGAACAAAAGAAATGAAGACTCCATATTTTATAAATGCAAAAAACCCCAAAGTTCTTACGTCCTCTCAGGATTTTTTTTTAATTAATCCCATTATTTATTAAATCGACATATAAGTTTTAATAATTAATTGCGATTTTAGCCCCCATAGTCTCCCCCATAATTATGTTTTTGTCATCCTCTCAGTACTATACTATAAAGCAAGAAAAAAAAACAAGTAAATTTGAATATATTAATAAATGACGACATGTATTATGGCCTAAATACCAAATAAGAAAAGTATATCTTACATGTATAAAACTTAATATTATAGTCATATATGGAAGCAAATTTATTATTTCTTCTTTTCAGTAAACATTAGCCTAAATTCTTGAACCAATGACGATTGATATGAAATAGGTTATTATTTCATATAAAATTTCGTTCAATACGTGGCTTTCGCAATATAAGTGTATTTTAATAGTAGGTAATTTAATAAAAGGCATGCAGAAAATTTTATAATCTAAATCCACGCAATTAATGATTCAGTAATGGGTAAAAAGTCCTATGCTAAAATAACTGTTGTAAGTTTTAAGCACATATTGTTGTTAGTTCAAGAATTTTCGAGAAAATTTCTTAAGATTTATGGTTATTATAAAATTAGTTGGCTTATCCAGTAAAACACCATTTTTGAATAAAAGAATCTTTGCGTATCTGGGTATGTTAGATAAGATGATTTAAAGTTTCAATAATCGTGGGTTCGCAAAATTTTCGTTTTTAAGATTTAGTCATGCAAAGTTGTTGTCAAGTAAGGAAACGTTTCGTTTCTGAGATCTATATTGGTTTTTTCGGATTTTAGAATTAATTAAGTGTAAAGAAAAGCACAGCGATGTTTTAAAAACTAAAAATTTATAGACGTATACTTACTTTTCTGTTGCTTTAATGCTCCCATCCGGCGACAAAATTTTTAATGGATTTAATCAAGGATTTCTTTTAACAAAAAAAAAATACCAGCAGACTGAAAAATGAATTTAGAAATATTATAATTTAGACTGTTAAAAAGTTCTTGACAGGTAATTCACAAAAACACGTTTTCTCAATTCGGTCGATCTGTCTCTCTGTCTACTTGTCTGTCTGGTAACGTCATAACTTAAAAAGCCGATTTACTTCAATTGTTGGTCAAAAATTACCAGATTAACTTCAATTTTTGGTCAAAAATTAAGGGTCATATGGAGATTACATGATAACATTTTGGTAAAAATCTAATATGGCGAAACAAAACAGCAACCTAATAATCTGTTAAAAAATATTATTAAGTACACTACTTATTCAATTTACCCCAAATTTAATCGAAAAATTAGATGTTATACAGGATGACATAAAATGTTAAAAAAATCAGTGTAAAACTTCTACTTCACAAATTGTTTACAAATTTTTCAGAAAAACAACAAAAATGTTATATAGGCATGAACTGGTAGCACAAATCCAGGATGGCGGTAGTTGTTTATGGCACTTTATTTAGAAATAGTTATTTATTTCATAGTTCATAGTAAATCGAATATTGCCTAGCAACACTACCACGTTATTTTAAGAGGAAACAATTATTTGTCAGGTTTGATTTTGACATTTTCTCACTTAAAAATATAAGAAATAAAATGGTTTTATTTATTTAACAGTGACAAGCAAAAGACAATCATAATTACATACGGAAAATAATGGCTTTAACATCGTTAACGTTATGGGATTGATAGACTGAAAACTAATATTTCTTAAATTTTAATAAACATAACTTTTTAATCATTTTAAAAAAGATTATAAAAACACTGTTAGTGTTAGTGTCCCGTTAGGTGTTATTACCGTACACGTATATTCCGTAAAACAACTCGTACTGTAATAAGTCACTTACTGGACTTATAACGTAATCAAGATATTGTTGTAAAGATTCATGCTACGACTCGAGATGCAAATATGGAGAATATAATATGATTTTTACAACACGAATATTGTACGATATTTTATCTAATTTCGTAAAATAATGCAATAAATGTATGAAATTAAGCTTATCAAATTTTCTTTTTAAAATGACAGTGATATGTTTTCTGATAATTGAACTGAATTGCGAACTGTTGTTTTGATACAATTTTCAACAAATAAAAAAAAAGTTTCTGTTCTTTTTTCTCACCTAATTGAGCGTAAATAGTACGGACAACCAAAAAACAAATAAACATAAGAGGCAATTACTTTATTTTAGTTGCAGATAAAACTGACTCTGGGGGGTTTTACCCTCCAATTCCGAAAAAAAGTCCTTATTTTATACTATTTCTGTCATTTTAACTTAAATAAAAGTGGCTCTGGGGGTGGTTTTAACCCCTTACACACTAGTGCTGTAATAGAAGCTATTACGAAACTATTTTAAAGCTGTAATGTTGTCATTACTAAACGTGAATAGATAAACATAACTATGAATCAACCAAAAATTATGAACAAACGTTTGGTTTTATTTTTTTTGTCTAATTCACCAAAAATTCACATGGCAGCCCTGCATATACCTACTTTGGTTATAATTGATATATACGTTATCACGGCCAATAATTTTACATTGTTTTCTAAATTATTTAACAGTCTGCCTTTTGACATATGTATATATCGAAGAAATCACTTACTTCGATGTCATGTTTAACACGACTCACCTAATTATTATTTTTAATATGATTACGTTCATTTGGTAACTGAAAACTCGGCATGAACTATATGTTAGAGCTTGTTGAAAGTTGGGCGGGATTCGTAAGATATAGGTATTCATTCTACTCTCTGATCTTTTTTTACATATTTGCCGCCCCTAAAAACATTTGAGGAGATATTTGCAAACTTCTGGAAACCCATGTCTGGTGAAAAAGTCCACACTGTTGGGGGCCCCATTCATGAAAACGGCCTCTTTCTTCGACATTTTAGATCCGTCTGGCATATTCTATATGTAATTTTTTATATCAGTAACATCATAAATCAATTTAAAATGACAAGCCTACTAGAGATTATAATTTTGAATACTGAATGTTAAAAATTCCAATATTATTGTAAAGTACAACTTTTATTCATATAAATTCTGAAATTCAGTGACAACTATCATACAAACTGTTTTTACCAATTTACACTTAATATAACACTTTACCTTTGTTTTTTCTTTAATTTTTATTTAAGATGCAGTCTCATGATAGTGCTTGATGCTTACTTGATACCGATGATTCCATTGAACTAGCTTTAGGAACAGATTAATTTTTTTTCTTCTTCCAATTCGCAAAAGTTCAGATATATTCTTTCTTCTTTGGACTGTGTCTACGAAAGTATCCACTTGCTTGTCGCTTACTTGTTCTGAACAAATTTTACCATTTCCTTATTTATAATATGTACCATTGCAGCAGGTTATAACAAAGAATGGTTTCAAATGTTGTTTTGCCATTGAAATTCATAAAACTATATAAATGAACTCGATGGCATTTCATTGGTGGTTTTACTTGTGATGGACTATATTTTGCACATATTTCACATCCTTGAATTTTGTTTTTATGTGCGCATTTCGGGCCACAAAATGTTCCGCCGTGCAAATTTTAACATAGTCTCAACTCCATTATGGTTCGTATACACGTTCTCGATCATCAAACGACGTTACTTGTAGAGAATAAGTATTCTATCGTTTCTATATAGCAAACCATTTTGACTATTAAGCTCATTGTATTTATAATATATTTTGTACCTGGTGAATCTTATTCAGCCAACCATGAAATATGTAGTCTATAATTTTCTTAAACGTTTTGTCTTTGTTAGTCTCTTTTTGTACATTTCGTATGAGTTCTTCTGTAATGTCCACTTCATTTCTTAAATTTACTTCTTCTATAATTTACACGATACATGATGATGATGATATTATATATCTTCCTACTAAATATTTTAAATTTTGAAATTCTGTTTCTTCCTCTTTTTTTCATTTTCGTTCTAACTCTCTCTTTAAGCAAATTACTCAGACAAGTTGAATGTGTACTTAAATTTTCAACTCAGATAATTGATCATTCCAATAAAAGTATGCAATTCTTTCTTGTTTGATGGTTTTTTTATAATTTACAATAGCCGAAATTTTTTCTGGGTTGACAATTTTAATCCATTTAATTTTAAATTATGTTCTCTGAAACGATTAAATAGATTTTCTAAGGTTTTATTGTGATAAAAAGAATTTATTCTACGGTATTTCCACATCCAAATAAGACTATAACATCTGATTATATCTTCTACTCCCTAAGATTTATTTGAAAATGTTCATTAGCAGGAGATATTTTAAAAAGTAGATGCAAAGAACGGTAATTGCCAAATGGAGTCCAAAAAATTGTCAATCTGCTGCATTCCTTGTCGAACTTGATTTGCCAAAATCATTTTTTAGTATCCACTGTCAAAAAAAATTGCCTTCCCAATTCCAATAGAATTTCAGGTAATTTTTTAAATTGCAGATCTTTGAAGAGTTTCGTTTAACGGCATAGGGTCAATGCAAAGCCTAATAGAGTTATTAGTTTTTTTACAATTAGTTGGTCACTCACCTAATTTGTTGTGTTTATTTCGTTTTTTAATGATACTGTTTTTATTAAAGTATCCAGCTAATCTTTTAACTGTTTGCTAAAAAGAATTGGAATTGTTCTTGCATATTGGAGGCTCAGTCACCGATTGAATAGTGGAATTAACTTCTAATTTTACTTTTTCTGGTAAAGCTCTATAATCCTGAAAAATATATTTTATACAACTTTGTAGAAAGGAGTTTACTAGGGCAGTCTCGCTGAAGGCTCCAGCAGTAGTGTGGCTATCCCATCGTCCTTGATAACGATCTTCCATAGTCTTAATATCCTGATGGAATCTTTCCCCCTGTTTTTCACTACAATTACCTAAGTTTTCTGGAAAACGATCCAGGTGGCTGTGGAGGTAGTGAACTTTTATACTCATGTTACAGCCGAGAATATTAAAATTTGAAAGCATAGTTTCCACTAATTCTACGTAATTCTCTGCTTTATGATTGCCAAGAAAATTTTGTGCTACTTGAACAAATGAACACCAAGCGTTAAATTCAGTCTCGTTCATTGATGTGGTGAATTGTGGATCTTTAACAAGTTGCCTTATTTAAGGACCATTAAATATACCAGCTTTTAGTTTTTCCGTGCTAATGCCAGGAAATTTACGTGACAAATACCCAAAACAATTTCCTTCTCGATTTAAAGCCTTCACAAATTGCTTCATTAGGCCTAGCTTGATATGCAAGGGCGGAAGTAAAATTTTTTCTCTTGAAACCAAAGGTTCGTTGATCACGTTTTGTTTTCCTTGAATCATGACATCTCTTGAAGGCCAATTTTTGTTAACCCAGTGCTCATTTTTAGGTCTGCTGTCCCAAAGGCACAAAAACCAAGGATATTTTGTATAACCACTCTGCTGTCCAAGGAGGAAGTTAACCATTTTTAAAACACAAATTGCCCACTGATGTTGTTCGTATTTAATTTTTCTCAAAACTAATGCAATTGTTTCATATTCTTCCTTCCTGGTAGTAGAATGACCAATAGGAATTGAGCCATATTTGTTACCGTTATGTAAAAGAACACATTTTAAACTACGTTTTGAACTGTCAATAAAAAGGCGCCAATCATTTGGAGTGTATTCAGGCAAACCCATTTTTTCTAAGAGCCCTTTTATATTGTTACAGAATACCAAGTCATTTTCCTAAGGGAAAAAAGGCAGCAGATCCTTATCTCTTTACGATAAAATGTAATATTAGTACCTGGTACCAGGTACCAAAGTAGATTTTCATCAGATCATATTTTGTCAGTTCGGGTAGACTGCTGAATGATGGAACGGGTATTTCTTCCGGATGCGCTACAGGCCTTCTTGCAGAATCTAGATCAGGATATGTCCATTTGTGTCTATTGTTTCTATTTATGCCTTTATTATTAACGAGACAAAAATAACAGTCGTCATGATGGTTTCGCGGTTCTCTCCAAACCATTGGTACACCAAACTTTAAGCACTTCCTCTTTCCAGTTTTCCACTGTCGCAAATGTTCAACACATGTTTTACATATGAAATGTGGGGCCCAAGATTTATCTTGATCTCCTAAATGAACCCCAAAATAGGCAAGATAAGCTCTTTTCACAAAGTCAGAAATGGTTTTTCTGCTCTCTTTCAAAGTGTATTCACCACACACATAACAAAAAACGTCGGGATGATATACACAGGTACGTCTGCTTGTGGATGCCATTGTTTCAGTTTAGTGTCTTGATACTACAAAACGACCAAAATTTACACAAAATGATAGCACAACTTTATTGGGAAAACTCAGTAATATACTAAATCGAGTACAGAAAAGCAGGTATAGAAGGATCGGGTCATAGGCAATTACAGGTGTAAAAGTAATTAAGAGCAGTGTATTGAGTAGTTCCTAGTATAGAAACATTGGGTCAGGGACAATTCCAGGTATCCATTTGGTTAATTAGATTCTGGGAAATTTTTATTTTGACGATTAAGTACATATTTATCTCTTTATTTGTTGTTCTTTATCAGAAAAAAATATCAATTAACCTGTAATCTGTATCTCAAAAACTAGAGCTGATAGAAAAAATCTGGTGGCATTTTTCGAATCAGCCCATTAAAAACATCTTAAATCAGATGTTAGATTTCCGGCACCAAATTTTTGTTTTCATTTTGTTACCCTGTGTAATAAGCGAAGTATTTCCTTCGGTCTACAATTAAATTTCTTGAAGGTATTATTTTTTAACGAATAGATAATGAATACTTTTTTTTTGTAAAACTTTGTTCCAATTTAAATAATAAGGGGTACACTCTTTGTCATTTTTCGCATTTTTAGTTATAACTGATGTTGTATAATATCAATTAGTGTACAAGATTGTGTTTCTAACCTCAGATCAAGGCGGTCATGTCTTCAAAATGACATTAGTAAATTCAAAAATATTTGATCTAATTAATTATCACCTCATAACACCTACACACTGTATACTAAAAGTATCATAAATTTCTCAGATCTGCATAGACATTTAAATACTCTAAACCATTTACTTTAGCTCTCGAAAAATATTTATACACGCAGTGTCTTTAGAAAATGTGCACATGAGACCCCTTGCTTTCTGGGAACTCATCGTACGTTAAAATTATCAGAACCAAGCCGTTGGAATCCATGAAATTTGAAGGTTAAATGGTTTTTATGTGGCCTTTAATAATGGGAATGACATTTGTTTATTATCATAGGGGTATTAAGTTACGGCTTTTATGCCTTGCTGTGTGCGGTAAAGAGAGCTTTCAACTTCGTCAACGCTGGTGTCATGTCGCATTAAACATAAGACCGGTACTTTATCAGAATATAATTGCACATTAAGGTACACCAAATCCAAGTATAAAAATAGGAATAAATTACTGTGATGTTGTTATAAAAATATACGTACTATTTACTATTACTATTGAATTTTTGTTTCCGGAAATACAGATATTTAATTGTAATGAGCTCTTAAGCTTCCGCCTTAAATTTTTCAATTAAAATATGTTTGCTTACACTTACAAGAACTGTTATAAACTCTTTTCTGACCCCTTATTTTCATTCAGCCAGAATAAGTCATTAAAACAGAGAAGTCGAAGAAAGAATGTGTAAATATCGAAAAAGGGATTTTCTTTATTGGCATAGGCAAAAAGGGAGAAAGCAGTTGTCCCTCAGACGTATTTCAAATTTGTATCAATAATATTTTTTAAAGTACAAACAGGAGGGTTGCCAACTTTTGGTACGGGAAATAAACTGTTTTAAGGTCGGAAAACTAAAATAAACAGTATTTTAGAAAAGTAAACAGTATTTTATTTTTTTGAACAAAAATAACGAAAACAAATTCCTGCAAAACGGTTATGTTCATGCTTGTCACTCGATGAATGACTGACTGACTCTTCCGTTTAACGTCCTGCTGTAACTATACGGACGTCTTGATGATTCCCTTTGTGTAAATAGCAACAAGGGTCCACGGTAAAGTGGGTCAGGGAGGGCTCTTACCTTTATTGGCTGAGGCTAAAAGGATTCATTGAAATGAGTATGCATTGTCAAACTTTCAATCCACATATTCTCAAGAGATTTCAAATGCTCTCAGCTACAAGATTATGGTGATTGGCTAGGCAAGACGGATTATTTGGGCTAATTTCTATATCCCGTTGGAAGGAATTGTATAAGAGAGAGCAGGCTTTAAGATGTAGGGGACATTCAAGAAGGATATGAGGCAGTGAACCCGACTCTCCACCTTCGGAATCTGGGCTATCGACGATTACGAGTCTATGGAGATTCGCACTAATCGGCAATAATCGCTTCTGATTCTGCACATAGTAACAATTTCCTTTATTTGCATGAGTTTTGATACTGTAAACTAGGGTTTTATATTTGGTGTTTGTGCAATTTCTCCGTAGAGTCTTCCCTTGGTGAGACAGATCTGTTCATCTATCCTTCCACTTCTCAAAGAAACGTTGTTTGTATGAAGGGATACAATACCTGTAATCCATTTTAATATTCATAATAGTTCTGAGAAATCTTCCCAAATTGACCAATTTATCCACTTTTTAGTGTGGCTTGGAACCCATGTCAAAGATATCATAAAGTCCCCGTTTCTCATTTCATCCGTTTTTGTCTTGGTTGTAATGTAATTATCGGTGGGCTTAAAACTGCTACTAATCTTGTCTAATCTACTCCGGCTGTCTGAAAATATTACGACATTGGTCAATCTAAATTGGTCTATTTGAAAAAGCCGGGGCTTCATATGTCAATTTCGGTCATCTCCCTGGATGCATCTGTACGAAAATATACAACTAAAGGTTTCTTTCTCTAAAATGATGCGGTATACTAAAACAAATTGTTTTTGCCTTATGTCTTTAACAATAATAATTCTAACAATACGTAGTGTTTAAAAGAGTTTACAATTACATTAATTTGAATTTGACCTATTCATTAATACCTCAAAAAGCGTCGAAAGGTGTTATTAAGTAATTTTTAATCGCTTATTTATCGTACGTTTTTTTTTGCTTATATTTACTAGGTACGCCATTTTTTATACTTAATATAGATACCGAAATACTTTACAAAGGGCCCTAAATATCTGTGCAAGAAATTACACTTAATGAGAAATATAATTTATACTTGCGGCCTCTCCTAGACAATTTTGGATTTTTTTTTCATTATGTACTTACACTGCTCTGACCAATCATTGTAATAAACATGGATCTTGAAATAGTTTAAATACTTCTCCGCACGCGACGGCAGTTGACCGAAGAGTGGAAAAGACACTTTCTACATGTGTTAGGTACAAAATTTTTCCTACGATCGATATAGTTCTCAGATATGTGTGATATAGGGATAAAATGGTACGAATTCGCCATCACGGAGCAAAATGGCGGTCTTAAAAAATGAGTGTAAAGATTACTTATTCATTTATTTCAAAGTACGCCCAAAAATTCAATATGACATGGGTAAAAACTGGTAAAACATTGGTACGAATTCAATATGCTGGAACAAATTGGCGCCAAATAAAAATATTTGAAAAGACAATTATATAGCCTACTAAATGACTATGTGCGCAACTAGATTGGGTCCCATTTCACTATTTTAAATAAAAGGAAAAATTTGTAACGAGGGAAGTTCCGGGTAAAAGAAATTTAGCGTTTTTTTTTTACAAGAAATTTCATTACAAGTTCTGGAAGATAAGTTTTATGTATAGGACTGTCAAAAAAGCGCTCATTAGTGTCGTTTCTGTTTTTTTCTACAAGATAACATTTCATTCACTTTTTTTCGAAATTTGACTTCACAGCTTTTTCATATTTTGTTTTTAACCGAAAATGTTTTCCTAAACTGCTTCTAATCTAAGTTATTTTTATAATTCTATCAAATAAAACACAAGGTTTTCATCTCAGTCACATAAATATTTTAGAAAACCTAAGGTGACACGTGTTTCGCTAAACCTAATGTACTAATTATACAATTAAAAAATAATATTAAGTATAGCTACTTTAACACATTTAAAACAACAAATTCAAGTAAAATATAAGAATAACATACAAAACAACAAATCACACGTTACATCTTAGACGCATAACAATAATAAGAAGAGGCTGAAGCCTTAAGTATTGATGGTTGTATATGCTCCACAAAACTTAAAACGAGCCCATGTAGTTAAGTGTGTTAAAATAAAACTATGAAAGAAGAATACAGGTCAGTGTCAATTGTCACATAACTAGTCCGTAACTAAGGTTATAATTAAATAAACAATGATAATTATTTATGTTATTAAATATGAGATGGGGTTTGAAATTAAATACGTCATTAATACAAGTGAAAACTGGACTTTTCTTGGATTTAGTTATTTCCATTTTTTCTGATAAATCTAATTTTCTTCTCTTGGAATACTCATGTAAGATAGTTATATTGTCAGGTACAGCAAAGGTGTGCCCTGAAACTAATAGGTGGTTCACAAATTCAGATTAGTCTCCGATATTTCCAAATTTGTATATTTATTAAAGAGGCTTACATGTTTCTGTACTCTGGTAAATATCTTCCTCCTGGACTGGCCAACGTACATAGCAGGACAGTCGCTACAACTCAACGATTACACTCAAGATTTTGAGAATCTATCAGTCTTATCCTTAATTTTAACTAAATGTTTTTTAAGAGTGTTTGCCATTTGTAAGGAAATATTACCAAAAAAATGTTATACATGTACATTGGTTGTTATTTTTATCAGATTCAGGGTGTATTATATTATAAGAAAATTTATATTTGTTGACAAATTTAAAATAAAGCTTATTGATGAAATATATAGAAAAACCATTATTAGCTGCTATCTGTTTTATTGTGTTGAGTTCTTTATAAAAAATATTAGATATATATAGAAAGGGGAAGTTTAAATAACCTAAAAAACAAAAAATTGAAAGATGAAAATTTATATGAGTAGGGTGAATTGGAAGTAAATTGAATTATATTATCAGTAGCTGACTGTTTTCTGTAAATTTTAAAATTTATTTTATTATTTTTTCTAATAAGTAACAAATCTAAAAAAGGTAATTTATTTTGTGTTTCTTTTTCCAATGTAAAATAAATTTTCTTATGTAAACAATTGACAAAATTTTAAAAAATGACTAGTTCCTTTTTACTATTATTCCATATTATAAATACGTCGTCCACGTACCTCTTATAAATTAGTAGATATTTCGAAAATATGCTGTTCATAATTTTATTCTCTAAGTTTTGCATAAAAATTTGGCTAAGGAAGGGAGAAATACAAGAGCCCATAGCCAAACCTGTTTTTTTACCTAAAAAGCTGCCGACTAGATTAGCACTGTAGATAAAAGCATAATAAGGTGGTCTAAAATTAAATTAGGGATACTTTTATGTTTCAATAACCTTCTTACCAAGTCAATACATTCCAAAGGTGGTATACTGAGAAAAAGATTTTTAACATCTAGTGAAATAAGAATTAGATCATTAGGAATATGAATATTTTTGATAGAATCAGCAAATTCAATTCAGTTTTAAGTCGAATATGAGTTTTGAAAACCCGTCACCTCTTTAAGAATTCTATTTAGCCACGATAAAAGATGGTAACAAGGCGAATCAATAAAAGAAACCACTGGCTTGACAGGTGAGCCTTCTTTATGCACTTTAGGTAACCCATAGAGTAATGTTTTATTTGAGAGAAGAAATTTGTTTCCGAATTGAGAAGACAAATGCAATTTTTCTAACAATGGTATCAATTTTTGAAAGCAGAAATGTAACAATAAAGACAGATTTTAAAGCTATTCTACACTGCTAGGTTAGGGCTTATTTAATGAAATTGCAAAAAATGCACAATTAATAGTATGTATGTAATAACTTATGAAAATATATTCCTCAGACTGGTGAAAATGATATTGGCATTTTTGTTATTTTATTAACTTAAAATATAATTTTGTTTCGCCTTTTATTCACTTTTCAATATTTTTCTTCTCAAATTTTAATATTTAATGAAAAACGTAAATAGGCAGACCAAGCGACAGACAAAGCTATAGATCGCAATAGACGAAAACGGGAAAAAATCCTATTTTGTGAATTAGGGACTTTGAAACTATATGTTCTAAAAAAATTTATTTTTTTCCTGTATAACAACAAATTATAGACCAGAGTAAAATAACTTCACAAGCAACCCTTGTAAATAAATTAATTGCTGGAAAACAAAAGATGAAATATTCGCAAACCTTGACCCATTTACCAAAATTAATATTAATCCAAATAAATCAACACATGGATTTCGTGCCTTAAGTTTTAAAAAATGCTAACACATTCCTCTACATGTTATTATTCATAATGAATAAAATATAAATTAATATGTTGTTCTATAGATTAATTACAGTGGTTTATAAACACTAGAAAACTGTAAAACAAGGAACAAAAAATCTGTCCTGTTCCATGCTATTCATATGCAGAGAAGCATACTTTATTCACTAAAAGATAAAAATGTCTTATTAAAACCATTATGTTTTTAATTTAGTTACCATCCGTTTTCAACACAAACAGGAAATTTTTCTTCTGTCAACTTGAATTTACTCCTTAATCATGAATATTCTTTCCTTACCTGAAAAGTAGCATCTACTACAATACATGAATTCTATCCAAAATGGGACTATAAGTTTTTCGTTTATGGTCCAGATACTGTAAAGCCTTCCTAGCAGCGATAAAGTTATAAACATTGACTCGCATGCATCTCCATAAAGCCCAACATCAGTTTTTTCTGTTTTATTGCCAACCAATTGAAACAGCGTGTGGAATCAGTCAGAAGAAAAAAAATTGTTACCGAATTAAGAAAGAAAAAGGATGTTTTCTTAAAATAGTATAACTTTTAAAAAGATTGCAAAAAATTCACAATTAACAGAGTGTATGTAACTACTTATCAAAACATATTCATCGGACTACTGAAAAGGATATGTCGTTTTTTATTTAGTATCATTCATTTAAATGTTTTTTTTTCGCCTTTCATTCACTTTTCAATATTTTTAGTGTTTCAAATTTGAAAATTTAAGGTCTATTGAAGCGGTAACACGCAGACTAACCCACACTCAGAGCTATAGATGGCAATAGCCAAGAATAGAAAATAATGTTATTTTGTGAATTAGGAACTTTGAAATGTTAAGTTATAAAAAAATAATTCTTTCTATATAACAACAGGTTGTAGACCAGAGAATAAAAGAAAAATTTTCTTGCAAACGTAAGAATAAGCATCGATGCAGAACGTGTAGTTAATGGCAAACTACGATAACTATTATACTGTGAAATATAGATGTAATAAAATCCCTTTACAAACGTCCCTTGTAAATAATTTAATTTATTGAAAGCAAAATGATCAAACATTCGCAGACCTCGACCCATTTAGCACAGTTAATATTAATTCAAATAAATCAAAGAGAGGATTTCGTGCCCCAAATTTAAAAAAAATGCTATTACCTCCAGACCATACCACTACATCATATTAATCGTAATGCACAAAATTTAAATAAATCTGTATTTTAATAGACTGGTTTAAAACCTCAAAAAGCTATAGAGAAATGAACTAAAAGCCCTGTCCAGTTCCATGCTATTAATACGCAGTCAAATATTCGAAAACTTGTCAGATTTGGCAATTCAAACCTATCTGCTTTTATCAAAAATAATTCGCATTTAAAAACATTCGCTGTTATGAAAACTACCCAATAATCATATGGAGATTTTTGGTTAGTTATTGTTGCTTTGTGTTAATTTTTATTCTTCACTGCTTTTGGCTTATTTTAAGAAAAAAACTCGTTTTCTTATCGTTTATTTTTTAAAATATGTTTAGGTGTATCCTTGGATATAAGATTATAATTTGGTTTTTCAGTTTAATTAAAGAGATAGTTACCGATATGCAGGTTTTGTTCAATGTAAAAGGTAATATCTGTTTATTTTCTTGACTTGACTTTTTCATAGACACACACCAAGATAACTGTCCAAATATTAATTTTTGGTCACAAGTATTCAATTCAATTCATTTTTTATTTGCAAAGTATTCACTTTGCAAATAAAAAAATATTTCAATATATCAACTATTTAATGTCAATCGCACTGTTTGTATTTCGAATGTTTTGAAATCGAACTTACTGTCATTTGATCTTTTTTTTTTCGAAATTTTGGTTTCGAATTTATTGTCGTTCGAACTTTTGCACATCACACATACTGTGAAATAACGATCAATATCAATAACTACAGCAAATCATTCAGGGTAAGATCTTAGGAAAGAGGAGGTCTTTCTTAGCTAATGTGATGTGATTCGTGATGAGCTCAAAAAATTGATCATCGCCTGCGGTATTGCAGAACATATTTCAGACAGGGGTCATTGCTTCCTTGTATTGATGTTGATGAAAGGTGAAATAAATAGATATCCACATTTTTAAGGACATGGTTCTCAATGACGACCAGCCTGTTCCTGGTAACTGTGAACAAACTGCCATAATGATAGTCAAGGCATAAGGGTCTTTTGTGTAGGCTTTTGCTAGAGGTGCCATTAAGAACAGCCCTGTTCTTACCAAAGTTTTAAAGTATATTGTTAGTTCTTCATAAACAAAACTATGGAGCATCCCGGAGCTAGAGGTTTTTTGCTTTAACCTGTATTCTATAATAGCACCGAACATTAAGAAGACAGGAAGGAGCACACTCCGTTAGAACTTCCTTTACGAAGTTGATGCAAACCGCTAGCGATTAAAACGATTAAACGTTCACTTACCGGGGTGATTTAAAAACGAGTTCTAAAAATATCTAGCAATAATTGTTATTGTGACCTATTTTGCTTAATATGTATTAAAAGAAAAAATAGGAAGATGTAAAATTGTTTAAATAGAGATAAACTAGTGGGTTTTACATATTTTTAGGTTTTAGCGTCCCAAAAAAAATGTTTTATCAATTCCATCGGTCTGCCTGGCAGTTTGTCTGTCGTTCTGTCACTTCGCGACATACCTTAAGAGCTTCCATTTTAGGCAAAAATTAAGGGTCATAAGGAGATGAGTTGGTAACATTTTGGTAAAAATCCAATATGCCGGAACAAGATAGCGGACTAGCGAAACGTTAAAAAAACTATTACTAAAAAATTAATTATCCAATTTCCTCAAGTTTTGCACAAAGATAGCAAAACAAAATGGTGGCTTAATAAAATATTTAAAAAAACGTTCTGAAAAAAACTAAGTATTAGATTAATTTCAAGTTTTGTGCACGCATTAAGTGTGATATAGAGATGAACTGGTATAGTTGTGGCACGAATTCGAGGTGGTGGAACAAAATGGCAGCCATTATTTTTTTTTATAAAACAACAAAGAAAAGATTAATAACGAGGGAAGTTCCGGGTAAAGAAAATTTACCGATTTTTTTATAGATAGCCAGTAATGTAAACACTACAGCATTGTCGTCCGTACTTGAAGGATTTATATAGTCGCATGCAAATACTTTTAAACAACTATTTTTTGTCATTATTGGTACATCGATATTTGTATATTCTTCGATCATATCATGAGTTACATTAAGTAAAACTTTATTAATATCCTGAATAGAATTTGCACATTCAACCTCATTAAAATATTTTTGAGTAAATAATTAGTCTTACACAATTTTTTTATCAAACATAAGACATTAAGGAAATTGGTAAATGCTTATTTTAATTTACAAAAAATAAAAAATTAGTCTCACGCCGCGCGCCGGCAAATATAAAGGCAATTGGTATATATTAATGTTCGGTGGTATATTTAAATACTTTATTCTACGACGGACAACCGGTTTAAGCATCTCGCCCGGCAGCGACTTCGAGGGATCGAAAAAGCATAGCATCCGATATTCGAGTGAGATAGGCCTAATATGATATCCTTCTTGTCTTGTTAATGTTCTGTGATAATAAGGACAAGATTTCTTATTAGAGCTACCTCACCTTCACAAAATTGAGTCAACTATTGTACTGTAAATCCTCCCTACAACAATCACTTAGCCTTCGCCAGCAAGCAGTCTATTCTTATAGAACAGGTGATAACGACTTTCAGAAGGACTCCCTTCAAGCTGGTTATGGTAGACAATGGTTTTTCGAAAATCGACACCCTGATTGACTGAATTCTAGTTCATTTAGCAGGGATGTTCCAACGTGCACCATTGTGCATTTTAGCACTTCATATCAATAGCACTTCCTGTTTCTAAAGTATACATATACAAAGAACTAAAATACAAAACAGTAAGTTTAGTCAGATATTTTTTAATAAATGCGTATCAACACTTTCGAAAAAAAAAACCAGCAGCAACGTCTTTTGTTTTTTCTGGGATTGCACATACCGCAAAACTTTTTATGATATAGATTACGCTATAAACACGTTGATGCTCCTGGTTAAGAACGTTGGATCAAGGGTAAAGTAGCGCAGATAGCAAGGGAGAATTAGACAAGAACATAATGGAAAGATATTACCATTTTTGATGTAGCCAAAGTTTTTGGAGTTTAAATTTGACTGATTATTTTATACGGTTTATATTTTAGCATAGAAGTTTAACAGATACTACAATTTTGTTCTTTTGTATAATTATTAGTGGCAATTTATAATAAAAAATAGCTTACTGCGCTAACTCACGTTTTGATTTATACATATTTCCAAAATCAGAAAAAAACATAACGTTATACCGGACGTTATGAAAAGTGCACAACAGTGCCCAGTTCGCCCTCTATCAAATTCCCAAAGATGCATCGAGCAATCGAAAGCGAAACGTCGTATAGTAATTCCAATATGACACAGTCCAATCCCAAGAACCATAATTTAATAATTCTCTGTTGTGTTTATATGGCAGTTATAAGATGAAAACCGGATAATACCACTGCATAACTATAATGTCGCACTTTCTTAATAAACATTTGATAAATAAAGTGGTTGGCAGCAGCAATTAAGAATATTAATAAAACAAATGAAATTAACTATAAACTGAGCAATGAAAAAACATAATAAACTAACTAACGAAACGTTTCAAAATATCAAAATTTTGTATTTCATTTTTATAGGAAACTTATATTATTAAATAATAAAATTATAAAATAGGAAAATCTATACCATACATCCATCAATTTCTAACTTATATATGACTTAATATTGACCACAAATTCGGCTACTATATGGCTTCCTCATGAATTTATAGGCAAAGATCTACATTGTCATTACGGTTTTTCCAACTTCCTGTTAACTAGAAATGTGTTCAAATATTACTTAAGGTTAAGGTTAAAATTAGGCTTCGATGATGTATTTTTAAACACAGCTTCGGAAGTATTAAATTCAAGTAGCAGATTTCTTTCAGTCTAATAATGTTAAGTACTTACAGGCATGTTTATGAAGGTTTCTTATTATCACTCTTTTAATTGTGTTTTCCGCTTTTCTGTTTATACTGGATATCATTCTGTTTATACTTGATACTTGTTTTAAGATGTACAAAAATATATCGTGGTAAAAGTATTGAAAAATGGTGTTACCGTTAATTAAATGATTATTTTCAATTTTCTAGTAATAAATTATATGCTTTAAAACAAGTTTTTCTATTTTATTATTACTAGACTCCAGTTTTACTTTAAATTATGTATGTAAGTCGCTACATCATACAATTTGTTCTACATATTGGGTTCATGGACACACATGGTGTAGTGGAAAAAAAGAGACTGATAAACTGGCAATGGGGGAGTTTCTTTTGAATATTTTTGGAACTAGTTCAGATAATCTACTGCAATGGTAAAAATAATTAAACAAAACAGCTTTAAAAAGTAAAAGGAGTTAGACGAAAAACATCTGCCAATGTGCCAGAAAAGTTATTTAAGAACCCAGAAAATAGCCTATCCGGCAAGTTTTTTAATTTTATTAAGCTGCCATTTTATTTCGCCATGTTGGATTCGCACCAAAATGTTACCAGAAGATTTCTACGTAATACATGACATTTGTGCAAAATTTCAGGTAATTTGGATAAGTAGTTGTTTAATAAATATTTTTCTAACATTTCACCAGGCAGCTGTTTTTTTTCGCCATCTTGTATTCGTACCAAAATTTTACCAGATGATTTCTACGTAATACTTGATTTCTATGCAAAATGTCAGGCAAATCTTGTTCCACCATTTTTTTTTTACCAAAATGTAACCATTTCATTCCCTTATGATCCTTGATTTTTGGCTAAAATTTGACGTCAATCGAATCAGTAGTTTTTGAGCTATGCAGCATACAGACAGAGAGACAGACCGACAGAATTGAGAAAATATGTGAAAACGTGAAGATCTGTAAAAACCTGGGAGAGCGATTTTTACACGATTACAATGCTGTCCTTTTACGAGGGAAGTAAAAAGGGTCATATATATGCAAGATCTTCAAAACGTTGTCATGGCATATACGAATTATGTTTTGAAGTTTTTCTATCTGGGTAAATCCAAAGTATCCTGTCACATTAAATAAAAATAATTACCTAGCAAATACCATTTTAGTATTTAATTCTATTTATCCGCAATTGTCTTTTCAAAAAACGAAATTATTCATTGAAACTTTTTAGGTTTCATACGCCGCTTTCAGTAAAACTGTCAAAAATTGACATGATGAGAGCATAATACGTATTTTATTGTTAGAATTTTGTATAGAATTCAAAAATAAAACAACATACAGTGTGTTCTATTAAAACATTTTAGTTGATTTTGGTTGAACCGAAAACGGCAGTCAAGAGTAAAAACGTTCTTCATAACCAATCATATACCACTATACAATTTGAAATTGATAGCGCTTGTCATAAAAAAAATTACAACCTTGTTAATAATTTCGTAGTCATTCGGTATATTTTGTAACTCTGCTGCTGTTTTATCAGACAGTGAATACTCTCTAGAGGAGAAAATTAAGTGGCCTAGATGAAACGATGTTCCCAAACCAAATAAAATATAAGCGGCCTAATGAGGCCCAGATATTGATAACGAGCCACCGTCCTTCAGTTAAATACGAAGAATACGAAAAATGCTTGCTGATATTATATGACTGTTAACAACTTATAAATTGTACTATTTTACACAACGGAAAAGATTAGGGTACACAATCTTAGAGTAGTGTAAATACGTGTTATCTATTTGCACAATAATAATTGTTAGAATCTCGAGATATTTCAATAGATATAACTTGTATTAATTTCACCATTTCAGTCGTGACCATTCAATTCGATAAGCAATGCTTATGGCTTCCTAAGTAGCTCTATTGACCTACAAGGAAAACCGATCATTTATCGTAGTAGCTATTGACTTGGGAACTTAACATAGAACTCAACATTGTGTGTTATGTTAGAAAGAATTGTCCTTATTTAGAAAATATAAGTGATATATTTATAATTTAGTGGTTATTAATGTTGGCATCGGTATTTTTATTTGTTTTCGCCAGCTACCATTTGATTGCAATTATAATATTCAAAAACAAAACAATTAGAGATACATTAGAAACATGTTGGTAATTAGCGGTTTCGAATTTAATGGAATGGAAAGATCAACAACATTTTAAGAGGAAACATATATTAATACGTCTGTATGACAAGAACAAAAAGAAAAAGAAAAATAGTTATTATGAAAACTTCTTTAATCAAAAATCTCTATATATTTTATACAATTTATATGTCTGTATAAAAAAATAAAACAACATATAATAACAAAAAAGGAAAATTAACGAAAAGTATACTAAGTATGAGCTAAAAAACAAAACGGCAAGTGAAACGAATTCATAAACCTAATATAATGAAAATAATAACAAATTACACAGCGTTTGTTTGGCTCATCGACATAATAGGTTATATCTACTAGGGCGGAAATCTCATTAGTTACGAGAGAGATGTATTTCTGCCTTAATTAGCTCCATCTCTCTTGAAACTAATCGGATTTCCGCCCTAATTAGCTTCATCTCTCTCGAACTGCGTTAGAATCAATGAAGCGTCACAAAGCTCAGTCCATTAACTTATTATGTCTATGATTAAGCTAGAAAATTCCAGAAAGCGGCGCGGCGGTCGTTACTCGTTACATATACAGTGTGACCAGTAAAGTCCCCACCATATGGGATTTTTTTATGAATAAGTTAAATAAAATTTGAGTTGGCAGAAAGTTTTTGCTGAAAAATTTGGTATATAAATAACAAATAAAAAATAGACACAAACTTTCTTTCTCATTTTTCAAGATTTAAAGAAAAAAAGTTTATTTTTTTTTCCATTTTTGAAAAAACTTTTGAATTTGACAGATAAGATAAATCACGTGATTAACTTTTTTACTGTCAATTCGTATTATTTTTTAAGCAAAATTTTCAACTGAAACTCAAATTTTACAAAGTCAAAATCCCTTATGATGGATAATTTCTGGTTACGCTTTAAATATATAACGACGCCTAATTTAATTAAATCAGTCTTATAATATTTTCAGTAAGAGGTCATTTTGACAATTTTAAGCAAACCAACTTAAATAACGATAATGCGTTTAAAAATAAAAAATGATAACGTTACGTTAGAATCTCAAGCGGTCACCATCTAAATAATATCATTGCACGACGTTGCTTGACTTCAGTGATCGGACGAAAACTTGTATTTTATTGCAGTAGCTTTTAACTTGAGAACTTAACATAAAACTCAAAATCTCTGCTCTGTTAGAAAACATATTACTTACTTAGGAAATATAAGGTTCTACGAAAATTAATTATTTAATATTTATTAATAATTAATTGAGATAATTTATTGGTTTATTTAAAGTAAACACTGATAATTTATTTCTCAAATGCTGATATTTTGTTATTTTTCTTCGCTTTTGGAAGCTCGCATTTCATTGCAACTATTATTTTGCAAATACAAAACAGTTACAACTTAATCAATAAAGATTAATCAAATTCAAAGTCAAAATTATAAAAATTGATATAGTGGAAGTGTCCTCCTTTTTTTCCAAAATATGGTACTTTCTGATTTAAAGAAAAAAACCAGATCAGTCAGGCGTATATTTAAAATTTGGAGAAATTAGAACACTTTTAAAAAGGACCGAAAAGCTCATTGAAAAGTACATATTTTAAAATTTCCGGAAATACTAAATATAAAAAATTCTATATGACCATGACATTTTCGAAAATTACGGGAAATAATTAAAAATCAAGATGAATGAAAGTAAGGATTATTTTAGCACATGAACAAGCCTAGATTTTTAATATAAAATTTTGGTTCCCGGTCCTTTAAAAAATGCAATACCAAACGGATCAAGTGAAAAAACCATTATTAATAAAAATATGATTAAATCTGTAAAACCGTAAAATATTAGGTAAAAAAATTTTAATTACTCTTTTCATATTTTTGACATTTAAAAACTACTTATTAATATAAGCCATCGATTTCCTATTTCAAATCCATATTTAAAATTTCAAAAATATTTTTTTTGTCGAGTTATTGAAAATTTAGTGTCCTGACACGTTAAAAATTCTCAGATTTTTCTCTTGGCACGGACCGATTTAATCTGTTTTTGTTCAAATTATCTCAGAAACTATCCCATTGAGGTAAAAATCATAAAAAGCAAAGGGGGAACTGCACGCAGTATTATGGATCATTTGCAAGCCTTCCGCCGCTGCAATATTATGTCCATTTTCGACCATTTTTCGACCACTTTTTGACGCAAATGCCGTCGCATATAATTTTTTTCCACAAAATGGCTCTTTACCGCCTTGCATTGATCCTTTGTCTACGTAACTGCAAAATTTGAAATGGTAAATCGTACTCATGTCTTTGTATTTCTGTAGCGCGTGAACCCTTTTGAACCCATTTTTAAACGAAACGTAATTTAAATTGCCTATACATAACACATTATTTTGAGGTCAGACGTGCAGGAGGTTTTGCGTAATGCGTAAATACCTTTTCATCTTACTTTGAACTTGACTAGACCTTGTCGCTAGTTTTTCACTTTTTGTGTGCAGTTCTCCCTTAAGACAGCTCTTAAAGGTCTAACAATGTAAAGTTGGCTGTTTGAACCTCCTATTAAAGATGATGTGAAAAATCCAACAAAAAAGCAGAAAACATAGGTTCATTCTACAGTCGTAAGATCTTTTTTTTTTTCAGAAATTGAATTTGATAAGATCTGCCAACAAAGAATTTGAATTTATTTTACTTGATTATAAATGTAAACTTTTACATATCCATATATGAATGCTATTCTTTCAGATTAAAACAATAGGTCCTAGAAACGATCAAGAAACCTTGTTTCTCCTCTGGTCAGGATTGACCTACACCCGCTCGAGAGAGCCTTTTTCTCGACTTGTTTCGTTTCTCTCGTGATATAACTGGATATACAGCGCTTCTTTCGAAATTTTATTGGCGTTTTATCATTGTTTCAAAGAATATTTACTTTAATAGGTACCTTAGTTTTAATGTGCGGTAAAGAATAGACATAATGTTTCTATAAAAAAACTCTAAATTTAACTATAGTGTTTCTTAAAAACATGTTTTTTCTTATCCTCATGTAAAATATTATATGTAATGACTCAGTTTAGGACTACAGTTATATAGAAATGAAGAATGTGAAAAGTAATTAAGATCCTCTAAAAAAAACTATTCTTTCTAGGGGTAAAGGGTAAAGGGTAAAGTGCATATAGCGAAAATAAATGTTTCTACTAAACTTAACGGATATAATAAAGATGTATCTAGTGTAATATTATAATTAGATCATTCTATTAGGTAAGTAATAAATACGATGTATCGTAGACTCCTTTGAAGTTGTTCAAGTTCTTAAACATAAACTCATATTTCACAGTACTTTTCGACAAAGAAGTAGTACTGCCACGGTTATCAAGATTCTATTATCACACTACCAAAATTTTGGCAGCCCGTCAAAATACGGCACGTTACTTTTCCACGTGCCCAAGCGGTCACTGTCTGAGGTCTGCCCTAGTGTACTGAAGAAGCCCTATGCAATTCTTGGCGAAACGTCTGAAAGCAATTCTAAGCTGATAGGGTTTAAACCTAAAAACCATGATTGTTTAATTGAGCTAAAGACCTATCATACTTTGAATAGAGAGTCCATCAGATACAAATTAATTAACCACGTTAACTGTCCATGTGGCCATTTAATTAGAACGACTGGCAACTCTGGGCGTTGTGTTGTTCCAAAAGGGGATTCATTTAGGAATTAATTTATTTACTAACTCTGACTGTGATTGTGTCTGGGAAGCTACAAAAACATCCGCTCCCAATTATCATTTTGATGGCATTGAATAAAGTGTAGAATAAAAAAGTTTAAAAGTGTTTTCGAAGTAGCTAGGCAAAAAAAACAGCTTTCCTGCACAATTTCCAATGAAACTTTAAAGAACAAAATTTCTTTTACATCCTATTATTCGTGTATCGACAAAAGAAACAACTACCTATTCTATACCAAAAGTATGCTTTGACAAATCCTCTTGTTAAAGTAGCAAACGTAAATGAATTACGGACGGTATTACATATCCACCCATACACAATGCTCCCTAGCCAACAATATCCGTAATTTGACATCTGAAAAGAGAGAGTACGGTTCCTAGAATTGCCCGTACCTGGTAGTTACCGACAGCTGATTTTCGTTTTAGTCAAATGATCGACAGGCATGCGACCACCTAGATGTATGCACATGGCATCTATTGATAAGACATCATGCCGTTTGGGGTATTATTCCCCATTGGCGTACTATCAAAATGTAAAAATAATAATGTACTTCCCCGTAAAACGGAAGTATTGTAAACGTGAAAAATCACCCTCTCAGGTTTTTACATATATTCACGTTTTAATGTCTGTCGGTCTGTCTCTATGCGACATAGCTCAAAAACTACAAATCCGATTGACTTCAAATTTTGATTGTAAATCAAGAGTCATAAGGGAATGAAATGGTTACATTTTGGTGAAAATCCAATAAGACGAAACAAAATGGCGGCTTAGGGAAATGTTAAAAAATGTATTACTAAAAAACTACTTATCTAATTCATCTGAAACTTTGCACAAAAATCAAGCATTACGTAGATATTAACTGTTGAAATTTTGATTCGAATCCAATTTTGGATTGAAACAAAATGACGGCTTGGTGAAATGATAAAAAATTATTATTAAATAACTACTTATTCAGTTTACCTGAAATTGCACAAAAATAAAGTATAACGTAGAAATTAACTGGTAAATGGCATTTTAATAAAATGTTAAAACAATCAGCCTGAAAAAACTACTTATTAGATTGATTTCAAATTTTGTGCTAGAATTAATTAAAATATAGAGATGAACTGGTAAAACTGTGGTACGAATTCAAGATGGCGGAGCCAAATGGCAAAATGTTTGTAATCGTAAAATCCTCCTCCTAATTTTTAAATCGATTAAAGTTTTAGCGTTTCTTGATGCCGAAAAACACGTTTTCTCAATTTCTTCGGTCTATCTGTCTGTCAATCTGAGGCACAACTAAAAAAATTACTTAGGCGATTGACTTTAAATTTTGGCCCAAAATTAAAGGTCTTATAAGGATACCTGGCAAATTATATTATATTATATTGGCAAATAAAATAACGCTCTAATGAAGTGTTTAAAAAATAATCTCTCAATGAATAATTATCCAGATTAACTCAAATTTGGAACAAAAATCAAGCGCTACATAGAAATGAATTGGTAATATTTTGGTATGAATCCAAGAAGGCCTAATAAAACAAAGTGCTCATCAAAAAAAAACGAAACACCTAGTTTTTTGAGCAATATTTGAAAGCTCGTTACTCGAAAAGTATTGAATGGAATTTAAAAAACTTTGCAAATTCTAAAGAGTTGATTCTTTGACATTGAAATACGCTATTTTGCACGCAGCATAAACTACAGTGTGTAAAAGAAAGAGATGTTTTTTTTTTCTAAAATTTCATGGTATCTCCATTTGTAGAACAGTTAAGTTAGATAGTCGTAATAACTTTCCCTATTAACAGTTAGGCAATCTGTTGGGACCTTTTCGAGATTTTGCGGATATCTTGGCCAACTACGATTATATAGCAATTTTTTGAAAAATGTCATTATTTTGCAGTTCAGTCCCAAAAATTAGCAGACTTCGAAAGATATTATTAAGTTGGCTATACAGCGTTTTAACACAGATCATGTGCTTTCAGTTTAGGTATACAAGGTGATTCGGATAAAACTGAATATTTAAATTAAGGGATATGTTTTACACAAAAGCCATTTCTCTTCGTGAAAATAAAAATAAAGGTTGAAACCAAAGAAAATTATCTTTTTAAACATAAGATAGGACTTTTTACCCTGTATTATTATCAACAAGGTATTTTCTCGAAACGGTTTTTGATTTTTGGTGATATCTCTGTCAGTTATAACAATATGCTAAAATAAAGAAAAGTTTACGTTTGATGTTGTACAGATATCCATTACGAACCATCTCTTACGAATTAGCTGGAATACGGTTTGATTATACCAATGAGTTTTCGTCTTTTACAAATTATACCTTCGAATATACAGGGTAGTCGAAAAGGTAGAACGGTAAAAAAATATAATTTATTTATAAAAAAATTTCGAATCAGCAAAATATGTTTAAAAAAACTAATTATTAATAAAGAAAGTACGCAAAGTGGATTTATTTCCAATACCTACCAAGAAGATGTGGGACAGACCAAAGGGATCCATTAAAACAAGTTTTAAAGTTTTAGGAATTTTTATTAAAACATATTAAACATAAAAAAATAAAAAATAACGAATGAAATGAACCAACAAATTTTATAATATTTTTTATGTTTTATACGTTTCAATAGAAATTCCTAAATCTTTAAAGCTTGTTTTAATGGATCTCTAGGGTCTGACCCAATGCCTCTTTAGTAACGTTCGTTTGTCTACACAAAGAAAGCTTTTAAAGAACTAAGATAGGAAAGCGCAAACCATATGGTTCTAAATTAAGCCGTATAGACTTTACAACCACTTAGTGTCCAAAAAATGAAAATTTTCAAAAGTCGGAAACAGTTGAACTTAAATACAGAGTACCTATGTCACAAACGACATTCTTAGAACCGCCTGTAGATTTCAGAACTACAATGATATAGAGGGTACTCCATTCAAGTAAATGATATTTTTTAGAGTTCTACTTTTTTAACCTCCCTGTATATTTGTAAGTGTAATTTGAATGGTTGGGTGTAAAATATGATAACTCATTTGTGTAATTAAACCATATTCGGTATTCGGTTCGTAATGAGTATCTAGGCAACATTAAACCTAGATATTTCCTTATTTTACTATATTTTGGAAACTGACATAGATATCACCAAAAATAAAATAATACGAAATAACACCCTGTTGTTATTGATCCGTAGTAAAAAATTTTCATCTTATGTTAATAGGGATATTTTTTTTTTGGTTTGAATATTTATTTTAAATTTCACAAAAAACATTGTAAGCATCCCTATGAGGGAGCTAATGATCTTCCTACTTCTAGTAAGCAGCCAGACCGTTTTGGCCTTATCAGGTCCCACAGCGAACTCTTTTGTCTGCCTTCCTTTGCTATACGTATGCTACTCCCTACTCATGGTCTGAAAGGCCCAGTTATTTAGAGCCGCCTTGACTTGCTGTCTTGAGGCTCCTAGTGTAAGTTCCGGTCCGATGGGAGACATGTTGGCTCCGAGCTTAGCTAATTCGTCCGACCTCTCATTGCCATCTGTTCCACAGTGACTGGGAACCCATATGAGTTGTACTCTTTTTGTCATTGCCAGTCTTTCCAGAGCACCGTAGCAGTCCTGGGTCAGGACCGTACTGGCCTTTGGTGAATTCAACGCCTTAAACGCTGCTTGGCTGTCTGAGAAAATGACCACATCTTCTTCTAAACCTCCCTTAACTTCCTCCATCATAGCCGCCATCATAATGGCATATATTTCCGCCTGGAAAACCGTGGTTTACTTCCCCAGTCGAAAGCTTTTCCTGCAGTTTAATTTCTCTATATACACTCCTGCACCTGATGACTGCGTTCCAGCCATCGGTGACCCGTCAGTATAGCAAACTAGGTTTTCGTTTATGAAACTAACTGCTCCGCTATCCCACTCGCTCTTGTACGGGATCTTGAGAGCGTATGGCCTATCCACCCTCAGTTGCCTAGTGAGAGCTACTTTAAATGCTGACAAGGGCAACTCTCTGCTTGCTAGTATTGAGATGTGGCCGTGACTGACTATCTCTCCCCTCTCCCACCAACCGCATCTCCCAATTGGCTAAAGAAGGCAAGCCCAGCAGAACATTCAGCGCGGCTGATGGGGTGGTCCTCATGGCACCGGTAATTGCCAGGTACGCCAGTCGTTGGACCCTTGCAAGTCTTATGCGGGACGCCTGTTTCTTTACCGCGGTCCACCAAACTATTCAGGCATAAACTGCTCTAGGCCTGACTACCACTTCGTATAGCCAATGCATTACGCGAGGGTTCAGGCCACAGCTAGCCCCTACTGCTCTTCGAAGCTGCCACAGGGTCACCACTGATTTAGTTGCGACCTTTTCGACTTGCGCTTTCCACGACAGCTTTGGATCTATGACAACTCCAAAGTAGTTTACTTTATTTTTTAGGCTAAGCTGTACCCCGAACATCCTTAGAACACGTAAATCATTTCTGTATTTGAAGAATTAACAGATAGTCCTGTCAAATAAAAATCTTTTTTGACTTTTTCGCAACTGAATAAAAATATTTAACTTTAAATTGATTGAAGCAAATATTTAATAAAATTACATGGTTTCGGTAAACTATGTTGACACTCTTAAATCTCGTTTATTTTTGTTTCTTTTTGTTTTTATCTACCATTCTAACAGTCCAAATTGAGAAAATGTATGGAAAACTCTTATCAGCACTCAAAATTTACTTTAAGATGTAATTATTATACAAAACAAAGGTAATTTTGTTTTCAAACATCTTTCCGACTGTTTCCATCGCCATGCTTGTTTTTAATTTGATGTGCGACGTTGCCAAATTCATAATTAAAGGAATACCTATAAGTTATGATACACTTAAAACTATTTTTTTTTATAACAAAACTTATAATTAATAAAAATGCGGATTAGGTTAGGTTAGGATTAGTTAAGTTTTCTGTAAAGAAAGCGCGCGGTAGCGCGCCAACCGAATTTCGAGTCTATATTGAAAGCGGGATGTTTCTGTAACAAAAACTATATTGTTAGGTGGATCTGTCCCGCTAACGTTAGATTAGCCTAGGTTTGTCAATAAAACCTTCAATAAAACTATAATAACAACAATAAATAATTACAATTCTGTTGTCCAAATAGTTTTCAATTGGTCATTTCATTTCTTCTAACAAATTGGTAAATCTAAAATCAGGCAACATTTCTAAATTTTTCGTTTTAAGGCTGTCAAATTGTGACCGAGTGTGACTTTTAATTAATTTTTTTTGGGAAAACTTTTGCATATCCCGCAATTTTTATTTTTGAAATGTAATATTACAAATGGGTACTTTCTGGGAAAAAAATAAAATATGCAAATATCGTCTGTCAGGATAGTTTACCGGACCCAAATTACATATCTCAACATGTAGACTAGTCTATCTACGGAATGTTTCGATACATAATATAAACAATATTATTTAGGCAAGCATTAGAAATTATGTCATTTACCTTAAGTTTTTATAGACACAGAGTACTTGTACAAATACCTTTATCCTATCGGGACTCATCAGTGCGCCGATCGTAAGAGAGAAACATTAAATAGTAAAAAAGAATTGATTTCAAAATTTTAAAATTTGTCAGTTGGTTTGACATGTAACCTAGATATGAAAAAAATGATAGATTGCAGCCATCTATGTCATTATTTTTAAATGGGTTCAGATTATTTGTTGCGTTTAAATTGACAAATAAAAATCTTTTTTGGCTTTTTCGCAACTGAATAAAAATATTTCACTTTAAATTGATTGAAGCAAATATTTAATAAAATTACATATCTCAACATATAGACTAGTAATTTTCAAATAATCTGAACACATTTAAAAATAATATTATAGATGGCTGCAAACTATCTAGGTTACATGTCAAACCAACTGACAAATTTTAAAATTTTGAAATCAATTTTTTTTTATTATTTAATGTTTCTCTCTTACGATCGGCGCACTGATGGGTCCCGCTAGGATGAAAGTATTTGTACAACTACTATGTGTCTATAAAAACTTAAGGTAAATGACATAATTTCTATTGCTTGCCTAAATAATATTGTTTATATTATGTATCGAATCATTCCGTAGACAGACTAGTCTACATGTTGAAATATGTAATTTTATTAAATATTTGCTTCAATCAATTTAAAGTTAAATATTTTTATTCAGTTGCGAAAAAGCCAAAAAAGATTTTTATTTGTCAATCTAAACGCAATAAATAATTTGAACACATTTAAAGATAGTCCTGTATTCTCACACCATTCTTCAATTAACCTGCAAGTCATCTGCATTCTCTCACGGATTGTTGTGATGAATCGGCCGGACACTAGCACCAGGCCGTCACACAGTCGTCCCCAATATAGGTCATAAATCTCAGTAGGCGATGGTTCAATATCTTCTAGGCAACGACGTTATTAAATAAGCAAACAATTGACATTTTACCTGATATGACATATAACAAAAATAATTGAAATCTGTTCCTTTTTTATGTCGGACGTAGGCACTTTCTGTAAGTTTAAAACGTGAGTTCTCGAAGTTTTTCAGTACGAGTATTTCGGTTACTGAATTTTTGTGTTAGTTTTGTTACTAAAACTTATTTTAGTAATGGAAGTTCTTCAGCAAGGTAGGTCTTTATATCTTTAAATGCAAAAACTAATGTAGTGTTTTACACTTAGGAATTACAAGCTTTTTTATGTCTAATCTTAAAAAAGCTCAAGAACTATTAGATATATTTTTTTGCATAAATATTTAACAATGTTTCCCGTCTTTCCCCTTAATGATTTTTTTATAATTGAGTAGCTTATTGATTAGTGCTTAAAATCTTTTAATAATATTCTGCGAAGATTTGCGAACGTCTATACAATGCACGACGCATGGCAAGACTAAAAAAAAATAATAAATTAACTTCAAAGTCCTTGTTCTATATGTATTTAAATCGATTAATATTTGCACATAATTTTATTGAAAATATTCAAGGTATGCTTTGTAAAAAACTCTTTGACTTCTTTCCTGTTATCTGAATCTCTTTGTACAGGGTGTTTGACTGAATTTTGACCTCCCCTTTAACTTTCTTATTTTCAAGGATAGAAAAAGTATTCTTTTACCAAGTTGTAGGGGATGGACTGTAGTTTATTGCGCTATGTAAAAATAATAATAATTCTGTATATTTTTGGATATTTGAAAAGAGCATTAAAAGTGCTTTTTAGAAATGCCATATATAGTAAGTTTTGCCCATATTTTTGTAATATTTAGGTTTAAAAATATAATACTCATACAATAATAAAACAACAAAGCGAAACATATCATATATGGTATTTTTAAAAAGTTTTTTAATGCTTTTTTAAAATATCTATAAATATACAGGAATTAGAATAGTTAAATAATACATAGCAAAATGCAACTTTATAGAGTACCGTGTTTTTCTGAGATACCCTATATATTATTAATTTTATATATCCCAAAAACTACATTTCATCCTCTACAATTTGCTAATAGAATCATTTTTCTATCCTTAAAAATAAGAAAGTTAAGGGGGTGGTCAAAATTCAGTCAAACACACTGTACATTTTACTTTTTGTTTGATCTGCATATCTGGGAAAAACTGACTCTTCTCACGAAAAAAAAATTGTCTTTTCAGTAGATTCGTTTTTGTGTTCTTTTTCAAGAATGGTCGTTTTTGAAATCTGGATAGGTAAAACCGGAAATAATGTCGAAAAAGAACGAAAATGGGGTTTTGACTGCAGGGCATAGTGAGTTCTAGCAGGGTTTTAGTGAATCAAGCACTGAAGATAATAGTTTATTCATCAAATCATATGTTCCACTTAGGTTGGTTACAAAAAATTACGATAAACAAGAAACAGAACATCTACTATGGAAAAATCCAGGACCCTCATCAACTCGATATTGTCGTCCCATTCGTTTTCAGTTTCGAAAAGAAACAAAGGAACTTTCTTTACAAGAAGAGCAGTATTTTAAACAAAAAATTAATTCTTTAAAACTAAGTGACGTTAATATTAATAATTGAACTTATAGTGTCGAATACTCCCTACAATTAACAATGATCGACGGAAAAATTTGTAGTCTCTAAGTGACTCGTCTAGCTCTAGCTATATGTGGCGCGTCTCCAAAAGAAATGAACGATGTACATACATGTCTTCAGAAACCAGTTCACGCAAATACCTACGAATTTGGATTGTCACCTCATCTTATCATTTGGATATCAAAAAAATGGCAAATAAGGTCGAATGATGAAAAGCTTATATTGTCGGAAAGAAAAAAACGCATTCAGGATCAATTTAGGAAAGACCTAGGTTTAATTGTCGACAGACCTCAAAGTGGTGGAAATGGATCATCAAATGATAAAAACACGCCTAAGAGATTTTTTGAAAATTCTTCAAAATCGGCAGAAATTACAGGATTGGATAAGCATCTCATAGACAAATGTTCTGTCATTTTGCGAACCTTGTCATCTGGCTTTAAAATAAATTCACAAAAATTTAAAGTGTGTGCACTGGAAACTGCAAGGCTACTTGTAAGAGAATATTCTTGGTACTACCTTCCAGCCTCAGTTCATAAAGTCCTTTTTCATGGATCCGACGTAATTGATCATGCTTTGTTATCTATGGGAGAACTCTCAGAAGAAGCTGCAGAAGCAAAAAATAAAGATGTTAAATCATTTAGGTTATATCACACAAGAAAAATTTCAAGAGTAGCAACTAACATTGATCTTCTAAACAGGCTTCTTCTGATCTATAATAACAAGTTTGCATAAATTACGATCTAAAAAGAAAAGTTCACTATCCAGAGAAGTTTTAGAACTATTAGAGGTTTAACAAATTTTATTTCTAGTTGTTTTTTAACGTGTTAAATTTGTTGTATTAAATTACGTTAGTTAAATTGATACATATTTAAAAAAAAAACAATACATGATTGTGTTTTCAATATTTCCTTATATTTTCTGTTATAACCTAAGTATGCTACCTCCGATCTTTCAGAAAAAATAAGCCATCGAAATAGGTATAATAAAAGATGTAATCAAACTAAAACAACGAAATTAAATATCTAGTATAGTCTACAGTATATATGATTAATGGTATCAATTTATTCGAACGCCCTGTAAAATGTACCAGTATCAAAAATATATTTTGGCTTTAAAACAAATATAGTGTTACACATTTTATTAATTATGCTTTTAATCCTTAGATCTTAAATTAAGATAGGATATATCCATATTAGTTATCAAAAAAATTAAAACTGCAACTCTGTATTAGTATTACTAGATGTATTTAAATATTATAGCTCAAAAATGTCTGCTTTTTGTTTTTAGTATAGTTTTATAACATATTTAATCTGTTGCAATAAAAATAGCTTTTTATATAAAATTTCTATATTTATGACCACTTTCAGTATGGACAGGGGACCACTGTGCGTCATCGGCGTAGGCCAGCTCATAGAGGCCGGCGTCCGTGAGGAGTTTGAGCAGCCGTCCATGACCAAGCACCACAAGTGTGGCGAGAGGCAGCTTCCTTGTGTTTACTCCTCTTTTTTCAACGCGCTTTTCACCCACCGAACCAGCACTGGTTCAGCCCCTTTGTTTTTTAGAGATTTGCAGATAGTCTCAACTCGAGCTTTGTCAATCGCACGCTCTACATCGAAAAATACGACTAAAATGTACTCTTTGAAGTGAAGCGCTTTTTCTACCTTGTGCACTAGCGCACAAAGAGTTTCCGTAGATCTTCTCCCTCTGTACGTATGCTGAAACCCAGGGAATACATTATTAGAGAGTACTCCCTCCATCAAATACCTGTCGACAACCTTTCCCGGTCCTTTTATGAGGAAGGAAATGAGGCTAATTGGCCTAAATGCTTTAGCATTCGTGTAATCTTCTTTTCCCGGTTTGGGAATAAAGGTGACGTTAGCCGACCTCCATGCCTCCGGAACATATTCTAAGATCAGGCTGGCTCTGAACACAAATGTGGTATATGAATAGACTGATACGAATTCAACTTGACGAAATAAAATGGCGGTCTTAAAATGCTCAAAGTAACACCTACTTTTTATAATTTATTTTAAAGTATGTTGAAAAATCAAGAGTGACTTAGGTAGAAACTGGTAACATATTATTACGAATCCAATATGATGGAGTAAAATGACACCCAATAAAAATGTTTCAAAAGACTGTATATGTATATGTGTTCCTCAATGACTATGTGGGGAACTAAATTGGGTCACATTGCAATATTTCTATGAAAAGGAAAGATTGATAACAAAGAAAGTTCCGGGTAAAGGAAATTTACCGATTTTTACAATTACGTAGTGGGCGTTCAAGTTTCATTGCATAAGACATCAATTTTGAAAAAAAATAAAACATTTTTTTTTCTAAGAAATAATCTACTATTTAATGAATGCATATTATAAGAAAATTGCTGCAATGCGATTACCTCAGATGTCTACAGTAAATTAAACCGGGGTTATTCTGACGGGTTTCAGATGTACCGATGGCAAGGATCCAGGCCAAAGAACAAATAGCAATTTTGATGCTAATATCGTAAGATGAAAATGTATAAATACGGAATGTACTCTATTTTTAGCATTAGTGTTAACAAATTTCAAAAATGAAATAAAAAGGAATGAAAAAGAAGAAGTTTGGAACGATTTTAAATATAGAAATTTTAAAATTTACAGGAGTATTGAGATTGTGTTTAAAAATAATAAAAGTAAGTGAAATCCTACATTTTTACAGTAAATTGTATCATGCGATATCGACCTAATTCGCTTACAGCACAATACATTCGTTTGGTTCGTTACAAATATAACTGGAATTGAACAAGAATTATTTTTAGTATGTGGTTGTTTCGGCGTTATTTTAAACAAACCGACTTAATTGGCGTTGAGTTTTTACTGTTATCTGTATCGCTAATATATTATTTAGAAATTTAAAGTAATTGTTGTACGTAGGGTTGACAGTTGTCTGAAAAGATAATTTAACGTCTGATACAGAATGCATAAGTGCAGTATCAGTAATAAAATAAGACAATTGCACGTGGAGTTCCCAACCGGGCACCCACCCAAGTACTATCCACACCCGATGTTGCTTGGTTTTGGTGATCGGACGGGATTTTTTTTCATCAATGGAGTTTGGCAATTGCCTAAAAATATAATTTAATCTCTGGTACACATAATAATTAAACGAAATAACAATAATAATAAAAAATAACAACTGCACGTGGACTTCAGTGATCGTATGAAAACTGGTATGTGATGTAAATTTGACTTTATTTCTGGAACATTGAACACAATAATAATTAATCCGGCACTGGTGGCTACATTTGCTCAAGTTTTCGACAAAACGCTGATATTTTCTAAAATAGTAGAAGAAATCGTCGAATGGTGGGTGGCTTCGTTTTGCCCCTACAATACCTTTGTTTCAGTAATACAGATAAGTATGTTCACAAGTCATAGGGTGAAAGATAGCACTATGAAGGGGAAACTAGCGTTTAAAAAATAATCGAGGTAAGAAAACGTAAGTAAATAAAAATGTAAAAAGTGTCTGAAAAGTTTTGAATTAACCGGTTTTTCATTGTAGCCATTGCTTTTTCGTCTTTTGTTATAGGTGGTTTTGAGAGTGTGAGTTTTTCTTTCCAGATACTTGCTTGAGTTGCTACCACCAAGTTAGCAGAATCGTTAGATGTTGCGTTATGTTCTTGTGGAGAGCAAATGTATACGTTATTTCTTCAAGTTCTTTAGCCTGTCTTATTTCTCTTCGAATTACTTCTTGTTCCTCTTAGTGAAAGTCAGGAATCAACAGTGTAATTCAATGGTGGTCCTGGTATTAGCCAGCGGAGTAGTAATTTTTGTGATTCTATACATATATGGGCGCTCATAGGAGGGGAGGAGGAGTTAGAAAAATTTTGTCTTCAAATTGTTAACTTATAATTTTTGCAACTCAGGTAATAAATCGCCCCCGATTTCTACGCCCGTGTTTTTAGTGCATTTCTACGTACGTTAGAGTTTCATGATTGCTAAATAAACTAAATATGAAATCTTCCCATAACAATTAGTTTCACCGTGCAATATATACATTATATTATATTGACATGCGTAAAAACACTTTTACGAACTAGATTGCATTATATTAATGTACATATACACATGTGAAGTCTGAGGAAAGTCAACATATGGTCAATACTTTTAAGCATAAAATAATTACTGACCTTCAAGCACATTACTAAAAATAAGAGTTTAATTCAGACCATTCCGAAAACGAGAACGACTAATGCCATAAGGCAAACGAAAATAAAAAGTGAAATTAGTTCGCATTATTACTATGTGATCCATATGTTGCAATCGTGAATGAGTCGTTTAAGTTGGTATATTATAAATGGGTGATTATAGGTTTTGAGGACACATTTTTTATATAAAAAATAAGAACGTGGCAATATAGTAAGAGGGTTTGCCTCTCTCAAGAATTAATAAAGAAGCACCACGTGCTTTATTTGTACATGCAGATTGAAAAGCAATTAAAAATATTTTTATGTACGTTGCAACTTATGATATTTAAAGTTCCATATTATGCGCTTTTTATATGTGCATTTTCGGTAATTGAGTGTATTAATGTTTGAAAATGCAAGCTGGAAATGACTCATAATATCTAAAAAAAATAAAGGTACAGGTATAAAACACAAAAACTTTGTTAAAATTGTTATCATCTCGCGCCAAAAGTAATGCTCGAAAGTTCTGCAAATGTTTTTTCCTAACCTTGTAATACTGAAGTTGTGTTTGAATCACAATCAGAAGTAGATTCCACTTTACATTTTCCAAATTCCCCTCTTAATCGACTTTATCATGCAAAAAGCATTAAATTGCCTTCAGAGTTAAACAGGTAAGAAAAATGTTCAATGGACGTAATATAAAAGAGTTCTCTGTTCTCGAGGGTATACAAACTAAAGTTCCCACCTTCAACTATGAATTATGGAGATTCCACAAATTATTCTCCAACATCAGTTTTCTTTAAATAAGGTATTAAATCCTTAAAATCCAAAATTCGATTGGTTTTACTTTTACTACATCACCTCCATTATCATAATAAAAACGATATTAATTGCCATAGTATCTAGCAAAAATATGGGTTTACTTTTCACAGGGATAATTTTCTTCTTCCTGTTAATTTCTGTACACTTTATATATAGCAAATACGACACAATCTGATACTTTTCCGATATGCATTCTTTACTGTATCCAAATCAGAGCTATTTGATTGACTGAAATTTTCATCCAAACATCATATGGACAACATCGGACTGTAGGCAATATGTTCGTTTTCCACATATACTATCATGGGTCTTGCTCTGATGAAATATCATTTATTATTTTATTATAGTCATCTATACATATCTGTTAGGGAATCGATGGACGTGCTTCCAGTGGTAAAGCTACAGGACTCGTCGCTATTGCAACCATCAAATATAGAATCACCTCAACCTCAACGCCTTTGAACAATTAAGAAATCATTGATGTCCTTGGAAATAGACCGTATTTAAATGGAATTACTTACCAGCTTTTTGCTTGCGATTATGAGGCGTATCGTTTCGTTAAGATTTAAATCAATAGAAACCCGAGACCAATATAATTTTTTTTTCACATTTATGACCTGCTTGTGTTCAGCTATAGTAACTTATAAAATTTGATTTTACTGTTTTTTGTCACAGGATAGGATTGTTATATTTTTTAAATGACCATCTATCTTCAGTGCAATATCCATGAAACATAAAAAACAAGAGCGCTAAACAATAATGGCTTCTCTGCTGGTTGATGATGATGAGAATTTTGAACATATTGTATTTCTTCATTTAAATGTTCTTTGTTTAAAATTTTAGAAACGTGTTTTTCCATAGACAGACAGACAGACTGAATACAGAGGAATATAGTCTATAGATAAAAATAAACTAAATATTGAAGTAATTAAATGTTACTGTTTTAATGAGAGCACCAAGACACTTAAAATTGTACAAGTAAATATTTTATCTTTTCTGTGGCCTCTAAAATAAAACCGTATTTTGTTTATTATAAGACTTTATAGCTGCTACATTTCCACTAGAAAAAAAATATAACAATGCGAAAAAATCACTCTAGATAAATTGATCTATCTGGCTCCCCAATCAAATCAAATATTTCCTATATTATTTAAAATTCTTACATGAAATGCAATACAATTGAGATCTTAATTAATTATATTAAATTATTATACAATACAATTAATAAGTTTGTGTTTTTTTTCAGTAAAATAATTTATTTATTTTTACTATTTTAAATGGGTTTAAATTAATAAACATATAATTTATATTTTATTTACAATAATATCAGTTTTAACAACAAACCTAGGAAAATACTTCAAGCCTCGGTCTCAGTAAATTATAATTTTTAACATGACACGTATTTCGGCCTTTCGAGCATCATCAGACAAATAAAATACAACACACTAACGTACAACAAAACAAACAACTTCTTATACATATTTGATCGACACTGTGTCGATGCAATTATATAAGAGTTTTCTTAGTTACTCTTGCTTAAAAAACAACCAAAATATAGGCTCTAAATTTAACTTAGTACAATCCAAACGGCTAAACGCATTTTAATGAATGCTGGTCAAGGACATTATTTTTACGAGTATCACTGGCTGTGTATATATGTGTATATATAACAAAATAAAAAATATACACAAGTCTAGGTCTCAGTCAAAAATAAGTTTTTAAATTAAGAAAGGTTACATGTTTCGCCCTAACGGGCATCATCAGACCTAAAATGAATATATATTACAACGGAAAATACAATTCAATAATATATAACTTTACGATAAACAATATACATTTTGCAACTACATAAAACAAACATAACCAAACAAAGAAACAATGAAATACGAAACAAGGCTACGCTTGAGTGACCAATCAGAGACGTCGATGTAAATTTTTTGATGAGAGACGATAGGTCAAAAGGAAAAAAAGAAGACATTGTTCAGGAGGAACTTGACTAACTGGGGTACAATGCTACATTAATAAAGAGAAGAAGAATTAGTGAAAATGACAGAAAAAACTTGAAGGTTATACAAAATAAGAATATATAGTTATTCTTTTGAATTATTGTTAAAAATCAAATCAGGCTCAAAATTAAACATTTCATTAACGCAGGTAAGAATGGGGCTCTTTTAGCTTTTGTTATTTCCATTTTCAGATATGGAAAACGATGTTTTGAGGATAACAAATGATTCGCAAAGGCGGATTTTGTATTAAAATTTTCTGTATTTTGATATTTTGTATAACTAAGCTGAAGTGTTCCTGGATCCTTGTCGAAATTTTCCTACCTGACTGTCCCACGTAAACAGCAGGACACTCTCCACAATGAAGGGAATAAACTCCAGATTTCTCAAGACTATCCTTTTTGTCTTTTTTTTCAACTATGTGTTGTTTTCGAGGATTGTTTTTTAATGATATGGAGATATTAAATGACTTAAAAAATTTAGCTAAATATAGTAGAGATATTTCCAAAATATGTTAAAACTCTGAATTTGTCTGTATTAATGAGATTATTATGTGTTAAATTATAATAAGTTTTGTATTTGTTCATAAATGTATAAAAAAATTTGTTGAATGTTTTCGTTATAAAACCATTGTTTACGGCAATTTCCCTTATTATATCTAATTCTTTAGTAAAATCAGCTTGAGACAGTTGTAATTTTAAAAATCTCTACAAAAACGAAATAAAAGCTGCAAATTCAGATGTAAACTGAATGATATTATTAGTACAGGAGGGTTTCCTATATACCAAAACTAATTTTATTATAATTTCTAATTAAACGAAGTTCTAGAAAAGGAAGTTTGCTATCAGTTGACTCTCCATAGGGAAGGATATTCTAAAAATTGTAACAATTCTTGTTCACTACCTTTCCAAACAATACAAATATCATCCACTTGCCTTTTGTAGCTTACCAAATGTCCTAAGAATTAGCTATACATTATTTTCTTTTCTAAAATATTCATAAAAACTTCACTCAAGAATGGTGAAAAGCAAGAACCCATTGCCAAACCCGAACATTGTCGAAAATATCTATTACTAAATTTAAAAAAGTTTTGTACTAGAACAGTTTTTAGCTTAGAGAGAGAGTAGAATGAGACCAGATATTAAGACAGCCGGTAAGTTTTTGTTTCTTAATAATTTTTCAGTTACATCAAAGCATTCAATTGGGGGAATACTAGGTAAAAGGTTTTTAACATCTAAAGAGGCAAGTCAAGCATTTGGTAGTAAGGAAAGATGGAAATAACAACCTAAAAAGAGCTCCATCCTTACCTGCGTTAATGAAATGTTTAATTTTGGGCCTCACTTGATTTTTAACAATATTTCAAAAGAATAACTATATATTCTTATTTTGTATAACCTTCAATTTTTTCTGTTATTTTCACTAATTCTTCTTCTTTTTATTAATGTTGCATTATACTTTACCACAGTTAATTAAGTTCGTCCTGAACAATCACTCCTTTTTTTTCGTTTGTCCTACCGTCCCTCATCAAAAAATTTACATCGACGTATCTGATTGGTCACTCAAGCGTAGCTTTGTTTCGAATTTCATTGTTTCTTTGGTTATGTTTGGTTTATGTACTTTGTAAAATGTGTATGTGGTAAAGTTATATATTATTCGATTGTATTTTCCGTTGTAATGTATAGTCATTTTAGGTGCGATGATGCCCGTTAGGGCGAAACATGTAACACTTCTTAATTTATAAACTTATGTTTGACTGAGGCCTAGACTTTCTGTATATTTTTTATTTTGTTCATTACCACGTCTCTTTGAGATAATATGGACAATTTCTTCACTTTTGTATTGCATATTTAACATAAATTTAACATTACAGGCCAAACATGAAAGAAAAATGACGTTTATTAAACAAAAGTACTATGGTCGCTGCATATTTCTCAAATTATATTTATTACGTAGAGCGGATCAAAAAATATAATTTTTAAATGGTACACTCTGAATATTATTACATTTTGATTACTTACAGGCTGTAGTCCAAACGGTAAAAGTAAAGTGGCATGCACTTTTGCTTGCTTATTATATCGTTGACTAAAAGTAGACCTCTTCTTTTTTTTTGTTTTGATTTCAGCACTTTACAAATAAATCCATCTTAATTTTGACTTTTTCCAGCAGCTGAAATCTTTAAGATGGATGTTTACAAATCACTTTTTTGCGAGCTTCTTCGCAAATTATTTAGCAGCAATTATATTAAGGTTTATTTCAACTTTTAAATTTTAACAACTCAACTTCTAATAATAATCCTAGAACTAATAACCCAGCACCATAAAATTAAACCTGCGTGTCTTAATCGGAACATGCCAGACAAATGACAACAGCATTGCTCTTAAGATTACTTATTTCCCAATTCACTTCTGAGGTACTTTAAGGACAAAATGATATACTGGTCTTGTAATAAATTATTAAAACATTCTATATTTATTTTTAAAAAAATGTAATTTTGGTAAGACTTTTCTATGATGGACTTATTCCTATATAGGCGGCAACTCTGCACTGGTCTTTTATCAAGAGTACTGTTTTCAACAATTTATTTAATCATTGTTTTTTTTTTCGTAAAAATTATAATAAAAATAAATAGTACATGTCTATAGGTAGAGAGCTTTATTAAAAAAAAATCAAACTGCGAAGTGAAGTGAAGATCCCTGAAAGTGCCTCGTGCAATCGCAAGCGAAACGTCGGAAAGTAATTTCAATTTGACTCGATCTAAACCCATGACCCATGAATTTTTCAAAATCGCTTTGTGTTTTAACTATATAGATAATAAAAAAAAACACAAATCAACTCTTTAGAACCATCTGCGGCAACTACACTGACTAGCAAGTTAAAAAGAAAACATATCATATTTATACCTCTTTACAAATTCTTGATTTTGGAAATTTTCATGAATGCTAATTTCTCTTTCTATAAAATTTCGTTTGAAGTGAAAACACTGAATAAGGAAATGGCTACTTAGTTAGGTAAATTCAGGCAGAGTTGGAATAAGGGTTATGCTCTCTCAATACCAGAAAAAGAGGATTGGGAGAGAAACAGGGTGAAATTTTCAAGGGATGTACTTGTTTGTTATACGGATGGTTCACGTATGACATTATTGCAATCCTCGGGGGCAGGCGTATATATAAAGGCCTGACAAACCGGGTCCAACTTCTTTTTGGGAAAGTTTTCCACGGTGTTTCAGGCTGAGGTATAGGCGATTTTAATGGCAACAACGATGAGGAAAGTCGTAGAAGAAATAGAAGAGGAGATTCTCATTTGCTCAGAGAGTCAAGCAGCGCTTGAGGAGCTGGACTCACCCATGATGGGATCAGCATTTGTTCAGGAATGTGGTGACAGGCTGGGGCAGTTAGCACAGAGTAAGAGGGTGAGGGGGTTGGTTTGGGTGCCCGGACATGTGTGGGATTAAGGGTAACGAGAAGGTAGATGAGCTTGCTAGACTTGCGGAGCCGCCAGCTCATATGTGGGACCAGAACCGGCTTTAGGTATTTCTAGGCGGCAGATAAGGACTGCACTCGACGAATGGGCGCATCAAGAACTGCGACGTGGGTAGTACTGAGGAGGACTCTACTTGCACGGAGTGTCAGGAGGAGGAGGAAATTCCACTCCACTTCCTATGCAGGTGTGAAGCACGAGCAAGACAACGACAGGTTATTTTTGGCACTACGGTTGCATAGGGATGCAGTCAAGGAACTATCCTGGAGAGATATCCAGACCTATATAAGCAGGACAGGTAGATTTAAGGATGGAAACATGGTGGCGGGTGGTGATTGAGGGAGGGTCTGGAGTAGACCGAAAGAGTTTTATAGGCCTACCAGTCAGGTCTCTAGACCTCCCCCCAATTACTACTACTACTAGTTAAGTAAATAATAATAATAAAATAACAAAGAAATTATCGTTTTGATTTCTGACTGTAAATGTCGTCCCAAGATTTAAAACTCAATTTGTTTGCAGTGTCTTACTAACTACTTACTAATTCTTACATCTAAGTTGCTTTCGCACCAAGAAATTTTTGCTATGTTAGTCAGAATTTCTATGTTTTACTAATTGGTTTTCAAGCAGATTGTCAAAAACATTAAATTTTAAATAAACATTTAAATAAATATAGCACTGAAACTTTTTTTCTTATATATTTTGTTTGTTACTATGTTTGCCATTTTTCCTTGCTCTCAGGGCCGCATTACCCATTAGGCCCGTGGGGCCCGGTTGTAGGGCCCACCGGGCCCGTCGAAAAGAGGGCCCGCCGCCGTCTCGCTGCAACTTAAATCGTTTATATTATATAATTTTCCTTGTTTCATTTTATCAGTAAGTCAGTTTTTTGTTCGTCATTTTTTCCCACGAGCTTGGGGTCCGTAAATACGTTTTGGCGAAAATAATTAATCCGGCACTAGCTGCAATGCTTTTATGGGATAAGGCCGCTAGGGGCCCATAATCTCAAGCGGGCCTAGAACCACAAAAGTTGTAGATGAGGTACTGCCTACTCTAGCATAGCTAGGCTCTATCTTCGACCCGTTTAGCAGCTGAATATGTATGTGAACCTTAAATACCTAAATTATTTTATATTTTATCTACTTTTGGTTTTGAACAGCTTGGAATTCAGCATCTTTGGTCGTAAAGAGGATTCTATGAATTGTATATATCAATATTTGTTCCTTAGAGAAATATTGTATTTGGATTAGACTGAGATTAAAATATTTAGAAACAGGTGCGCCTTTAGTATAGAATTTAGCGATTATCGCCGGTTTCCAAAATCAACAGGGACAGCTCATATGTAGGGGCGCACCCATATCTTCTTAGGTAGGGGATGTGCACCATATATTAATTATTTAGTAGCACGAACCGATACATAACGTATTTCGGTAGTATTTTTCTTGACAGTGCAGTTGCTAACTTCAATTTTAATAAGTATACCATCATTAAAAATTCGCCGAAGTTTTAAAGGCATTTGATTTGCGATACGAAACGAGATTTTTGATTTTATGCGATCGATTTTATTTCTCGTCTCCTGAAACCCTAATCCTGTTAGATCTGAGATTCCAGAACCTCCTAAATATTGTACGGTTTCAAATTCATAAGATGGAAAAAAATGTTTATACTTTCCGGTAGTGAACATCAAAATCAATAGTTATTTGAAATTAAGTACCAAGGGAATTCTGACGTATCTGTGTTTAGGTATCCGCCATGTTACAAATTTAGATAAATATGTCGTAAAGCTTTTTGTATAGACAAAATTAATTTAAAATAATGAATCTAAAAATCTGACAATTTTCCTTTTAATCTGCACTGATTATTTTTTATATTACTTTTTATGCTTAATTACGGGTCTTCGTAGCAGAATGTCATCTCGACGATCAAAAGCGGGCGAGACAAGTTTAATTTTACGCTCAATTAAACTGTTGGGGTCAACAAACAGTACATTCAATTTCTCTTTTAATGAAAGTGTATTCATATTTAAACAATTTAAATTGCTTGAGATCGAGAATCGTCAGCCTACACATAATCTGGAGTTCGAATTCCTGGATTTGGGATGAGTTGAATTATGTGCCATATTTAATTTTAGTATAGAGATCAACTAATAAAATTGTGGTACTAATAAAGATGGCCGAACAAAATGGCGGCCAAATAAAATGTTTGTAATCGTGAAAAAATCACCGCCTTAGGTTTTATATGACTTCACGATTTAGCGCCCCTAGAGGCCAAAAAATATGTTTTATCAATTCCGTCGCTCCGTCTGCCGATCTGTCTCTTTGTCTGTCAATTCCCGGCATAGTTTAAATACTACTTACCCGATTGACTCCAAATTATTGACCAAAAATTAAGGGTTATATGAGGATAAACTGGAAATAGAGACTTAGTGAAATGTTAAAAAAATTATTATTAAAAAAATACTAATCCAAGAGGGCAGGAAAATAAAATAATTAAAAATTCAGCCTGAAAATATTACTTATTGGATCGATTTGCAATTGTGTAGTATAGGGATCAGCTAGTAAATCTGTGTTACTTGTTCAAGATGACGGAACAAAATGATGGCCAAATAAAATGTTTGTAATCGTGAAAATATTACTCTCTCAGGTTTTTCATATCTCCACGTTTTAGCGTCCCCTAGATCTTTTCTTAATTCCGTCTTCGTAACAAAATGACGGTCAATAAAAATGGTTGAAAAGACATAATAGGTAACACATATAAGCTGTGACTATTTACTGAACTAAATTTGGCTACACTTCACTATTCGTAACAAATGGAAAAAAATCATAGCGAGGAAACTTTGGAGTAAAATAAATTAACCGATTTTTCTTTGCTTCTGACCAAAATAATTCTTGAAATACAAAAAGAAACAATTCCTAGTGATTTTTGATATTTTCGTTTGTTTCTACGAAAATGTTGACATATTCATACAAGTGAAGCTATGACTTAACAATCTGTCTACAAACCAATCTTAGTGACCTAATATATCATCAGTAGTTATACCGTTAGTATTAGGAAGTATGGACAGGGTGCGACAAAAGTTAGCTAGAATTTACCACACGCTAACTTAATACTTTCAATAGATTATACTATAATTCGCTTTTGGAGTTATATCAGACGTAAGACAATTACCATATACCGGCCATGATAAAACTTTTGTAAACTATGGACTCTTTGCTCAAACGGTTTTTTTCATTTTCACTCTAGTTGTATTATTTTCTCTCCAAAAGAGCTATACGGTCTGTTATTTAATTGACTGAAAATGCAAGGCGATTGTTAAGGCTTATTTTGGGGCTATTAGTTCAGTCATGGAACACGAAAAATGGTAAAATTGTAATGTTAATGCCTTATGGCCTTACAATTAGGTAGGCATGAATGGACACTTTGCGAAATAATTTATAAACGGTACGAAATATTAAAAAAAATTAAGAGAGCAAAAATTTACAGAACAGAATAAGGAATTTAACTTTTTCTAAAAATGGTCAGTGACGTCACAGTAAAATATTCAGGGGGTAAAAGTAATCGCAACCTGGGAAAAAGTAACATCCTGTGGATTTTTCTAAAATGTATTATAGCCATTTCGAAGGCATTGCTCACAGCATATAGTGTACAAAATGTAATTGAATTACCTCTAGAAATATACGACGTCAATGAAAAAACTAAAAAAAAAATGAAAACTTGAATACCCTGTATCTCAAAAACGAAAAATACGTTATGCATTTTGAGGCATCGATTAAATAACAACCCGTATAACTCTTTTGGAATTAAAAACGAACGATCCTATATAAAGACTAAATAAAACAGCTAGAGTAAAAATGAATAATCCGTTTCGGCGAAAAAGTCTATAGTTCACAAAAGTTTTTATCACAGCTGGTATATCGTAATTATCTTACTCTGACATAACTCCAAAAGCAAATGATAGTAGAATCTATAGAATACATAAAATTAGTGATTAATACATTCTAGCTCACTTTTGTCGCACCCTGTATCCGAACTTCTTAATACTAATGATAAGAGTATAACCGAGGTTAGAACAAGTAATTATAAACTATTTTGTATACAGGTTGTTAAGTTAAGACTCCATTTGTATGAAGATGTCAAAATTTTCGTAGAAACGCTGTATGGATTTTTTCTAACTTTGTCAAAGATCCTTTTAGTCAGAACCACAAAAAAAATATACAATGTTTTGAGAATTTTAGGCGTTAGCAAACTTTTGCGAAAATGAAGGAGCTTTATTTCATGTTCATTATAACCACGCACAACACAATTGAAATATGCATCTTTAAACTTTAATAAAAGAAATTCTTGAAGTATTATTTAAAGCCAGTAATTTATTTAAATTATGACAGGTGGGTAGGTAAAAAAACCGTCGCGGAAACATTAATACATTTTGAAGAAATAAAGAATTCATCATAAATGTATCTATAAAGACTCCCCCAGAAGAAAAAGACAAATTCTATAGCATAAAATATGCTGTTTGTTCCAATAATGCCTTAGTAAAATGTTACTTAGCTTAGAGATACAGGATGTTAATTTGATTTTTTTTAATACATCATAATTCGAAAACGATTTAACGTATTTAACTGAAAAGTTAATATACCTGAAATCCTCATGTTTTCGGGCTATGGAATATGAATGTACTCATCGCTGTCAAATTCCCCTCAGGGACCGTTAGGCACGTAGATAACTGAATATACCCTGTTTATATATCACATTCTGGTTCTCTTAACCATACTTTATGAAAGAGGTGTTATTTCTAAATGAAAAAGCTATAGGTATGTCATTTATACCGATATCAGCACTCATTTTTAAGATATTTACCATTAAATGCATGAATGAGTCTATTTCAGCAACTGCTAGAAATGTCCTTGATTCCCCTGAATGCATTTTCGCAAGCCTTTTTATAAATGACTTTAGACTTTGAAGATTGAGATTTTTGTTGTTTCTAATCGCATTACCCGCATATTTATTTTTTTGTGCCCTCAATATTTAACAGCTGCCATTTTGACAGATCCTCAAAATGGATCGTGAATTAGGACTCAGCGGAATAAGAAAAAAAAATTGACTACGCCCATGAACAAGGCAGCGATAAAAAAAATTTTTCTATCATTTTTTTTTATTTTGAAAAAAAAAAGTGTCGGACGGAGTTTAAAATCCTAATTTAAAAATTTGACCTTGACCAATTTTGTTTGTTATGAAGTTTCCTAAAAAATAACATTTTCTCATCCACGAGACTAAACCGAATACGAACTTCTTTGTATTTGGACTTATGACAAAATATGAAAAAGTAAAAAAATCTGTTTTTGCTGTTTATAGAATTGTATTATCTAAAAAATAATAAAACTTATTTAATTTGTCGGACGCTTTTGATCGCGGATAACCCGGTTCGTTTGTTTTTTTTTGCGAATAAAAATGCAAGATCAAAAATGATTAGAATAAAAAATACACCCTACAAAAAAATTAAAAAACCAACGTCTACCGATTTGATGATATTCGACATCTCAATATATGCTGTCGCTAAACCTCTGTAACTGTCAAAATTGAATTTACATATAGTCAAAAAGAAAGAAATCAATGGGATTAATGTCTTAATGTCGAGCTGCTGGGTGGCCAAGAATTTCACTTTGGCGACCGACCCTGCGATGCGGAAAATGTTCGTTAAGGTGGTCTCTAACCACACGAAAAAATTGATATGAGCTATATCCTGCATGAACCACATGTATATTAAGTGAAATATCACGGAATATGGCGTTCCCAAACGGAGCCCATTAAGAAATTACCCAAAATAGCGCACCAAATATTTGCTGAAAATTCGTGCTGGAAGTACCGGCCCTTACCAAATTGTTACTTGAGTTAAAAAGACCATATCTGGTAAAAGTTGCCTTATCAATCAAATACAATTCTGTTCAAGACCAGGGGATTGTTTGCCCTCTACAGAAAATGTTGACAACACTGCAATATCTTAGGTAGATTGTTTGCCAACAAATTTTGTACTGGTAAAAAATGAAACAGATACAGGTTATCTTGTTTTAAAATTTGCGAAATTGCAAAAGGCTGCAAGCGGCAAGTACTAACCTCTCCATTCTACCATTTTATAGAGTTGTCAGTTGGGAAAAATATGATTGCTGGTTCAAGAAAGCAGATCATTGATGTCCAGGAGCAATGGGGTAGGTGCCAACACTGTTGGAAAGAAAACTGGCAATTCAAGTACAAAGTTCTGGCGAAAGTCCATAGATAGGGGCTTTGGTAAGTAGTGCGTCATGCCAGACTTGATCAAATGCTTTGGATATGTCAAGGGCAATAATTGAACTTGCTTTAGTTGTAAGGGTAAGAAGATCTTCTGTGGACCATTGGTGGTGGAAGCCGTCATTGTTCAGTTTATACAGGTAATTTAAAAGATCAGTACTGATATACCTCTGCATTGCTTCCCTCATAATTGGGAGTAGATATATGGGTCTATAGTTAGAAGGAAGTGTTTTACAGCCCTTTTTGGGAATAGGCTGTACAGAGCAGATTTCCAACTTGTAAGAAAAAATGCCCTTGTCATAAGTCACTTGGAATTAACTGGTAAAGATATCAACCAGTTTTTTATATTAATTTATATACCCCTAAAAAGCATCTAATTTAAACCTTTTTGAGTAAAACGTGGACTAAAATAACACAGATATTTTTCGATTCTAGTTTATATAATCCGACCTAAATTTATTTTACTTTTACGTCATTGTTTGAATATTCGCATTAACTGGACGCCTGAGTAAACCCGAATCAATTAAAAAGGCGTCGTAAAATGGATAGTAAATATTTTTGTCCTAGAGATTAGATTTACTTAGAAAACACAGTTGGCTGAGGCATAGATAATTAAAAGAAATTTGCTTAACCTACAATAATTGCAATATATAGTATCTAGGTTAATAGGACGTTGTTTGTTCTAAATATGTCAAATTATTTCTTCTACTAATCTAGGGATAATTTTTTATTTTATTTTTGTTCGCAGAACGAAAAGAGGCTTACAGTTTTAAAAGCTCTTTGCCGATGAAGTTTAATACCCTATACTTACAATATGTTTACCGATTTCTTAAAGTTGCCCGACTTTTTCTGTGATAGGGATAGGAGACTTGCATGATAAGCAAATGATATTTGAATAACTACGTAGACCGAAAAAAAAGTTTTTGTTTTTCAACTCTGTTCTGGTATAATAAACTAAATATAATCTTCTGTATATTTAAAACCTGAACTTACCTCGTTACGAATATTTCCTTTTATTAGGAATAGTGAAGTGTGACCCATATTTTGTTCAGTACATAGTCATTTAGTAACACATATACAGGGTGTCCCATGACGAACCTCGGCGATCGATTTCTCAGAAAGTAGGCTTTAGAAAAATTTGAAATTTGGCAGCTAACTAAAGTCGATAGGAACAATTCGCGCAAAATATTTTCAAGATGGCGGCACTTCCGGTTATACCGGAAGTAGACGTCAACTTTCTTATTTTAAATGGAACACCCTGTATATAATCGAATTTTTGGATTCCTCGAAAAATTCTAGATATATTTCATGTATAATATCCTATACCTAAGTTCAACTGTTTTTGAGATATTTTGAATTTTATGTAAAAAATGACGTTTCCAGGTCTAGACATAACTATAAATATCTGCTTATCGAAGTCTCTATTATTTATTTGCGGTTGGCTTCCTTGTTCAAAAGGGTACACTTTAGTGGCCTGTGCTGATATTTTTATGATGCATAAATATAGGGTGATCAAAAACTGACATTATAAATATACTTTAAAAAATCGTTAACAGTTACTTTTTTCAAATAAAATCCCCCAATTTTAATCATTTTATCTTATTTAACACTTAAAATAAGGGTGACTTTGTATAAAGTTGCCTATTTCAAAAATTTGTAGTTTTTGAGTTATTGACGATTTAACATTTTTTATTCTAATAATACTAGACGGCTTCTAAGTTTTCTTGTTAGTTGGCCATGACGGGGAGGCCTGGCTAGAACAAAACCAGTTGGTTAGTATAGAAACGTAATATTTGTTGTCCTTTGATAATTACCTACTAAAATATTATTTATTTATAATTATAATAATTATTAAACTAATAATCATGCCGGGGCGATTAAATTACACACACGAGGATTATTTGAATTTGTTTGTTATCTATGGGGAATCTAACAAAAGTTTAACAAGAATATGCCAGATATTTTCTCATAGATATCCAGATAAACAGAAACCGTCACCGAACAGCGTTAAATAAATGTTGGAAAACTATAAAAATGTTGAAACCGTGAAGACAAAAATTAATTAAAGAAAGCCTATTCCCATTATAGTCTTACTTATTTTTTCAATAAATGTTGAAAATGTCTACCTTGTACTTCCAAACATTTTTCGCATCTCCGAATAAATCCCTCGTGGGTGGCTGCTCTAATTGAAGCTGGAGATAAACTTTCGAACGCGTTCCTTACCCTTGCCATACAGTCCTCTGTCGTATTTACTGGATTAAAACAAACGATTCCTTTTATCGTTCCCCATATAAAATAGTCTAAGACTGTCAGATCGGGGAAAGGACGAGGCCATAGGAAATGTCCATTATTGGCAGTCCACTTGTCGTAAAAAGTAGCTTGTAAAAATTTAGTAACTGCAACGGTTCTATGTGGTGGGGCGCCATCGTGTTGAAGAAAATTTGACTATGTTCTGCCAAAGGTAAATTACTTAAATATTCGTTGTCCAACTCTTCAAGAATATTCAGATATCTTTCTGCTACAAAAGTTTATAGACATAATTTTACGAGAGAAGAAATGCTTTGATAGTATTCATCGATTTATTGATTTAAGAAGAAACAAAATACATCAAAATTCAATTAATTTAATCTGAAGAGTGCTCAATAAAAAAAAGAAGGTTTAGTGTTTTATGACTTTCTAAAGTACCCTGTATAAATAGCTTGTAAATATCTAACTAAAGATAACTTTCCTATAAAACTTGGGACGATATATATTTTTGATATGATGTGTTACGGTATGTGGACCAGTATTTGTTTGAAGTAGTTTAGTGTGACCTGTATAAATAATTTAATTAAATTTATTTATGTAATAATATTTACTAAATGATTTATCTAATTTTGGATTGACGCTAATTTGATAAAAAAAATTATTGTTATATTACCTAAATGGATTATTTTTCATTAAAAAAGTCCTTGTGTTTAGGCAATGTATAACTTACCATTCAAATTTTCTTCGTAAAAATTCAGTTTTATTATTCCATCATTCCTTACTGCACAAAATACATTAAATTGCCAGGTTTCTTGAAAGTCCCGCGATCTTACTGCATAAGGATTCGAATCACTCCAAAAATGGGAATTATGTCTATTGAAAAGGCCATTTTTAGTAAATTTTGCTTCATCCGTCCAAAGTATATTGTCCAAAAATCGAGAGTTATCTTATCCCATTGTTAAAATAAACTCGCAAAACTGTACTCTTTTTGGCAAATCAATGTCTTTTAGATGTTGAACCAATGATATTAGATAAGGTTGGAAGTTATGTTTTAACAGAATCCTATGCACTGAGTTCCTCGAGATTTCTGATTGTCTTGCCACGTTTCTTAGGGATGTCATTGGATATGCTGTAAAATATCCCAGAATTGCAATCTCGACATTTTCATTATCAACAATGGGTTTCCCTTTATTAATTTTTGCCTTGACGTTTCCAAAATTTTTATAGTTTTCCAACATTTGTTTAACGCTGTTCGGTGACGGTCTTGTTAAAACTCTGTTAGATTCCCCGTAGATAATAAACAAATTCAGATAATCCTCGTGTGTGTAATTTAATCGCCCCGGCATGATTATTAGTTTAATAATTATTATAATTACTATAATAAATAAATAATATTTTAGTAAGTAATTGTCAAACGACAATAAATATTACGTTTCTATAGTAACCAATTGATTTTGTTCTCGCCAGGTCTCCCTATCATGGCCAACTAACAAGAAAACTTAGAAGCCGTCTGGCATTATTATAATAATAAATGTTAAATTGTAACTCAAAAACTACAAATTTTTGGAATAGACCACTTAATACAAAGTCACCCTTATTTTAATTGTTAATATCAGCACAGGCCATTAAAGTGGATCCTTTTGGACAAGGAAGCCATCCGCAACTAAATAATAGAGACTTCGATAAGCAGATATTTATAGTTATGTCTAGACCTGCAAACGTCATTTTTTACATAAAATTCAAAATATCTCTAAAACAGTTCAACTTAGGTATAGGATTAAGAAATCATGGTTCTTGGGATTAGACCGTGTCAAATTGGAATTACTATCCGATGTTTCGCCTTCGATTGCACGAAGCATCTTCAGGGATCTTCACTCCACGAGATCTGAACACTGATCACTGAATTCAGTGTTCAGATCTCGTGGAGTAAAGATCCCTGAAGAGGCCTCGTGCAATCGAAAGCGAAACGTCGGATAATAATTCCAATTTGACACGGTATAATCCCAAGAACCATGATTTCTTAATTGACCAAAGCCGTGAAAGCTTACGTTCTATGTTAGGTATAGGATATTATACATGAAATATACCTAGAATTTTTCGAGGAATCCAAAAATTCGATAATATACAGGGTGTTCTGTTTAAAAAAAGAAAGTTGACGTCTATTGCCGCCATCTTGAAAATATTTTGCGGGAATTACCCCCATCGACTTTAGTTAGCTGCCAAAATTTCAAATTTTTCCAAAGCCTACTTTCTGAGAAATCGATCGCCGCAGTTCGTCGTGGGACACCCTGTATATACTGTCTTTTCAAATATTTGACCCTTCGCCATTTTGTTCCATCATATTGGATTCCTACTAATATTTTACCAACTTCTGCAACATTTGATTTTTAGGCATAATTTAAAATAAATTTAATAAGTAGTTTTTACTTTAATACACGCTGCCATTTTGTTCTGTCATGTTGCATTCGTACCAGTTTATTCCTATATCACATTTCATGTTTCTGCAAAATTTAAAGTCAATTGAATAAAACTTTTTAGCGTTAATTTTTCAAAAATTCTATTTTGCCGCCATTTTCTTCCGTCATCTTAAATTCGTACTTTTTTTTCACGATTACAAAATCGGGAACTTCCGTTTTAATTCGGTACAGATATTTAGTAAAATGTATATACTCTTTTTTCAAATATTTAAATTGGGCCGTTTTCTTCCGCCATATTGGATTCCTACTAATATTTGACCAATTAGAACGGAAGCTCCAAGGCTTTGGTCAATTAAGAAATCATGGTTCTTGAGATTAGACCGTCTCAAATTGGAATTGTTATCCGACTTTTCGCCTTAGATTGCACGAGGCATCTTCAGATATCTTTACTCGACGAGATCTGAACACTGAATGGGCTCGGAGAGATTCAGGCGGGCTTTTATACCCGACTTGTGCTCGCCGAACCGTGACCCTGTGTTAAGATTGGGTTTCACGTGTGATGCAGACCGTAACCCGTATCTCTATTGAAATGTTTTGTATGTTTAAAAATTTCAATAGAACCTTAGTTTCCTATACATTTGTAATATGGCCAGTGGTATGCTGGTGTTCAGCTACGGCAAAGTGAACAATTTGTTTCTTTTCCTTGCATGGTTCATGTTCGTTAAGTCTAGTTGATATTCAGCGTCCTGTTCCTCCCACATACACTTCTCCACTTAACAAGGAATTTTATATACTGCTTCTGTTTGAAAAGGTACAATATCTTTTGGGGATCGCAAGCATTGTCCAATCTTCTTATGCGAATTGAAGATTGTACGTATTTTGGACCGCCAAAGTAATTATCCTATTCTGTCTGTAGTGCCATGTATGTAGGCAAGAACAACACTACCTAACGGTGGCCCCTTATCATTCTCATTTCGCGGATTACTATAACTAATCTGTTAATTGAACGTAATATCTTCAGTGCAATAGCCATTCTCTCTCAGACCTTCGGTCAGTTCCATGTTTCCCATGTTAGAGAATCTTAATCAAAAATCAAAATGGCTCTAAATACTAGTGAGTTAAAAACGGTTTTTTTTTTGTGCTGGATGGTGGTGGGAATTTGCATTTAAGTATCTATTTGTATGCATCGGTTTTCTATTCACAGAGTGTCCTAATGTACTATTTTCCTTCCTTTGGACACATATATCTAGAAAGGGAATCGTTCCATTAGATTCAATTTCCACTCTGAACTTGACATTATAATGTTGTTAATTAAGTCCATGAGGCCAAACAACAAAAATATCATCTACATATCTGAACCAGTGTTTTGGTTTTAGTGGAGCGGATGTTAGAGCAATATCTTAGAAGGTTTTTAAAAGATATTCGCAACCACAGGTGAGGAGATCCCATAGCTGCCCCTGAACTTTGTTCATAAAAAGTTCCTTGAAAAATGAAATAAGTGGATGTAAGACAAGCTTCCATTAGGTCTATTAGAGTCTTATCAAGATTATTATGATCCAATATGTCTGATATAATAGAAATTGAGTCGTTGATAGGAGGATTTGTCTATAGTACCGGCATTTTCTTCCGTCATGTTGAAATCGTAGCAGTATCTCTATACCACATTTAATTTTTCTGCAAAATTTAAAGTCAACTGAATAAGAAGATTTTTTCGTTGATTTTAAAACCTTTTATTTGGTCGACATTTTGTTTAGCCATCTTGAATTGTATTGTATCAAAACTTTATTAATTTATCTCACTATAACACCTAATGCTTACACAATATTGAAATTAATATAATAAGCCGCCATTCTATTCCTTTTTCTAATCAATGTTATTTGATAGTTAATATTCAATAAATATAATCGTATCTAAATTTAAAGATTATTTTTCCAAGTTGTTATAACTACTATTTATTTATTGAAGATAAAATATGAAAAAGAGAGTCGATAACACAAGCCAACAAAATGATTCTTTTTGAAAGACGTTTTATGTTTGATAAGTGTTTTTATATAATTTCAACGCGCTGATTTCAAAATTTTTAACCATTTCTCTCTATCACGTAAGATAATTTTGCAAATCGCAAAATAAAATACATACTAACATTATAGGTAAATACATTGGTTTAATTATCAAAAGTATCATTAGTATGTTGTAAAATTACAATATAATATTAAAAGTACTTTAAATATAACAAACTACCTAGTTCAAATATTTAACTCAGTTGAATCTTTGCTTTTTTGTTAAGAAACTCGGTTTTGTGGATTTTCTACTGTGTATTTTATGTGGAGTATCACACAAGTAACATCCAACAGTAGTCGGTCATCATCGCCACACTCCTTTTTCCTTGGTAACGCCGCTCCATTTCATTAATATCTTGATGGAAATGTTTTCTGCCCCAAAATTATCTGAAAACTGGTCAAGATGTGCGAAGAGAAAGTACACCTTTGAACTCATGTTGCATCCTAGAACACGAAAGTTTTCCAAGATTCTACTGACTATGTTCTCCTGTATCCTTGGTATTTCCCAAGAACTTTTCGATCACTTCTTTAAATGAACCTCAGGCTTCTTTTTCGAACTCATGTTGCATCCTAGAACACGAAAATTTTCCAACATTTTGCTGACTATGTTCTCCTGGATCCTGGGTATTTCCTCAGGCTTCTTTTTCGATAAACGTCATAGAATTTTGAAAGTCTCAATTTGGCATCAGGCAGTTCGGGAAATTTTTTGCAAATATATTTAAAATATTCTCCGCTTTTGTCGAGAGCCTTCTCGAACTGTTTCATCAAGCCCAGTTTAATGTGTAGAGGTGGCAATAAAACTCATTTGGGGTCGATTAAGGTGTTGCGCCTTATGCTTTTACCAGAGCCTATATATATATATATATATATATATATATATATATATATATATATATATAGATATATATATATATATATATATATATATATATATATATATATATATATATATATATATATATATATATATATATATATATATATATATATATATATATTTATGTATATATATATATATATATATATATATATATATATATATATATATATATATATATATATATATATATATATATATATATATATATATATATATATATATATATATATATATATATATATATATATATATATATATATATATATATATATATATATATATATATATATATATATATATATATTCTAAATAGTCCAATCATGTCCGTTGCTCCGTTTCTTGGTTTGTCTGTCTGTCTGTCAGTTCGCGGCATAGCTTAAAAACTACTTATCAGATTGACTTCAAATTTTAGTCAAAAATTAAGGCTCATATGGGGATGACCTGGAAATATTTTGGTAAAAAACCAATATGCCGAAATAAGATGGCGGCCTAGTGAAACGTTAAAAAATTATTACTAGGAAAACTAATTAGCCAATTTACTCCAAATTTTGCAAAAAAAAACAAGTGTTACATAAGAATGAACCGGTAACATTTTGGTATGAATATAAGATAATAAAACAAAATAGCGGCATAATAAATTATTTAAATAATCAGCCTGAAAAAACTACTTATTAGGTTAATTTCAAATTTTGTGCAAGCATTAAGTGTAAAATAGAGATAAGCTGGTAAAGTTCTGTTGCAAATTCTATACAGCGGAGCAAAATGGCAGCCAAATAACATGTTAAAAAAATTATCGTACGTAAAAAATTTTCTTATCTGTAAATTTTGGAGGAAAATTAAATATAAGGATAAACTAGTGCGAATTCAACATGACGTAACAAAATCGCGGTTTGTGAATGTAAAAACTACTTATTGAATTCATTTTAAATTATGTGGTAAAATATTAGTTTAAGTGGTAAAATATTGGTAAGGATCCAATATAATGGAACAAAATGGCGCCCAATAAAAATGTTTGAAATGACAGTATATATGTGTTCCTAAATGTTGTTGAGCTATGTAATTATGGTTTTTCGAGGGGGCAATAGTATTGACTATTCAAATTTTGTCATTTCAATGTAGTCAACATATTTTCAACTTTGCCAAGACAATATTTATTCAATAACAGATACCTTTACCAAAAACACTAAAAGACAGATAGGAAATATTTTGAACACAAATTTGAGAAATATATCTTATTTCAAATCAAGACAGAAAATAAAATTGTTATATAAAAAATAAATTATTTCATATTTCGAGTGATATTTCGAAAATATTTTAAGTATGAAAATTTCGTCATATTTATTGACTTATGGTATATAAGGAAATAATGAATATAAAAAACTTACAATGTTCCAAACAATATCAACTACAGATTGATTCAACATTTTTGCAGAAAAAATGGCATGTATTAAAAAATTGCATGTATTTTTTTTAATTTTCAGGATTTTGGGCTACAAAATTAAAAGCTCAAGTTTTACAGGATTTTTTTTATATACTTAAAAGGTGTCTAGAGGGCGCATAGCAAAAAAATTCCATCCAATTATCGAAATAAGGACCACTTTAAAGAGAGCGAGTACGCATTTAGAGCCAGTATTGGGAATTAATATTTTAGAAAATCCTGTCACTTGGTTATTAAAGTACATTTTTTGAAGTAGAGTACTTCAAATACCGAAAAGTATTCGTATCACATTTTTTAAGATTGTTTTACTTAAAGAACTGATAGATCTGCCTGTCCATGAGGAAACTCGCAGTGGCGTTGTTAAGCAAGATATTATAATTATTAATAATATTGTGCTAGTTTTAAAATTCGTTTCGTTAGATCGATAGTTCCTATATTATCTCTGTGCTAGATTTTTCCAAATATATGGAATGGGGATTACCTGAATGGAGCTTATTTACATGCTGTCTGTAAATATATAAAAAAAAAAATAATTACAATATTTTGCGTTTAGATGATTTTATTTTCTATATCACACTGTCAATTTGATAGAGAGGCTACAATGCTATTACCGTTTTTATACGCCCCGCTTCCGGCATATGTAATTTGTATAAAGGGTTAAAACGGCCCAATTTGCTCGCTTCCGTCGTTATAGGAGCGTGTGTGTTTTTATGATTGATTCCACGCCTTTTGTCAACAGGGAAGTTAAACATCGTGACCGAATGGTTTTTTTATATGGAATAATCTTGCTCTGGAAGAAAGAATTTTATTATGAATTTTAACACGTAATGTTATATACCGGGAATCGTATTAAAGGACCTAACATTAATTTGGCCAGAAAAATGTATTGTAAACGGCCTAAGCATGAATAGTCCTCGTATAATCCAATACTTTCCTTCGGAATAAAAATAATATACTAGCTATGTGTGGATATGAATTCTCCAAATTATTATATCTAGTACAGGTATTTTTACTAGACGAAAAATTCGAAAATCATATTCACGAAGTAAAATACATAAACAGCCATATTAAGTACAGGGTGTCTCATTTTGGGTACTTTTGCGGGGTATCTTCGTTACAAAATTATCATAGCCCTTTTAGTTTTTAAGATACAGGGCTAAATTGAAAATGTTGCATTTTCAGGCACCCCTCGTAACTCAACTATCAGATAACTTATCGAAAATGTGAAAACTGTTTTTTATATAACTTTTTCCGTAGAACTCAATTCCGAATTAGTATACAGGGTCAGGTCAAAAAGTTATCGGGTTTATTTTTTTAAATGGAACGCCCTGTATATGCATTTTTTCTCAGAAACACGCAAATAAATGACAATTTTCTGAAATTAAATGCATAATTTACTAGTAGGCTATGAATAATAATAATAAACAATTGAAAGTTACATATTGCATATAGGTATCTTCTTATATAAAAATAGCTGTAGAATTTTTTAAAAACAGTAAGTTTGCAATAATAGTTTTATAGCATAAAGTAACAATATAACAAACACAAAAAAATAACATTATTAAAAAAAGCTAATTTTTAAAGGTGATGTTAGCGTTAAAAAAACCATTGGTCTCATTCGCAGATTTCGAAAGGCTAAATGAATTGTCTCTCTAAATTCTGCTATGCCGTCATATCGTGTTTTATATACTTGTTATTTTGTATATAGCCCCATAAAAAGAATCTAAAATTGAGAGATCTGGAGATCGTGGAGGCCATCTAACAGGTTCGTTGGTACCTATCCAGGGAAGCAATTTTTAGAAACTTACCTATTTGTAATGTAATTCGATTCTTCGATCATTTTTTGCAAATTTGTCAATGACGTCATCATAAAAACGTCGATGCTCCGACATATTTTGGAGAAGTTTAGTTTCAATGGACAACAGCGATATATGCGAAAGTCTCTCCTGCCCCGTTGAATTTCTCACGAAATTTTTTATACGTTTAAGTGTTGAAAAATTGCGTTCTACTGATGAACTTGTGGCAGATATTGTCAATACTAATTCACACAATTTCGACACTTTGATGTAGGCATCTTCCAGCTCCTTGTCTTTTAAAAATTGCATTAGTTCCTTAGCGTTAATTTTTGCGCTAATGTCATCATTTTCGTAAATCACTTTTAGTTCAGATCACAGTAGCACTCGGTCGAAGAACTGGCCATAATGAAGAAGAAGAGATTTAAACGCATCTTCTGGAAAAGTTTTTCCTTTAAATGCATAAAAATTGCAGAGCTCGAGGAATTTAAAATCATTTAAACCGTTAAATCTATAGTTTATTTGTTGCTGAATTTGATCGATTATTTCATAAAAGAGGCGTCTGTATGATGTTTGAACATCTCCCATCTTGTCTGTTCGAAGAAGCTTGGCATGTGGCTCTACATTTAACGTCATCGTTTTCTGCCAAAATAGGTCAAGGTCATCTCTTTTTTGGCTTAACATGGACTTAAAATGATCCACTTTTTTTAGGCAAAAAGCAATATCATTTGTTTTAGTTTGTAATATATTAAAAATATTGTCCGAGAATGGAAATATTTCTGAAAATATGTTCAACAAATAATTAAAATTAAAATCTCGTTTCAAACAGTCTAAAAACCCCCTCGAACTATTTATTGCTTCTGAGTCCCACGTTTCATTATTTTCTATTATATTCTCATATAGTTCAATCAGTGATAAAACTAAATTTAATTTATGAGCAAAACAATGGACAAACACAGCACTTGGGAAAGTTTCTCGAACTTTAGCTTGCAGACCCCCTAATTGTTCTGCCATCACTGCAGCTCCATCATAGCTTTCAGCAACTAATTTTTTCTCTCCATTAATTTCTTTAGTAACGTTATAACCTACGGTATATAATGCATCTGCTGTACGATTTTCGGAAACATTCTTAAAACCTAAAAATCGCTCTTGAATACGTCCGTCTGTTTTAACGTAGCGTATTACTATAGACAGAAAATAGAATTGGCTAAAATTAGTGATATCAGTTGTTTCGTCCAGAACAATAGCAATGAACCGCGCCTCGCCAATCTTCTCCTTAATTCTTTTTAGAATAATGGTTGCAACAGCGGAAATTAAATCATTCTGGATTCGATTCGACGTTCCGCGGAAAACGCTAGACTGCTCTAAATGATTTTTTAAGCAATCATCATATTTAGCCATTAAACTAAGTAAATCTTGAAAATTTCCTCTATTTGAAGAAACCCTTGTTTCGTCATGACCTTTAAATCCCAATTCGTGATGTCCGAGAAAACAAACTTCCAACTGTTTATTAAGAGCGTGTTCAATTCTGGTTTTGCCGAAACTTTTTCTTTTATGACGACCTGCAAATTCGCTTTGGACATAATGTGTCTTTTTACAGCTTCATGGAAATTATTTAAATCGGAAAAACCAGTTTTGTTTTTCCGGATAAAAATGTCTAATACAGTTTTTCATTTTTATGGTTAAATTTTTCATAGGCGGTTTTGCCCTTCCTTTGGAAATTATTTGAAGCTTATCGGCGAAGTTTAATGTTGAAAATCGATTTATTATTAAGACACACACCATACATTTACACACATTCTCCTTACTAAATTCTACAACATTTTCAACGTTATTACCGACATTAGTTGCATATCCACGTCCGTATTATTGTCTTCCATATAGCACCATGCACGACGCGACGTACCTATCACACAACACACGGATAGCCGTTCAAAGTCTTACTCCAACGATAGCTTCCGCCACCACTTAAAGCACGCGACTGAAATGCAAAAATTGCAAACAGCCGGTGGAAAGTTCAATAACCTCTGGCTCGATTTACAGGAAATCAAGCATACAGGACTTAGCTGCAGAGAAGCTAGCGGCCCGCAAAGGTTCTATTCGATATTCTATTGTGGCTGGGTCGGAGCCAAGGCCGCATTTATTATGGGCTTGATAATTAAGATAATATTTTAGCATTTTTAATATAAACTAAATTAATGGTTTCCTATCTCAAAAATTACATTTTAGAAGATGTTTTGCAATTTTTGTTGGGGAAGCACTTCTTCCCTTGCTTCCATGGACTGCACGCCCCTGCTACGTGCTGTAAGATCTCCTTCAAAAATCTTATAAACTATATGTCTGCCCGAAATAAAACATGACACCTCAACTCCAAAGCGTACTTGTTGTGCCCTTTCAAACATTAAATGCTGATTTTCACTATGCCAGTTCCTAGTATTGTGACGATTAAAAACTCCCGCACTTGAAAAAAGCATTCGTCTGACCATATAACAAGTCTGCCAAATAAATCGTTAGCATAGATTTGTTGCAAATACCACTTCATACCATCAGTGCCCGGCGCTCGGCATCGCCAGGATGCATATGTTACACTATATTAAATTTGTTTGTATGATACTTATATTTCTTCAAGAGCCTCTGACTGTCAGTTTTTGGCACACCAATTTCCTTCTCAATTTTTCTACATGAGGACGAAGGTCTTGCTTCTATATATCCCAAAATATCTTTCTCTTTTTTTCCTGTTCTCTTTGTTGTATCGTTTAGGACGCTGGTGAATAAATGATCCGTGCTCAACTAAATTTGCTTTTAAACGAGCAAAAATCTCAAAGAACGGTGGCCTCCTTTCTGGATATCTAGCAAGCAAAAACTTATAATGATACTACAGATTTTCATAGCCATACTAGCTTACTTACCTTTGGAAATATAATTCAGAGGCTTCTTCAGAATTTTCATTACTCTGTATAAAACATACCAGCATATCATAATTTTCATACGCTGCCATTATTAGAAGAAATTGATGAATATCAATTAAATAAAAAAACCAAAAGAACGTTTATAAACCAAAAGTCGATCCAAAAACCGATGAAATACACAAATATTTGACATTTATTTTTGTTTGTTTTCATAAACAATAGCCATAGCCATACTATTAAATTATGCATTTAATTTCAGAAAATTGTCATTTATTTGGTGTTTCTGAGAAAAAATGCATACTATTATATACAGGGTGTTTCATTTAAGAAAATAAAGAAGGATCCGATAACTTTTTGACCTCACCTTTCTGTCTATAAAAATAACGGAGATACCCAGCAAAAGTACCCAAAATGGGACACCCTGTACATTTCCTAAACTGCGGTATAGAAAAAATATACTGAATAAGCATATTTAGGTACACCAAGATATGAGTAAGCCCAAAGTGGAACGAATTGATTTTTTCGAGGAACTGCCACAAGTATTAGATAAGCTACTCAAAAAATCAACCATCTACCTCATTCAGAATTTATAAGAAAGAGTAAATAAAAGATTAAACAAAAGGTTTACAGGGTTATCATTATTTTAGAAATATTTTTCTATTATCTATACAGGATATTTGATTTTTCGTAAACAAGTACATATTATAAATCGACAAGTCCATGTATTATCACAAATATACACAAATCTTATAATTAACAGATTAATTTGGTTGGCATTAGCAGTAAACATAAATAATTAAAACAATTTATTTTTAATATATTTTTATACTTTGTCGAATTGCAAAGAATTACGCAAAAATAAGAGTACTATATTCATTAAGTAAAATTAAGTAATTTCTGCCATCTCATTAAACACCCGTCACGTACCCATTCATTAGTTATAATTTTTAATATAATTTTGTTCTAAACCGCATCAATTTTCAGTGACTCATAGACATTTGTATTGTTATTTATGTTATTTCCTGGATGCTACTTCTTTGTAATAATTTAGATTCCTACTAATTATCGCTGAAATTGCGCAGCTTAACAGCATTTCTCAAGTGATTTAGTCACGGTTAATACATTTTATTGCGTAAAATAATTCGAAAAAGGCAAAGTCTTATCTTCATTAAATAGTGAGAATTTAAGTACAAAAGAAAATATAATTTTATAACGGTACTTCATAATCAGGAAAGACACTGGCCAACTGACTAAGATGACAGTGAGTTCAAATGTTCTTGGACCACCCTATTGTTCGTTACAGCAATGGCACACGTTGTCCCACATAAGCGGCTGTATTTTACTCCTTTAATATTAAGCAGGAACAATTCGAGCTTGAAAACGATTCCTTTCGCACCAGTATTTTTTTTTCGTTGGAGGTAGGACACCCTTTTACGGACACTATTGATCCGGCGTCAGCTAGTAGTGCCGCACTTTCGCAGAATATCGACCAAAACCGACCTCCTGGCACTGAGGCTTTGCAGCTTATTGTGCCAATGTGGCGAGGTCCACCCCTCCACACTTAAATTAACCTTGTCAGCTTAAAACCCTGAGCTTTGCTTAGATCCACAATTAGAAAGTTCTCTTCCTCTGGGTCGAGCTTCAGTTAGGTCACCAGCGTATTATCCTAACTTACTCAGGTTGTCTTTAATAGACAAGCGTCCCGTAAGGATGGTCCTAAATGATATGTCCTCAGAAAGAATAGATTTTCAGCAAGTTTAAAATCAAACTCCTTAACAAATGTTTTGCTGTGTTTATACCGCTGTCACTTTGCCAGTAGTTCTTGCGACAATTCATCGCCCATTTATTTACCCAGCCTCGTAGTATACACTTAGATACTCCAAGAGCAGGTTCTGGTTCTATAAAGGCCCTAGATGAACCCATTCCATCAGACTCATCAGTTTTCTCATTACCTTCAACGCCACTATGACCTGGAACCCAGAACAACTTAAAGGTGTTTCGTTCAGCTAACGTACTTAGTTCATCCAAGCATTCTAAAACCAGTCTAGATATTACATTGAAGCGTCTTTAAGGCTGTCTGGCTATTTGAGCAGATGTAGATGCGCTGATCTGTCCTCCTTCTATTTTTCCGCATACATTGACATATGGCAAAGATTTCTGCTTGAAAGACAGTGAGGAAAGCACCCAGTGAAAAATTCATACTTCTCCTCGGCCGATCTTCGTAGTCCCAGTCTGTAATCCAGGCCAAGCCATTACAAAAGAAAAATACCCCAACTCTCTGTATCAAACATATCAGGATATCATATTTTTCATAATTTTCATACGCTGCCATTATTCGAAAAAATTGATAAATATCAAATGAAAAAAACCGAAAGTCGATGCAAAAACCGATGAGATTGACAAATATTTGACATTTATTTTTGTTTGTTGTTATAAACAATAGCCATAGCCTACTATTAAATTATGCATTTAATTTCAGAAAATTGTCATTTATTTGCGTGTTTCTGTGAAAAAGTGCACACTATTATATATTTTTGAAAAAGCAAAAAAAAGACAAATTTTTATAATCTATAAATATACAGGATGCTCCATTAAAAAAAATAAAGTAGGGTCCGATAACTTTTTGACGTGACCCTATATACTAATTCCGAAGGCGGAAATGAATTCTATGGGAAAATTTATAATAGAAACAGTTTTCACATTTTCGATAAGTTTTCTGATAGCTGAGATACGAGGGGTGCCTGAAAATGCAACATTTTCAATTTAGCCCTGTATCTTAAAAATATCTATAAAAATAACGGAGATACCCCACAAAAGTACACAAAATGGGACACCCTGTACTTATGTATTTGAATTTCATTGATGCTTCTTTTCCGAATTACAAAAAAGGATATAACATTCTTACCGCCTTTAGTGGAAGAAAAATGTCTTAAACTATAGATCAGAATAATGACTAACTTTTTATTACTATCATTGATATTATTTCTACAATTTCCTTATAAGAAAGTACATTTCTACCATCTATAGTGAAAGAAACTTTCCAAGAACGAAAGATTAGACAATCCAAAACTAAATGTTTATTACTCTGTATACCCAAAATCAAGGCCTTTAAAGAAAGCTAATATTTTTTGTATTTGCTGATGTTTATATCATTTTTTACTGATATCGTGGATCTCTGAATGAGTATATCGACCATAGTGTAGGTAATTTCATTACCTTGGCTTTCTCTGCAAAATACGCAAGTAAAATATTTTTCTGGGTTTCTTTTGATTTGCACTATGTACTGAATAGTTCATATTGCTTTTAATACTTGCTTCTTTACTTCGCTCGAAGCAAATTGAGAGTAACTAACTTTACAGTTTGCAGAATTTCCGGCGGAGAGCACGAAATATCACTGATGTTGTTGTGGAATTCCATTGAATTTTCATGGGAGACGCTCGGTTGTAGAAGAAGTATTTTTTCTATTTTATAGTAGTGTCGTAATGGCCTTCTTTTCGACAATATTTTTTTTACAAAGGCGAATACATTGCGAATTTGAAACTAGTCACGTCTCAAAATCGAAAAACAAAAATGGCGCCAATGTAATTGCATTTTTGGCATGAATTGTTTCCACGTTGAAAATGTTCAATACCAATTTTTTTTTATAAAAGATAATGCTTTTTTTTTTAAGATAAGTATATGCTAAATAAGACAATACTTATTAATTGTACAATTTTAAAGTGCGTTTATAGGAGAAACTTCCTAGTTTGTAATTAATTTAACCGCATCGTTATAAGTTTTAGTAAGTAAGATAGTTTCATATTTCAATCATAATAATTTATTGGTGTTCATTATCACTGTGAACCGATTCTGTTGCACCATCTGTGAGGCTTACTTACATGTACGAGATGCACACGAAATTGTTTACACTCGCATTTATATTAGATAATTACACATGTCGTAAAAGACTGATGTGGCAAACATTGCAAACAAAGGATGAATCTTTCAGCGAGAAGAGTCAAATGCGGAAGTTTTTAGTCTTAACAACTCTTAATTTTATTGGGAGAATTCTGGCGTAAATAGTGCAGTGTGTGAACGAAACAGATTGTATTAGAATTCTTGTCTGTTAAAAAGCCAATCTTAGATAAGCATATTAGAGTTAATTAAGTTAGCTAATTATGAGTTTCTTTACCGCTCCTTCAGATAAACCAGTAACCATGCATTTTTAAAACTTATTTATAGAGCTTTAAAAATTATATAAATTAAAATTAGTGAATTATAAGTCGATGAATTGTACTACAATATTTTCTCCAGAAATTTAAAAATAATGGCTTTGAGTAAAAGAATCGGGTGTTGAAAATATATTGATCTATCTATAAAACTCGAGTGAAAAATAGTGGAAAGCAAACAATGTGTAATATTTTAAACTGGCAAAATTGGGATATGTAATTAAATAAAGTAATTAGTGCAAAGCAATATTTTTCCATATACCTGAAAGGTTTTCAACATTATTCAGCAATAATAAAGTCTGATCTAGTTTTTTTCGTTGGACACACGAATTAGATGATTCTAACAACCAAATATAATTAATTTATAAATTGTACAAATAAATTGGCTTACTAATTGAAATAAACAATAAATAGTTTAACATTTTTTGTGAGACCATAGTACAGAGTTTTTGTAGACCATGTCAGTGGTAGACTTTAGTGAATGAGCATAATTCTTTACAACAATATTTATGTCATCAGCATATGAGATAATACACCGATAATCTACCAAAGCAATATCAAATTAATAAATGAAAATTAATCTGACAAAAAAATTGCCACCATAGTTTAGCCGTCGAATTTTGATTGACAAATATTGTTTATAAATAAACTAAAAGTGTGCTATTTTACCTTCGTTTTTGTGGTAACTACGGGTAACAAAATAACGACGCGAAATTAAGTTCTAAAACAAACGTGAAATGTGCGATAAAAAAGCTAGATTTGGAGACATTAAACTAGCTAGCACAAATTAATAGTGCGACTGAAGATAGTATACCCGTAAATACAGTAAAGTCGAAGCCGTCAGTATGGATGCAGTTTTCACTATTTTGCCAGAACAGAAATTATATTTTGGAGCAGAACATCTCTCTAAACAAACTAAATGAAATTCTAGCAGATTGGGCCTTTAATATGAGGAAAACAAACGGAGATCATTACAAAGAGTCGGTAATCAAGACATTTGGAGTAATACGGCAAAACAAGTTCAAGAATATTAATTTAAGAAATAATACGTAATATTTGATTCTTTGGAAGACATAAGATTTGAGTCATTCCGAAAAGCTGGCGATGCTAAACGTCGTATTCTATAAGAAAACGTTAAAGAAAGAAGTGAAAGTCTAGGTCCCTTTTCACATAATTATTACATGAAAATACTCTACTTGCTGCCATTAAATTAGCCTAGCGTGGCGGTGATGCATAAAATTTATTTTCCATTTCAAAAAGGAAAAATACAACCGTTGATCATTTACAAGTTAGTACTATAATTTTTGATACTACTTATTTTTTTAATTGGCCTTACTTAAATTTGTCTATACAAACAAAAAATATTTCGTGCTAATGCTTTGGTATTAGAATGTTATGTAAATGCCTGAAATACTAATAGAATTGTTTTATTGCTACAGAAAGAATCGAATATAATCCTGTGTTTTCGAAAACGACACAAGGAGGAGCTAAGAAATTTGCTGATAGTAAATGGCTAATAACAAGGATCCTAAACATTGTCCAGTTCGCTTTTTTGAAAAGCCTGTCAATAAACACCCGATCAGTGTTCAAACAGAAAGGTTAATTTTAACTCCAAATCTGTTTTTCATGAAAACTCAGTAATGGTATAAGGTAATCCCCGTAGAAAGAAATGTTGTTTCCAGTTGGACCAAAGATTCTGCTATGAAATTGGATTTGGACTCAAACAAAATCACAAATCATTCAAACCGGTCAAGCAGACACGTGCTTAGCCAAATCAGGGGTTAATGAACAATAATTAATCAAAATAACGGGACATTCCAATACAAATTCAATTAAACCGTATCTATCCATGGATAACCAACACTACTCACAAATTATAGAAAATTTTCGCAAAAGGAGAATCGAAGAAGACGGGAGCGAAAAAAAGCAAAAAAGCCAAATCATGTGTGCAGCAAAAAACGTCTCAAGTCGCCCCAAAGGACAGCGTCTCGTCTCTTAACTCGACATCAACCAATATCAAAACATTTTATATTAATTGCATTTTTCACTTACTTATTTTGATAGTTGTATTATGTTATGGTGTAAATAAAATAATCCAAATTAGTTTAAAATTTAATTTCCACTCATGATATTTTTTATCAAAATATCATTCGTGCAACAAATTTTTTTTTAACAATCGTGCAAATCACCAAAAAAATCCCTGTTCCCTTGTTCGATTGACATGCACAAAAATTGGTTGTTAAAAAAAATTTCACAAATTTTCAGAAATTTTTTATTCACTTTGTGATATTTCTACCGATAATGCAACGACCCAGGAACCGAGCCCTGTGAAATTTCCTACTTTATTAGTATAGAATCACTCTTAACCCCATTAACTAAAGTATGTAGCATGAGTCTGTTGAAGTAAGCTCTTAGTAGCTCCCTTGTATATCCTGTAATCCCATACCCTTCTAATTTCTACAAGAGAATTTGTGGTTGACCACAATGTCAGACACACGTGAAAAATTCACAAACAAGCATAACACATCTGCATTTTTACGTCTCTGTTTTATTGGTCTTTACGGGACTTTTCAGTATGTTTACGACTTGTCAGTAGACAATTTTTAGTTTCTTTCACATGCACATGCGACAATTTGACCAGTGATGATCTGAACCACCGTCTGTTTAATTGCAATAATAATTTACTTGCCGTATCGTACCTTGTTTCTGAACTGTGTAAATTAAATTTACTCCACATGTCAGGAAACTGGAAACACATTTTTTAGAGTATTTAAAAAAGTGCAGTTTAAGAGTTTAATAAATATTCACAAGTTTGTACATTAACAGGTTAGATAACTTTGTATCCTCTGTTTTTCTTCCATTGTAACCTTTCAATCTAATTATCCGGGCCTACCTACGTTTTCGTGTTTATAACTACATAATAAAAAGTAAGGATTTGGTTCCTCTTACCACTGTATTTTTACAATGTACAACTCCTCAAATATAGGAAGAGATAAAATGCGGGGCACGAAAGAAAACCGGGCGGTCCTTAAAATAAATGTTCATAGTCTTAAGCAAGCGGAAAAGTAAAATTTGTGTACGCAAATAAATTTTAAGTTATTTTAGGAGGATTTAGTAAATTTCGCACTGGTCACTAGTCTCCATGCACTTGCCGCTAGAAGTTTCTAGGTATTTCCAGTGGCGCCTATACATTTCGAGCATTTGTTTTCATTTCTATATAAATGCGTTGCGTTGAATTTGAATTATTATTTCGAAGTAACGATGGCGAGCAAAAGAAGAAAAACAATTCGAAGCGGTGCACGTAAAGTTATTGCGAGCCGTATAGAGGCCTGTACTAGAGAAGGTGAAAATAATAGTTTGACTATTCCAATTCAAAATCGAACAGAACGCGCTGCATTTTACACTGGTGTTTCGTAAAGTACTGTAAGAAAAATTCAAAGAGAACATAATGATCGCTCATGTTCTACTTCACCTTTAAAATCTCCTGGTAAAAAAAGACCTCGGTTATCATACAAAGATAAAATTGACGATGGTGATTTTCAAGTAATTCGACGAACAATAGAGGATTTTTAATAACTGAAGAAGGTTCCGACCTGCAAACCGCTACTTAGTGCTGTAAAGAACAAAATAGATTTTCCGTACGCGTATAAAACCTTAAATCGGCTTTTACGATCAAATGGTTTTGTTTGGCACAAGTGCCAAAATAAAAGAAAAATGGTTATTAAGAGACCAAATATTTTTCACTGGCTGGGAAATATCTATCAACTGTAAGGCAATATAGGCAAGAAGGACGCAATATTGTGTATCTACACGAAACCTGGGTAGATAATGATAGGACCGTGAACAAATGCTGGCAAAGTCAAAGTGTTATAGGTGTTGTTCAGGGAATCCGCTCTAGTAGTCGCTTTATTATAGTTCAAGGTGGTTCAGAAGCCGGATTTGTTCCAGTTTTTCGTTCGGAACTAACAACTGGAGACTATCATGGACAGATGAATAGAGTTGATTTTGAAAAGTGGTTGCTCGAGAAGCTTCTACCTAACATTCCTCCCAAATCAGTCGTGGTAAATGCATCTTATCACTCTCACGTAGAAGATAAAGTGCCAACTAAATACTCTAAAAAAGCTCATATAATATCGTGGCTTAAATCGAACAATCTTGTATGCGATCCATCATGGAGAAAATATCAATGATATGTAGTAATGTCAGCCAACAAGCCTAGAGAAAAAAAGCACAACATTGACGGTCTTTTCGTCGTCGTCGATCATACACCTTTAAGGCTGCCTCCATACATGTGCCACCTCAACCCTATTGAACTCGCATGGGCAGGAGTAAAAACATATATTCGAGAGCGCAACACCGGTGAACTTTCAATTAAAGATTTAAATAAAAGAACATTAGAAGCGACTGACTCAAAATCGGCTAAAAATTGGAAATCGTATGTTAAACATGTTCGTTCTATTAAAGATAAATACTGGGAAGTAGATGGCAAAATTGAAACGGTTATTGATGATTTACTTATCACACTGGGATCTTCAAGTAGTGACGATGAAACCTCATCATTTTTAGAGGAAGACAACGATTTAGAAGGAATCGAACCATTAGAATCACAGCCGTCAAATAATTAATATAATATATATAAATATCTAATATTGCAATTAATATTTGAAAAACTACGGAACTCATATTTCTCCAAAATTAACACATCAATGTAGTTATAGTAGGGGAGCCAGCACTGATTCCAGTGAAGAAGATTTATCAAAATTTTAGCTTATGCAGATCGACTTTGGGGTATTCGGGTATGCCAAAAGTGACCGTTTGGCTCCGTCGGTCATATAACTTTGTACAGGGGGCGTCATTGTGAAGTACTATACAGGGCGTTTCCTAATTGCGTGCTAATGTTAAAGGTGGGTGACTCTTGGACCTTTTTAAGAAAAAAGTTTACTATGAACCTAAAAGTCTTAACTTTGGAGTACAGGGTTTTTAATTTTTTTTAAATCCGAATCTGATGCTATTATAGATAAATAACTGTGTGAAATTCGATATACGTCTTTCATGCATAAAAGAGCATATTTTATTAGCAATCAATTTTTGAAATTTCTACCAGCGGCGTGCATATGTAATTAACCTGTGTAAATCCGTATGCTCCTTAATGCATAGAAGACGTGTACCAAATTTCATGCAGTTATCTACAATAGCATCAGAATTGCGATAAAAAAAATGTTTTCTTTTTAAACTTTACCATCCTGTATCTCAAAAGTTACGACTTTTAGGACATAAAAACACCCCCTTTAACATCAGCACGCAATTAGGAAACGCCCTTTGTAGTACTTCACAATGACGGCCCCTGTATAAAGTAATATGACAAACGGAGACAGACGGCCACTTTTGGCATACCCGAGTAGCACAAAGTCGAACTGCATCAATTAAAATTTTGATAAATCTCGTTCACTGGATCTGATGCTGGCTGCCCTTGTAAAAGCTGGACTTGTAAATCGTGTATCACTATACTGGGTGGTCCAATAATAGTGGACGTAGGCAGTAGTCCGGGAACCGTTAATGACAGAACTCAAGAAAAAATACATTTATAGGTAAATCGATCAAGAAGAATGAAAATTAAATCATTTTAAAATTCGAAAGTTCGCCGTTTTTGCAACACAAAAGAGATATAGAAGTGCGGTACACGAAAGAAAACAGACAAATATAGATAAAGGTTTATTAAGCATAGTTACATTTTTTAATTATCTTAAGTGCGTATAGTCAAAAAGGAATGCCATATTATTTAAAGAACGACGGGACACCACTGGTTTAAAGAAATTTCTTGGCCGACCTTCCTAAACCGATTGACTCCGCCCGGTTTTCTTTCGTGTCCCGCACTTTATGATGAATTTATCGTCTGGGTAAAGAATAAATGGAGAGCGCACTAGGAGGAAGAGAGAAAATTTACGCCTGGCGCGGTGAGCCTCGCTTTCGTGGACGGTACACTCAGCAGCAAATCACGTACGATTTGTTGAGATGGAATTCGTGCAAACAATTTATATTTTTGGCATAGGCATTATGTTTTTTGTTATACATATTTTGTTTCGTTCAACAACCATATAGATATATATATATAATATTTCTCATCTATTTTTTTCTACGTTTGCAGCGCCTAGAAATGCTCAAAATTTCCTGTTAGAACGTTTTTAGAGTAGTGTTATACAGTATTTAACTTTAAACTAAGCAATTTCCCAAAATTAAACAGATTTTAATGTATCTTAGAAATAGAGCATTTGGATGAAAGTAAGTACCTTTATTGTAAGATTTACTAAGTTTTATCTTTTTAAAAAATAAGTTCTAAAAATAATGTAGAAAAAATATTACAATTTTTCTCCGTGTCATTAATTTGACGTTTCTTTATTTTACAATTAGCAATGCTGAATCTCTTTTTTGATATTCGAGATATGCCTTAATTATGCTACTAATATATGTACCTATTTGAAAATGTTAAAGAGAGCATCAAATTATGCGCTGTATTTTAAGTTTTAAACATAATATATATTATTAAACGTGTGAAATTCTACAAATTTTCGAATTTGCCCTATTAATTGAATTTGGCTCGAGAAGTTTTAACCTAAAATTTAGTTTTTTTAAATATAAGTTAAAAACATTTTTTTCCAAAATCTTTGTTTTTACTTAGCATGTAGATGTAGAAGCACCTTTCTCAATACAATTCATTTCACTAGAAATTCGTCGTATACTAGACAAACTTACCCCAGTTGTCAAGCTGCACGCTCCTGTACTTTTTTTAAAATCTTTAACAGGTCTATTATCATTTGATTCTCTCAGTATAAACAAATTAACAGTGGCTGTTACTTCCCCTATTTGTCCCGACAAAACTTTATGTTTTACTTTAGAATTAAAATCCATTGAGTTCCGTTACGACTTTAAAAATATAACAGGGATATATTTCGCAGACTGTACCTGTAGTTTACTCTACGAGATACAGTAGACAATTGACGAATAATCACTATGGCCACTACGCATTCAGGGGGCGTGTCGATATCAAGAAATTCACAACTCTTCTTACACTTGATGAGTTGTATATCTAACATGAAAATTCGTAGCTAAATGGGCTCCGCTCAAGGCCATAAAAAAAATTTCTTTCAGAAAATAAGTATACCATTTTTGGTATTGTCAAATGCTCATTATGGTAGATTTAAATGAAATTTAAGCTAAAAAAGTTATGAGAAATAAATTATAATCATAATGATATGAACATATATCAAAAAAAAAAAAAACGGTAAATTCGCCTTTACTCAAAAATTACTTCGTAAAGAACTCTACTTGCACATCTAACGTATTTTATGAATCTATATAGTTGTTAGAAAGGCGAATTTTCCGATTTTGTATTATACTATGTTATTCGTATTAATATTTATTATTTAGAACGGTTTACACTTTGACATCGCTAATCAGCTTCTTTTAAAACATAGCTTACTGTTTTTAACCAACTCCAATAATTCGCGCGTATTGTCTAAAAGGCTTGGCCGATTTTGATGTGTCAGGCGCCAAACTGAAATCCGTCAATCCGTTTTTTGTAATAATAATATTAAAGAAAACACAGGTATAAGGGCGATGAAGGCAGCAAGTTCTATAATTAACATTTACATTTTTTTAAATACCCTTTTCAACCTAAAGCATTGAGGTGTGTAATACCCTACTTGCTAAAAGGTATCTCTTTTGATATCCCGTGTAATGTAATTTTATGTATACAGGGTGACCATAAAAATGTGCAACCTCAAAATTTAGTATTTCACTTGACATTTTCGAAAAATGAACATTCGGTACGAATAAAAGTTATTAACCGACTACCCTTATTATAATTTTTAACCGACTTCAAAAAAGGTAGGGGTTATGTATTTTTTTATGTTTGTACATCGATTACTTCCCGATGGTTTGACCAATTTGGATGAAATTTTCAGGGATTATTAAGGATATTACCGGAGTGGTCCCATAGCAAGCATAAAAAAATGAAAAAATGGCGGAATGGCGCCATTTTCAATTATCCCATATTAAAATCTTGATTTATAAAGTCAGTGTAAAAGTAATAAAGACCATGTTTTCTATCTATTTAATGTGGTATACAATATGTAGACACCCAATATATAAATGTTTGTCTGTGATTAACTAACTATGAATCAGTTTGATGCCGACTTCTTAAAGTCAAATTTTCAATGTGGAATAAAATATGTTTTACTTTCTAGTGTTTTCTTTAGTCGATTCTATTTTTTTTAAATTTTATTATTAAATTCTTTTATATATTTCATTTCTGCACTCTGTTATTGTTATCTATAAATAGTATATTATTCTATGGTTGAAAAAAATTAAAAATATAATTAAAAAATATATTGCTTTTTATTAACAACTTCTAACATAATAATAAACATAATACTTTCCATAAAAAAAAATCAAATCAAATATATCTATAAACCAAGGCCTCTAATGATCTCATTTCTCCTCGCATTTTTCACATCCAAATTTAATTTTTAAACCACAATTGAAGTGGCTTCTCCGTTTTAAGCAGATGAAAGTTTATGTTTTTAATTATACGCTCTTTGGTAATAGGTACTCCTAAAGGTCCATCATCGTAGGGGTTAATGAACAACTCTGTTTCTTATTTTTAGTTAAGGAACATGCATCAATGTAACATTCTAGTGATTAGTATGCTGATCAGGGTCGGGTCACACTTACATTTTTGGTATAAAGATTTTATATTTGGGAAAATATTTATTAATTTGAATAATTCTGATAATCACTTGTACGTAAATTATCATATTTTTTTTGTTTAGTTTTTTGATTTTAGGATATTTCCCATTTAGCCACGAATATCAAGTTACTTATATCAGTAGCGGCTCGCCAGGGGACGCGGGTGAAACGCCGCTTCACCTACATTTTTCAATCAATTTACTTAAAAATAAAAATATTTTTAAAATATTAAGCATTTTATAATCTACATTTTTGTTATAAAAATGTAGTATGCTTTATATAAATTCATGTTATTTACTTAATTACACCATTATTTTCTATCAAAACTAGTTATATACTCAAAAAATAATAATGATTTTTTTATAAGAGCGATCAGTTGGGGAATCACAATCAGCAGTTAACAAATTCCGCCTCAGACGATTAGGTTTGTTTACGGCAGTTGTTATGGTTAATTAATATTATAAGGAGGTAAGAAAATAGCCATTTTGGGCGTGGCATCCCGAAAATGTTTTGTCTGCAACGCTATTTTTACCTCCGGGACTGTGTACCTAGCTACACTGCGCTTCACCCGTTCTTAAATCCACGAGCCGCCACTGAATTATATTAATCTTATACAATAACGGTAAGGGAATCCAACACTGAAACTTTTCGACATTCACACGAGGTATGTTTAACAGGTTTACACGCTTCTCACCCTGGAGTCAGTTCAGGACTATATCCTAACCTTAAATTCTAATTCTAATTTTCCAGCCTTTTAGAAATTTAATAAATATTTTTCCATACTTGTTTCGTATAAAATATGGCTGATAAGCGTATAATGATTCGTAGGAATTAGGCCTAATTTGCCTAGTTCCAAGCTTAAATACGATATTGCGGATTGATTATGACCGCAATTAAAAAGTCTATGATTTAAATCATCCAGAGAATTATTAGCATATGAAGATAAAGGGCTGCAGCATGACCAACCATAAATCAAAAGTATGATATGAATACATTTCTAGGTATTTTTGCCCTATGAATGAGGGAACTTTTGTTTACTTCATGGTGAATTGAACTATAAAATTTTGGGCAGTTACCAACATAATTTCGATAATATTTTCTCCATTCTACTAGAGCTATTTTCTTGTTGGCAGTGACTGCGTCTCTGTATGGTAGTATGCTATCGAAAGGTGTTCCTAATAATATAGCTTCCTTTGCTGCTTGGTCTACTTGTTCATTACCTATTAAGCCAGAATGGCCTTTTACCCAAACAAACACGATGCTAACACTTTTTGACTGCAACTATCACTGACACTATCGTTAATATATTAGCTATATATGGATGTGTGCAATTACTGCTGTTCTGCAGTGTTAAAGCACTGATTGTGAGTCTGACAGTATAATAGCATTTGCTAAGATGTTATCATTTTCTACAAATTCTAGGGCTTTTATAATTGCTAATGCTTCAGAACTAAATACTGATGCAACGTGATTACATTGAAATTTTTTAATTATGTTCCGTTCTGGAATTGAAAAGCACATCCAACCTCATCTCTGTTTTTTGAGCTATCTGTGCATATTGATAGAAATATTGATGTTTATCAAGAACCTGTAATATATTTCTATTTAATAAAGGGAATTCGGTAGATTTCCGAAAAATCGTATTTATTTTGAGGATATTTAATGGAGTGCGGAATACAAAATACAAATCCGATGGATTGATATTGTTAATGTGATTAGCTGTTGTTGTGAATGCCTCAGCCAAAGATCTTGTGAAAGCCTTGTGAAATATTAAGGAGGTACTAGGATCTGCTCCCTATGATCTTGCCACAACAAATCTAAGAATATTAAGACTCTTTTCCGCCGTCGTTAGAATATAATTTATATGATAATCCCAGGTTAATTTCTGATCTAGAAAGATACCTAAATATTAACCAGAGGTCACCCAAGGAATAGTAGTTTTGTTGAGTTATCTGTATCTGTTTTAGTAATTCTATGCCTTAGGAAAACTACTACGGCTGATTTTTGAACAGGAACAGGAAAGTAGGAGTTACAAATATACATTATATGGTTAAGATTGGCTTTACTGGCTTTGATGTTTTTATGTTTGCTATTGTATACAAATTAAAAAGTAGAAGGCTTAAAACCGAACCCTGGGGGACACATGAGGATACCGTTCGTACTTCCCCGGTCCCATTAACCATTCTTATGGTTACCTATGCTTTTTAAAAATCAATAAACATATTGTAAAAAGTGGTAAAGACAAGAAGGAGAGAGCATCGATTTACATATATGCATGTATTTTCTACTAGGAACGAGAAAAAGATCCTCTATGAAATTTTATTCAGAAACAAATCTCTCACATGCAACATATGGAGATTATTATTTTAATTTATTCAAAACAGATAGTTTTGGGTCTTTTTGCATCCTATCCTATTAATGATGGTTTAGTGGTTTGGTAACTGTACTGCGGACAATTTTCCATATTGGCTTTTTATATTCAAGCTGAAAATTATGTTTTATTCTAAAAGTTTTTTAGATGCTCTTTTCACCAATTACTAAAGTCAATTCTACAGCTATGAAATGGCTTCTCCGTTTTAAGCAGAAGAAAGTTTATGTTTTTAATTATGCGCTCTTTGATAATAGGTACTTCTAAAGGTCCATCATCGAAAGGGTTAATGAACGAGTCTGTTTCTTATTTTTAGTTAAGGAGCATGCATCAATGTTAAATACTAGTGGTTGGTATGCTGACAAGAGGCGGATCAGCCCAAAATTTTTAATATGAAAATATTTATTAATTTGAATAATTCTGATAATCTGTTGTAACTTAATTATCATGCCATTAAAAAAAAAACAGTAAACACATTTTAAAGAAGGAGAGCATGTATTTTCTACTAGGAACGAGAAAAGGATCCTCTATGAATTTTTATTCAGAAACAAATCTCTCACATGCACCATATAAACCTTATTATTTTAAATGTATTAAAACAGCTGGTTTTGTTCTTTTTTCATATTGTCATATTAATAATAGTTAATTGGTTTGGTAAGTATATTGCCGACAAGAGTCTAAATTGGGTTTTGTAATCAATCTAAAAATTATGTTTTATTCTAAAAGTTTTTTAGAGATTCTTACCTCATCAACTGAAGTGAATTCTACCTCTTCGAAAAAAATGAAGACGCTCATCTCCCTGTTTTTCAAAATCCATGATAAAACGACACGAGTCTATTTTCTTCTAATGCCTTGGTTATATTAAATTTACAGTCCTTGAAACAGCATTAACAGACTAAATTAATTTGATTTTCATTATCTTTAATTTCTAAATTTATATAAAAAGTTATGACTTCAGAACAGTGTTCCGAATAGTCCAGTCAACCTTATAGAGTCTTTTTTCTTCGTTAATTTTTAGTAGTGGTGGTTTGTCCAAACTTGTTAACTGTAATAATAAATAAACAAATATTTACTTTCAGAATCGCAATAGCTTGTAAATAAATTTATTTTAAGACTAATTTAAAACAAAATGCTTAAAATTTTATACTAATATCAGAGCTCAAATGACTATAAACACTAAGAATGTTTAAGAGTTAGACCAGATCTAACTGCCAAGACGGTGAGAACTGTTAGTTCACCAGTTGTGTTTTGCTTATGTCACTGTGACTTTATAAATGTGACGTTTACAAAAATTATTTGTTCAATCGTTAAATTTGTCAGACTATAACTGTCAAGTTAGACCAGATTTAAATATAAACCTCCTTAGTGAATACGGGTGTTAATGTTATAAATTACGAAATTATGATTATTAATAATTTGATCTTATAATCGCTCACTACTGGTATCACAATCTTCAGAATGAATTTTTTTAATGTATTAATTTTCGGTACATATATTATTATTATAATGTAATATAATCGTAAAAACATCGCCCTTTCAGATGTTTTCATATCTTCGCCTTTCAGGGTCTCTAGATCCATAATTTCTAGAAAACATGTTTTTCCATTCGGTAATTATTTACTTTTTTACACCGTCTCCGATTTTGATGCTTTTTTTGTATATAGGTAGATTTTGGGAAATACAAAGTCAAAATTTTCCGGTTACGTTTCGCTTTTGAGTTATTTAACCTCAAATTTCATAAACATTCTAAACACAATTTACTTTTTTCTTGCTTCTTTTTTATGAACATTCACTGGTTCTGTATGAAACTACTACAAACAATTATAAAAGGATGTAAAGAAACTTTCTTTTTCGCTTTTTTCCTTTTTTTGTCTAAAAAATTGGGAACACCCAAAATACAGCCGTACTTAATATTTTTTGGACTAATAAGTTTTTCTTCACGTTGCCATCTTGACATCATGAAAAAACATCGAGATACGACTTTAACGAGAAACATTACTTAATACAAATTAATTATGAACAATTTAGTTCCATACATAGGAGGACCGGTACCAGCAGGAGCGTGAACTAGGAGTATTGGTACCGGGCTAGCACCAAGTTAGGCTCCGTAGGCATTATCGTTAAAGCCCTAACAGAAAACGCTGACAACAGCGAAGTGTATCATTGGCGTCTAACAGTGATGCACTCTGATGTTGATTAGTATTGATCGTTTTTTGTGTTAAGACTTTATTGATGATGCCTATTGCGCCTAACCTGGTGCTAACCATTACCAACTCACCTAGTACCTCCGTGCTCCTGCTGGAAATTGAATCAGAAGGCACGATTCCTTTTCTAGATGTTCTTGTACAAAGGAAAGGGGGATGGTTCCTTAGGACACTCTGTATATAGAAAACTAACTAATACGAACAGATACCTAAATGCAAATTCTCATCATCATCTGGTACAAAAGCAATCAGTTATTAATTCTTTGGTTTACAAAGCCCTCGCGATTTGTGACCAAAATTCTTTGCAATCGGAAACAGAGAAACGGACACAAGGTTTAAGAGGGAATGGATATTGTACTGGGGATATTGGACGGTCAATTAGAAAATATAATAATCCTACTCCTCGAAATGACTTTGAATGAAATTACCGATAGGAAGTGTAGTTCTTCCATTTATACACGGAATCATACACAATATTGCCAGGTTACTCGCTTCCAACATACGTACAATCTTCAAGACACACAAGAAAATTGGACAATGTTTGCGATCACAACAGAAGATCATTTCTTTCAAAACAGTAAGAGTAGGTATATGCAATTCCTTGTTCCTGTGGTGATGTCTATATTGGAGAAACTGGACGATCCATATCGAGTAGGCTTAAGGAAGATAAACAATGTATTAGAAAGAAACAAATTGTAAAATCTGCTGTATCTGAACACCAACATTCTACTGGACATGTCATAAATGTAAAAGAAACCAAAGTTATTGCATCGGTTTCGGGATTCTATAATCGGAAAGTTACACCGGGTCAAGATTCGGTGAAAGTTATTGCATCGGTTTCGGGATTCTATAATCGGAAAGTTACACCGGGTCAAGATTCGGTGAACACAGGACGACTATAAATAGCGGGCCTAGGTGTCTCTTAGCTCATTTAGTGTTCCGATCTCGTGAAGTAAGGATCTCTGATGATGTCCTATGCAAAAGAAGATGGAAAAAGGAGAAATTGTGGTTAGAATGTCTATACATTTTGAGCATGAATAACTCAAAAACGAAACGTGACCGAAAAAATTTGACGTCGGATTCATAATCAGGACCCCAAAATTTACATGCATACAAAAAAAATCATAAAAATCGGCGATGGTGTAAAAAAAGTAAAGAATTACAATCCATTCTATCGGAATGTTTGTGTGTCGATTTGTTCGCGGAAAATCTTAGAATCTATTTATATATTTTTCATTAAGTTTAAATTTAACACTCATAAAATTCCTCCAGGATAAAATTGCGTGAGTTTGGAAAAATCGCGATTCGAATCAGAAATAGTGACCTAATAAAGAGTCAAATTCAGTAACAAAAAGGTGCTTATCCAATTAACTCTCAAAAATCCAGTGCAATATAGGAATCAACTGATAATATTTTGCTGCGGCTCTAATATGGCGACAAAATGGCCACCTAATAAAACATATAAAAAAATAGTAGCAGCCTTTATTGGCAATGATAGATGCTTTTCGTTAAAAAAAAAGATAAAACATTGATTTATTCTATTCTCTAATAAAACAATAAAAGTATGAAATAATAAAAATAAAAGGAAAAAGAGCAAAATTAAATTCACTAATTAGAACTTATCTAGTAACGAAGCTCAAAAAGTAAAATTGTATTAACTACTGAATGAAAGAGCAAAAAATTTTAATTAGTGTATGATGTTAAAAACGTAAACACAGAACTTTTAAAAATTTGAATATTTTCTTAAAAGTTAGAGGCATTATTTCGAGTGTGATTATGTCTCACGCCCCAAGCTTTTAATAAAGTATTGAAATTTTTAAATGTATTTTTTATTTCTCACTTTTTAGTTCAATAGTTTATAAATAAAAGCTTGTTTTTAAAAATATTTTTACGATTATTTTATTTTTGTACTTTAGCATTATTTTTTACGCACCTTGTATAAGATTTTCGCGATTTTTTTACTCCAGGTTACTATATTATTCCATTGTCACCGAAGTTAGATAGGATGTCAAAATTTAGCTTATCGGATGCCAGCAAAAAAATGAGCCGAAAAGACAGATATACGAACCAAAAAGTCAGAAATACGAAGACAGAAAGTTAAATAAAAGCTTGTAAACTATAAGTAGGTACATTTAGCTTTATATAAATCCGTACAGCTTAAATGCTTCATTGTCAATCGTACTTTGACTTCCTTTATCTACCTGAATTACCTTTTATATTTGACTGTTTTTATAAAGTAATGAAACAAAAAGGTCTGTTTGTATAACGTGTATATTATCCAAATCCAAATTATAGTAGAGCGATTTTAATCATCATCAATGCTACCTACAAAACCCTTTCAAATTATAAAGATGGTGGACAAGCCCAAAAAGCCCAAAAGAAACGAAAAAGGTTAAACCAACCGATATACTCACTCGTCGGTGAACAGGCACAAAAATACATGGTTCTCAAATCAATGTACTAAAATACTTTTTACATGTAACAAAAAGAAAACAAAAGTTGACGAACACCAAATTCCATTTTAAAAATGTTTAATTATTGCTAAAAAGCTGCCATAGTTTTTGTAGGATAACAAAAAATTGACAGTCGACGGTGTTGGCAAATTTACATGGAACTAAAGCAACTACAACTGTACAAAAAAGTATGATAATATTGAAATCCCTATGTATCATAAGCGAGTTATGAAAATTTCACAAGTTATCTTAATGAGTATAACTTAAATAGAAATTTAAATAGAGAATAAATTGTAAACTTGTGAAAACAGAAAAACAACCAATAGGAATTGATTACAAATCAGATTGGAAACCCTGAAGTGACGTCATATCGAGAGAAAGACACTGTTCAAAGATAAGCAGTTGAAGACTGACTTGGCAACATTGGTTGAAGGGGCATGTTAACTAATAATAAGTAAATACATTGGAAATGAAATTTTGAAAAGGTGCAAAAACCTGTGTAATGTCAATAAGCTACACCACTTGTGAGAAGCAACATAAACTACACCACTTGTGAGAAGCAACATAGATGTCTGAATGTGATTCAAGAATAAGACTAATAGACTATAGAACTAGTATAGAACTAATGCAGGACCTCGGAACTAAATGCCTATGGGCGGTGCAAGTGGTGCATGGCATGTAATCCATATAAAATTGAATACTGTTGGATGTTACGTGATAAAATTTGAGAAAAAAACAACTTAAAGTTTTAAAAATTTTCACTATATTTGCTGTCAACATCACATGTTTCGCATATACAATAGCTTCTTCAGATGTTGAGGTACAACTAAAATAATAAGATGTTAACATGCAAAAGGTAAAACAACAGGTAACAAAAATAGGGAAAACCCAACGAAGGTGGTGTTACAATAAATGAAAAAACTTAAAATTATGACTTAAATATCTCCAACAAAAGGACGGTTTAGTGAAATAAATTTAACAAAGGAAAGCTATTTAATTCTAATTGGTCATTTAGCAAAGGGTCAATCCTATTGAAATCTGTTTATTTCCAGAAAATCAAGCATTTTAATTGCATGCCCTTATTTTCGATATGTAGAATTTCAAACTTATGATTAAATAAATGTTGTCCGAGTAACAGATGATGTGCTAAGGCTGAGTCAGATTTTTTATACAAAAAACTGTTTGTATGCTCTGAGATGCGTTTGTTAAACGATCTCTGGTGTCTTTTAAGATAAAGGTTTAGTTATAATCAGCAGGAAGATATAAAATAGATAATGTATTAAAAAGTGTAATAAAAATAAAAACAGTAATCCTATTTTTACTGAAGAAACCATTACACAAGTGATACCAATTTACTAAAAAAATAAATAAAACTGCTTATTTTATCAAACCTTAAACCACCCTCTTATATAAAACGTTTAAGAAAAAATTGTAAAACCGACTTGAAAACAATATATTAAAAAATAAAAAATATTATTTTATTTCATTATCTTGGAAATGATATTTCATGAAGTCCACGCCCAACCAAGACCTATATAACTACAGAATATTATTTCTTACATTTCAATGTTTTCTTTAGATGTTGGTTATATTTTTTTATAAAAAATTTTATTTCCCTCTTTTTAGTTTTATTTATAAGAAGTTTTACTAAAAAGATCAGGCTCAAAGTTTTCGAGGCCTAACCCTAGGTTAAAATGTTAGACGTACCTAATAATTAGAACACGTAACTGTTACACTTAAAAATTAAATTGGCTAGAATGAAGGTAAGTAATATTATCGTTGCTTGAATAATCAAACAACGATATTATAATTTTAAAAAGCCGTTTACATAGAAAATCAACAATACAAATTGTTAAAAATCAAAATAATTAATAGAATTAGAACTTGGTGCCCCTAAACACTCCAGAAAATATATGAAATGCGAAATTTTGATTCATCCCTCCTTCCCACTTGCTGACACAACAAATATGTTTTGATAAGATTTATTATTACCTACCAAATTAGCATGATCAAAAAGAAGTTTGTACCCCCATAGCTAGAGGATGAGCTCTTTACTTTTTTGGGTTAGTTACAATTAATGTATCAAATTTCAGTATTTCAATTTATATTAAAGCATTCAACTTTCTCTCACGAAAAAAAAAACAAAATGGTGCCATTACCCAATTTTTATATTTTCAAAATATGCTCGCTATAAGATGACTGCAATTTGGCCAAATCTTACCAAAGAAATCGATGTACTGGGTCTTTGTTCTTAATTCGCTGCTCCTAATATTAGCTTAATTTTAAAAGATAAAAAAATTCTTCTTTGTATAAGTTGCAAGAATTATTAGTTAATAGAAATATATTTCTATTAACTAATAATTCTTAACTTAACTTCTTACTTATTATAAATATGCTGGGCTTTAAAAACATTTTTTGTCTTTAAAAACTGCAGAGAAGTGAAGTTTGAGAAAAAGACAATCGCTGCCGCAAGAAACAATGCGTTTCTATTGACTCCGCTATGTAGAAAATCATTTTCAGTTTGTTACCTTTTATGGCAAGATTTTGGTCAAATTTGCACGGATTTTTTAAAGATAAAGTATATATAAATAATAATTAGTTCAAAATTACGTACTAAAATCTACTACTTTTAAACCAATCAATTAAACCAATATTGAGAGTGGCCAATTATGAGGACAGGCCCTAAACATGGAAGCATATGCATAGAAAATCAGCATTTGAGCCCCTAAAAACCACGAATAAGAAATTCCCCATTCATTTTTATGAAAAGTCATCCCATTTGGTCAAACCCAAAAATAAATTTTCTTCAAATTTTTAAATTTACCAACAATATTCTATTTATTATATATCAATATATATATATATATATATATATATATATATATATAATATATATATATATATATATATATATATATATATATAATATATATATATATATATATATATATATATATATATATATATATATATATATATATATATATATATATATATATATATATATATATATATATATATATTATGTATATTAGTTAAAATTGATATATTCTGCAGAGAAGTGATTAGCTATAAATAAAAAAGTAAGGGAAAATAAATATAATATTTAGAAAATTCAGAATGTGTTTTATATATTATATGTTAGCTACTAAATGATATTTTTTTTAATTTTCTTTTAGATTCCCCTCATTTTTACATACATTTACAAACGTTTAGATCAAAACTAAAACAGAAACTTTGTGGATAGATTGAGAGAACCGAGAAAAATCAACAAAAGTAGCTTTCAAACAACTGGCCAGTAATAACAAAAACAAATAATGCACTTACTTTTGTCATTACTCACCAATTGTTTGAAAGCTACTTTTTATTGATTTATTTTTCTCGGTTCTCTCAATCTAACCACACATTTATTCTCCTGCTTCAGCATGCCTTCATAAACTATGGCTCCTTTTTAAGCACATTGACAAGTACATTGACTTTAGAACTATGTATCTTTCCGCCTGTTCGAGTAAGTATATCATTGGATTCAACCTTTTTCTTTTCGACGTTTTGGCCTTGTCCACCATCTTTATAACTGAAGGGTTTTGTTACTCGATGTAATTATTTCTAGGTAGCATTGATAATTACTATTTAGTATAGATAATATACACATTATACAGGCAGACCTTTTTGTTACATTATTTTTGCACGTGTACGCACCCAATTAAGTTTTCAATCGGTCATTATACACTAAAACGTTTTGGTTAAAGCTTCATCTATTTTTCTTTATTTTATCCTACCTCCTGATGATACTACACTGCCGAGTTACCTTTTTAAATATGTTACATATTCTAAAAATGTAACAGATTTATTTGCTTAGTGTAATTTTCTAGTTCAGTTCAAATATTTAAGTTCAGACCTGAATCGATACCTAAATATCCATATGTATTATATGCATTTTATTCTTGAGCGTGCGGCTGCAGAAGGATGTTAGGTGCAACATAAACAGATCTTTAACAAGATATTTTAACAGCTTTTCTGGCGCCATGCCTATTGTAATCCCCATAGGTGACGCTAAAGAGGGTTTTAACAGATTTTGAAAGATGATAAGCACTCGACAGTTTGTGCTACTTTTCTTGGCAGATGTTATAAGGGCCTGAAAAAGTGCGAGACTGGAAACAGCTATTATTCCCCTTTATAAAACATACTTTTTTGAATAGAGCATATATGCATCCCTGTATATGTGAGGTTTGAAAACATATCAAAAGCTTGATATAAATGTAAATTACATGTATATAAGATATCCCTTACCCGAGGATGTGCCTTCAGACCTTCAGAATGAAAAAGCTCTCTGTAAAATATATAAAAAATCGGCAATTTTCCTTCACCTGGAACTTTCCTTTTATTAGGAATAGTGATGTGTGAATCAATTTAATTCATTACATAGTCATTTAGTAACACATAAATACTGTATTTATAAACATTATTAATGAGCGCCATTTTGTTCCATTATATTGGATTCCTACTAATATTTGAGTTTAAATTAAATAAATAGCTTTTACTTTGACACACACATCCGTTTTGATACGTTATGTTGAATTCATTCCACTTAATTGAACAAAATTTTTTACGTTGTTTGTTTTTTTGTTTTTTCAGGCTGAATTTTTAAATAATTTATTAAGCCGCCATTGTGTTCCGAATATTGGGAGACAGACAGATACACAGACTGACGGAATTAAGTAAACATGTTTTTCGGCATTTTTGGACCCTGAAACGTAAATATCTGAAAAAATCTCGGAAGGTGATTTTTTTCACGAATATAATACTAACCTTTTACAAGGGATGAAGAAAGGTAAACTATTTTTTTAGAAATATTTATAATCAACAGCAAAAATTATGGTACGCGCGGGGATCGAACCCGCACCTCTGGTCAGATTTGATGTCCAGTCAGGAACGACACGCCATAAGGTTAGAATATTTGGCAGGATCAACAATGGTTATGATACTGGGGGTGTTTGGATATGTACAAGTTCTAACGAATTGCTTATCAGTGGTACGATAGCGCAATTGGTTAGGGCGATCGACTAGTAATCTAGAGGTGCGAGTTTGATCCCCGCTCATACCATAACTTATGCTGTTGATTATAAATATTTCGAAAAAAAATATATTTCACAATATAAAAATAAACTGATAAAATACTTCTTTTCAAAAAGGTAAACCATATTATATTAAATAAAATATTATAAGGGACAATATAAAATAAAACGACATCATAACGGGCTAATGTTAATTTCTCAATACATAAAAATTTTTGATAAAATTTGAGTGTGATTTAAGAACAAATTCATTGATATTTGACTACTGAAAAGATAATCAGAGCTTGCAAATTAGTTTAATCAATAATCGTACTTAAGAGACTATGGTTCATGAAATCCAACTTAAAATTAAACTAATTTCTGATATTTTACGCTCAGCTGCACGAGACCTGATTAGGGATTTTTGCTTTTGGAGATCAGTTTCTTATAAGACGTGCTGAAGTGTTTAAAAAACTATTATAAAAATAATGCACCAGTATGGCTTATCCTAATCCATTAACATATTTCAACAAAGTAGGTAATGATGTCGCCTAGGAGTAATTCCTGTACGTTGGTGTTGGTAATCCAGTTTCTTTCCGGAACGAATTATTTGATTAATGAAATACTCCAAGATAATCACAGAGTACTAGATCTATTTAATGTGTAGAAATGTTTAATTTATTAGCTAAAGACTTTAGAATTTCTATTATAAAGATAGTTTTGTGATGAACCTGTAAAAACCTTGGTCGTATACTCAAAACACCAAAAAGTTATTTGGGCTTGATGGTATTCCACTCATAGCCCCTCCTCTGAACTGGCCTTTATCATTCCCAGATTACAATAGTCAAAAATCTGATCGGTGCAGCCAGTTCCTGAAAAATCATAAAAAAGTGTTCCCTCCTAACTACATATCCATCTTTCAATTATTAGGTATGAGTAAAATAAAACTAGTTTCCTTTTTCGAGCTAAAAATACTTTTTTTTAAATTTATATACACTTTACACATCACAAATTAGAACTAGTCCTGAGTATTGTTCTTATATATGGGAATCTCCTTCATTTTTCAAATGTTGTGTTGTGTGTATACAGGGCTAAAATTATTCACTGCTTATTCAATTATAAACTAGAAAAACCAACGTAGAGATTTTTAAAGACCTCCAAAGTAAGGCAAAATGCGATATATGGCGTGCATCGGTTTAACATTATTTTTGGGTTAATTAAACCAGTAATAAAATTAATGTTTGCGTTTCACCACATAAAACTGACCCTAGATTTACTAACTTGTAAAAAATACGATATACCAGTTCCTTTTTGGACAGCTGGGGAATTTTAATTTTATTCCAAGTTTTAATAGCAAATTGTACAGTTAAGCTCAATTATTTAAATGAAGGGAAGCGTTGTTTTGTTTAATTATTTCGTCCATACATTTTTTAAGTGTCTTTAATTCGTAACAAAAATGTCCAATAAAGAAAAAAACGAAATCATTCTGCAAATTTTACACCCAACGATAAAAGTTTGATAATCAACATTGTAACCAAATACAAAAATATAATCGAGAACAAAAAGACCGATCAAGTCCCTAACAAAGAAAAAAGCAAGGCTTGGGAGAATTTGGCCTTGGAATTTAATTAATCAAGCATTAAAAAACCAAGAAGTGAACTTCCAGAACAAGGTATACGAGATTCTTGTGATGACCTTTCAGTGTCAGTTTTATACAAAAAGATAACTTAAAGTCTGAATAAACCTTTGGAAATTGATGCTTTAGATTTACCTGTTGTAATCGCTGATTCTTGTGATACGAATGATATTATTTTTGAGTATGTAATAATAACTAATTGTTATGTCCCTATAATGCTGATATATGCACCTAATGCAGTCGTTCCCTTTTTAGAAATGTTATATTTTCGAGGAAGTTGAACAAAGGGAAACTTTAAGTGGAGCTGCAAAGCAAAGAAACATATCTCAATAAAACCCCTAAACTTAACGCTAAAAATGTTGATGTTATCTCGGTAACATTTTTGGAATTTTTATAAAATTCTTTATTCATTGTTTTTTAATAAATAACGTTTCAATCTATTTTGCAAATAAGCATATTTTATATTGCATTTTAGAAATAATATTATTAAGAAAGTAAAATTTAACCCGACATGTTGAAGGCCAGCAACTGTTGTAGTTAAAGATTTAAAAGTATGGTCGCTTGGTAGATCTGAGACTAGAAATTGGAATATGCAAAAACAAGTTTTTCAAGACCTACATGAGGAGAGCCAATTGAAAAACACAACGGTTAAATTTAAAAATTAAAATGAGTACATTCTCAAAACTATACTGATTTATCAGATTAAATCAAAAAATATTAATTTTGAAAAAAATGTGTTCTATTTGTGTTTAAATATATTTATCGGTAAGAATGCAAAACATATTCTGTACCATTTTGAATTAAAACATTGACATTGTTTCTGTGTACATATTGCTTTGTCTGTATATTTTTAGTTTTTTTCTAGTTCGGAGTTCAATATTTACAATTCCTTTTTAAATGGAGTTTACATTCTTGTTTAAAAAACAACAGACAAGTCTTATTATAACTTCAGTATATAAAAAATGTGGCGAAGTTGTTGCCTCAACGATATTATTCGAAAGTTCGCTTTATTTTTTAACAGTTTAAAAATTTTAATGTAATATACAGGGTATGTCAAAAAACATGCACCAACGTTTAAAGCGAGATTCTTTGTAAGAAAATAAGACGAAAAATATAAATATGGGTATGCAGATGATTCTTTAATAATTCCGAAATAGTAAGAGTTATTAGATTAAAATTAAGATTTGGTACAACCGCATAGGTATTGAGAAGCTCTATTTCAATCAAGTCGTAATCAAGTAGGTCTTATCATTTCCGTTTAAGTAAATAAAGTAATATTTTCTTTTAAAATTTTAACACCTGCCGACCCATGATCATATCAAGTTTTCGTCTTATTTTAGTTATTTTCTAACAAAGAATATCCCTTTAAACGCATTAATTTTTTAATAAAACAGAAATTTCAAAAACTAAAATTTGATCTATATATTTAGAACACTAAGCCAAATTTTTCATCTGGTGACCGAGACTTTTCGTCACTATTTTTTACATTGTAAATGTAAACAGGGTGTTTAGAAAAATCGGGTCAATAATTAATCACGATTCTGGTCAAACCCTTTGACGTAAAAAGCTGCGTTTCGGGACACAGATCGATAGTAGGATGTAGAGGTTCAATGAGAAAAGATTTTTCAAATTTCAAGGGGGTGAAGCCTTCCCTTATACATTAAAACATTTTTTATTAAAAATGCGGTTCTTTTTTTTGAAAAAACTCTTAAACTCGTATTTTATTTGACTATTTTACATATTTCAAAATTTTAAACATTTATACGTACATAAAAATCAGGCCACTGATTAATCACGATTTTGCTCAAACCTCTTGTCGTAAAAGGCTAAATTTTGGCATACAGGTTGATTGTAGAACGTGGAGGTTCGATAAGAAGGGATTTGTCAAAAATAAAATTTCAAAGGGATGAAATCGCCTCTTAAAAACGGTTAGTTTTTCAAAAAAACGCTTGGTCGGGTATGTCTTATTTTATTTTTTTTTTTCATATTGTTTAAATATGTATGCAAAATAACTTTAAAAAAATATACAAGTTGCCATTAAAAATATTGGAGTAAATTGCTATTTTGATAAAACAAGGATTAAAAAACAATAAAAAAAATCTTAGTCAAAAGAATTTTTAAATCGAAGTGTTCTAAAAAAATAAAAAATAAGCTTATTTTAGATTGTTTGGAATCGGACTGTGCAGCGACCATTTTGAAGACGAAATTTAAGTTGTGGTATATCGTTGGAAAGCTAATTTTAGAACTGTAAGAAAGCGTCCATATTCTCTAAGAGACCAACTTTCAAATGACTAAACTAGAAATAAGACACAAAGTCTGACTTTTCTAGTTTAGTCAAGCTAATTTTAGGCTGAAAACGATAGTTCATAAGAATATACAGGGCCCTATTTAAAATAAAAAAGTAGGAGTTCCTTACGGTAAAATCGGTAGTAACTTTTAATTGTTTATTCATAGAAATTTTGCCTCTTGGTAACAGAAATGTCTTTAATTTCAAATTAATATTTCTTGTTTTACATCCTATATAAATAACTTTTTAGCTTTGGTAAGTTTTACGCTTAAAATCTGTAATATTTAATAAAATTTACAGGATATAGTTGAAAAATGCAACTCAGTACCTACTTCCGTTTAAAAAATATTCGAATTTCAATTTTACCTAAAAATTCGTCCAGATTTTTAGTAATGGTTGTGCCTATGGAGGCTTTCGAGTCACCATGTCATAACAGTTGTTTATCCCTCAAACACATCAATCTAACATCTATCCATTGACACGAAAGTGTTAAAATGGCACTACAAACATATCGTAATAGCAAAAACTTATCTGACAGCTTCTAACAAAATTTTATTAGATTTGAATAAAATAAATAAAAGTACTCACAATAAATGAAAAAATTCTGCAAATGTTCATCACCTTTAAGAACTAATCATAGGAAATGATTTATGCTTGGGTGGATGCGCCTACTAATCACTTCCTAAAACTCTTTCGTTTCCGCTACATCGTTTCAAAGGTCCTTGTGTAAACTCATGTAAAATGTCAGGGTAGAAATTTATTTCCAAAAGATGACATCACCGCAAACTGTGGGCAGATTGTAAATACGTACGGCCGTGAAGCAATATATTACACACAAACGTGTTAGTTTACAAGCATATGTTCAGAATTTGATTTACTTGTATTTACGTAGGTATTGGTTTCATTTGTTCTACAAAAATTTAACAAGGCTAATAATTAGTACTGTATTTAAAACGTAGGTATCTGTTACCAAATATTTAGTTTATTACAACATTTTTTCATATATATATACTCTATACATGATTACAGATGCAACTAAGAATATACATAAATTGTATAAATAACTGTCATTCTTAGTAAAGACAACTGTATCACTGAAATGGAGTCTGATCTAAATGCTTTTGATTTGGAATCCTAAATATCGCACTAAATAAACAAATGAATTCTTGGCAAAATTTCAAAGCTATTTGGTCATCAACCTTGCTTGTTAGTCTCTGCACAAACTGTAGGTGATCTATAGTGAATGAACAATAAATATATCAGGTTGTTTAAAATATAAACCGCAATGCCTAAAAATAAAATATAGGTTACCTGAGGAATATTTATATATGAAAATAGTATTTACTACTTTTTTTCTTATAGTAAAATAACGTAGCCCTGATATTATTTTCCTGGTTTCAAAATCTTTGTGTATGAAATACTGTAGAGATAGATATAGTGGCATGAAAGCGTCAGAAATCATAATAACCTAAATGAATGGAAATTTCTTTTTTTTTCAGTATTTCATGTATCCTACTTAGGGAATTTACACTGTTACTATACTGAAAATGCAACCCTCCGCAGTAACTAACTTGAAACTGGGAACGTACTGAGCATGTATATACGGTATATTGATATTTTTCGTTACATAACATCACCTATAAAGCCCGCCCTCACTTACGAACGAATTGTTTGAATCAATTTGTATTTAATTAGTTTGCACAAATTTCATGCTTTTCAATGTTTAAAAATACACAAAAAACAAAAGATTACATTTGAACGAATGATTCGCTGAGGTCAAACCTTACATGATTATCTTCCCAAAAGACGGATTCCCCGCGCGACAAATCGAATGAATGAACAGGACCCTCCACTTAAACCTGCTACTATCTATTCGGATCGATTCGTTCATTCAATTCGTCCATTCATATTACCGAATGGGCGAATCAATGAATCGACGAATATTTTATCCACACTATTCATCTATTTTTTTTTTGATACATTCACATGAATTTCATGTGTCTTCAATGTTTGAAAATACATAAAAAACAATAGATTTGATTTGGACGAATGGTTCGCCGAGGTCAAAGCCTACTTGATTTCCCGCCCAAAAGACGGAAACGCCACGCAACAAAACGAACGGATGAACTGAACCCTCCACACTATGCGGGCGAATGAACAAATGGACGAATAGTGAGTAGCGGGCTTTAAGAATGCCATAATTCTTTCCTGCAATGCCGCAGGCTCAATGATCCATTATGTCAAACAACGAGCCTCGCTTCACAACAACTTATTTGTTAGTTAATATGTCATATTGGCACAGGTAGAATAAAAAAAATATTTTATCCTCACTATTCATCAAGTTTTATCTAATTCGTTCGCATGGATTTCAATGCTTGAAAATTGAACCGGACGAATGGTTCACTGTCAAGTCAAAGTCTACTTGATTATTCTCCCAAAAGACGAAATCGCCGCGCAACGAGTCGCACGGATGATGCGAATGAATCAACGAATGGACCAATGAATGAATAGTGAGAAGGGGGCTTAAATGATCTTTAGAAGACTTAAATGAATTGCTGACGTCAGTACCAAAGTTTACAGAATTAAATATAAGTTAGTTCACTCCGGTCGGCCGTCAAAATACACCTCTCGACTCCCCGTCTTCCCGCTAGACTGGGGCCAGTCTAAATTCTTTGCTCTACGTGTACTCATATCCCTGATTCTAGTTTAAATTCGTTTTCAGTCCAACGTATAGGGTGAGTTATGAAAAATTGTGATTTGCGTTTTGTGTAAATTAATAAAATGTCTAGTCAAAATATTTATTCAAAGTCTAAAGTCAAAGTTGTGAAAGTCTAATGACAGACAATATATCGTTTTTTAGATCTTTGTATTCAATTATTTCAAACTTTAATTCAATTTAAAGAATACCTGTTATACAAATTTGCAATGCAATATTTATATGACATGATATTAATAATGATTTATAGTAAGTAAAATAGAGCCTGTAACCAAAAAAAATTGTAGGTGTCAAGCTTCGAAAAGGGTATAAGGATTTATAGGATTCAATACATATCCATATAATATATATATATATATATATATATATATATATATATATATATATATATATATATATATATATATATATATATATATATATATATATATATATATATATATATATATATATATATATATATATATATATATATATATATATATATATATATATAAAATAGGAAATGGATTTTTTTGGGACGACAGCTAAAGCAATTGAATTTGGCTAACCATAGACACGTGTTTCTGACTTAAGGTAAAGTTGAAAGACGAGTAAAACTAGCGCCAAAATGAATACACAAAACAACACCAGAATCACTAACAGAAATGTATTGTTATTTCACCTATTACGGGGTGGCTTGGGCTACAATTTCTATTCAATTCGCTAAATACATATATTCATATTTTATAAAGGCCATCACAGTGATAAAATTTGTATAATCGCAATTTACAGTTACAGAAACATTAATGACAGGTGGGTTAAGGCTTTTTCATATAGACACGAATCACGAATCCTAGATTTTAAATTTTAGCATCTACATTCCTTCATCATACATTTAAGAATATTTATTTTTAAATTCGATCAGCAGGTAAAACTTAATAATGATTTCTGTCTATTTAAATAACCCCACAACATTATTTCAATTCAGTAAACTTTGCCCACGATAACTACTATGTATACTTTTTGAAATTACCTGGTATAAAGATATTGCCAACGCGGAGCCAAACTACTTTTAAAAAAGCCCGGTAACAGCAGAAATTTTATGACCGGCCTAGAACGCGCCGGCACGCTTTAAACTGCGAATATCAAAGTTCCGATGCCGAGTGAGGCAACTTATATTTAATTCTGTAAACTTTGTCAGTTCGTTATAATCTTTATTTTATATAGAGTTAGGTAGTTTATTCCACATCTTCTGTATATGTAGATTTCTCTTACACCAACCTCACTACAAGGATAACATGATGTGTCAAACGATATGAGTCTTGTTTAACAACAATCTATCGTTACTTAATACGCTTCATAACTAATTATGTATATTTTATGTTATACTTCCATCTCAGAAAATACAGGTTAACGCAGTTAAGCTGTGATTCTACGCATTGGGAACAAAAAACGTGACTGGAAACTTGGATATGGTTTTGATGATAGACGTTGAATCGTCGTAAGACAAATTAATTGTCTTTTAGACCGTTATTGTTATATATAATTTAAAATGCAGGGTAACTACCACGCTATTTAGGTTGTTTAAAAGTATGTGGAAAATGTGATACAATATATAGACGAATATTATATTGCCAACTTTTATGAACAAACGAAATGTCCATTGAAGTTTTATACATAATATCAGTAATATCAGCTTAAAATATTTTACATACAGCGCATACGTGGATTTGGGTAATATATGGACAAGTTTTTATTTTGTGATTTTTTGCTTGAGAAAAAAAAACACGCAAAAGCAAGTGGGTAGATCAAAAAATCAGAAAATCGAATTTTTAAAGATAGCCAAATTGGAAAGATAAAATGTCATTTAAAGTTTTTTTGTACGAGGTGTCGTTTTTAGGTAATTTAATGGTTAATAAGTCAAAAATGAGTAACATATGGACAACTTTTTTATATGTGATTTTACGCGAAAATGTTATTGTTCATAAAAAGTTTAGCTTATCTATAAATAAGATTAATTTAAAAAAGAATGTCATTTTATATACAGGGTACGAAAAATAGAAGTTTGCAAAACAAAAACAAATTAAATTCTAACTTTTGACAATTTTTTTACTCATTCTTATTTTTCAGATAAGCAAAACTTTTTATGAGGAAAATCTTTTCGCCTAAAATCACAAATATAAAAGTTGCCCATATGTTACCCAAATCCACGCACACCCTGTGCTGTAGAGGGTGGCAAGTATGATATTTTTTGACTTATAATATCGAGACGCCGATTTTTTTTGTGTAAATTTAATTTAACCTTAATTTTGCAAAAAGCATTTTTTTACTTTCGATTTTTATATCTAAACTTATAGTGTTTCCTTTTGTTTCAGAAAGCATTTATTACTTTTTCTTATATACAGGATGTCCTAAAAATTGTATTGTTCGTCAAGTGAAAAGGTTCGTACCATTTCCCCGAAAAAATATTCGGATTAACAAATCCTTAACAGGTTAGATTGTTCCGTTTAGTAGAAGCTATTAAACGTGATTTTATATTTTGCAATGCTTTTAATTTTAGCTCTGTTTGTCTAGAAAAAGGTATCGAAATACTTCCAAGTTATTAAATGTGCAGTTTTTTCATTTTTTCACTCTGTATAAAAAAATGTTAATTAAAACTCTTTAAATAGTGAAAATATGACACTTAATTCAAAATTCCTAACGTTAATCAAAACACAATAACTAAAATTAGTGAAAATGTAAAGGCTGAGGTACCCAACACATGTTTGCAGTTGGTTAAATCCTAATTTTGTTTATATGATGAATTTTATGCCTTTTACGATATTATTTTTAATATCCTGTATATGACAGTTGTTAACCTGTATTCAACGCATTGTTTAAATACCTAGAAGACAAAGCATTTATCTACCAACGACTGCATATAAATTTTGTTAAGTTTTTAGCACAACAAGATTTTAGATATTCAAGAAAATCTTAGGCTCTCTACATATATAATATCTTAATTAATTATACAAATAAGTTTTCTCGAAACTGAATAAGCATTTCTAAAAGAAAACACTCCCTGATAAATTTCTTGGAATAAAGATGAAGATATTTTTGGTACGTGTGTGTCTGGTTTTGTATGCATTGAAGATACCAGCACTTGAGTAATTTGCTTAGTCAGACAATGGGTGTGATATATAAAGGGTAGCTTTCTTTCTGATGTTTGTTTAAATCTCTCTTAAAAAACTTAAGCAAGTGCTACAAGTCTGTTTATATGACCCATTATATTACTATGAGTGAAAACATTTTATAGTAGACAATTAGTGATTTTTAATTAGATTACAATACATACAGTATACAACATAAAAAATCGGTAAATTTCCTTTACCCGGAACTTTCCTTCCAATGTAGTGTCCTTTTATTAGGAGTAATAAAGCATGACCTTATTTAGTTTTGCATGTGGGCATTAAATAACACATATATAAATTGCTTTTGTAGACCAAAAAGGGAGGATTCAGGTGGGAATTTCCGGTTAACTTTCTTTATAAGTTGCTTTTCCCAATTACCTTGAAGTTTCCCCATAATGGATCCTTATATTTAAATAAAACAGGATTTATATAGAGGATGGCCCAACGAAAATATCGCACCTCTATTTAAGACTCTCCTGGTATATTTTGAAAAAAATGCTCGAACACGTCAATTTTGGCTTCTAGGGGGAAATCTTTTTTAGTCTAGCTGTATAATACAAGGTGATCCAAAAAGAAGATACTGTCACATTATAGATTTTTAAAGGGAAACGTCCAAATTTTATCTCATTTTTTGATTCTGCATGAAGTTTTAATCAAATTGTGTATAATTAGGTTTATTCAACCGTTTTGAAGCTTTTTGGAGTTTTTAATCCTAATAATTTAATTTAACACTGTTAATTGATGAGACGGTAAAAAATAACAATCCTGGATATCACTAAGAATATTTTGCAGTTGCTTTCAAAGTGTATCACAAAAAGTGGCAGTTTTTCTTGATTTTAAATCGTTCAGTTAGTTGTAAAAATTAATATTAACCATGGTTTATTCGATTCAAGAAAGAATAGAAATAACAAAACGCTACTACCAAAATGGCTCCCAAGGGCTACTGTCCGGTTTTTTAATGAGTTACATCCAGTGGCGGCTATTCAAGTGAAGTAGGTGAAGTGCTACTTCAGCAGGAAAAATAAACAAGCAAACATCTAACTATATTTATTATATATCTCTTAAAAGTTTAGTTTTTACACTCATTTATTCACCTAATTGGTAAAAAATAAACTCTACATCTCGAATTAATATTTTACTTGACCGTTGGCGGCGTGTCTTTTTAAAACTTTCAATCGAACTTTATTATAACAACTATAACAGTGGCGCAAACCGCTTTGACTTTGCAAGATGTGCTATGTCTAGTTTACGATTTTCCTACTATGTTGCCATGACAACGCGTATCCGATGACGTCGAGCCCAGCGCCATACAACGCTCTCGGTGAATTGCAGGCGCAGTACACTACACCCACGTGTCGTTCAGTTTGCGGCGGTTGTTTACTTTTATTTTCGTGGATTTCGCTGCAACCGGTGAGTTCCTTTGCAGTTAACTTGACTGTTCTGTGTTATATTTATTTATGGTGTTGTTACAACCTCAAATTCGAAGTTAGTAAATGTGATTGTTCAAGACTGAAATAAATTAAAAGACGTCTTTGAATTTATTACAAACTGTGACAAATCTGATGAAAAATCAATCCGCCTTGCGAAAGGATTTTTAGATGAGATGAACGATTTTGAATTCACGTTTTTGGCATTAGTGTTTAATGACATTTTCTCAATGACGGACAAACTATTTGACGTTCTTCAAAAAAAAAACGCTTGACATTAATTTTTGCATATCCAATATAAAACGCTGTCGGAAGGCGCTCTGTAAAAAAGGAATGAACATTTTTTTAATGCCATGTTTCATAAAGCAAATTCTATTACAGAAATAAATCATTACAAACATGAGCTTGCTAAGCTTTCACCTGAAGCAATTAGGGCTAAGTATAGAACCCTTTTTTATGAAATATTGGACCATATTTTAATGGAAATGACACTAAGATTTCAAGACTGTGAAAAACTTACATTTTCATATTTGGCAGGTTCTGCTAAATTTTGCGAATATAGTTTAAATTTTCCGACTGTTCCCTTTGAAAATTTGTTACAGTTATGTGGGGAAATATTTTCAAAAAGTCAACGACTTAAAAATGAGCTTGGTCTTATTTTTGCCAGTGAGAGTAATTGGAATATATCGCTGCAAGAGCAAGTGAAAAAAATTAATAAAAATACGTATATTTTTACCGAAGCATATAAATTGTTTTCCCTTATTTTGACAATACCGACAAGTGCTTCAGTAGAAAGAAGTTTTTCTTGCCTCAAACGTGTAAAAACTTATCTAAGAAATACAATATCTCAAGAAAGACTTAGTTCTCTTGGCAATATTTCAATTCAAAAGGAATTTCAGGAGGAGATTAGGGCAACTCATCTATTTTATGAGGATGTAATAAATACATTTGCTGCTATGAAAGATAGGAGAATTGATTTAGTATTTAGGTAAGTTGTAAAAAAATATTTTACCCCCTCCACATATAAAAAAATTCTAGAAAAAAAAATTATTGCAATATTTTCTTGCTTCATTTGCACTTCACTTAGTTTTTCACCCGCGAGCCGCCACTGATTACATCCAGACATTTTCAAGAAACTGGCCCTGTGTCTAATATTTGCCGTTATCAAAATCCAGTGAAGAACGAAGCCACAAAAATAGCGGTTTAGGACACGTAGCACTTCACAATACCCAACGCACTCGACAGTTGGCTGTTTCTTCAGGAGTTACGCGCAGAACTATACAAATAATTTTAAAAGATCATATATTTTAGCCGTATAAAATAAAACTTGTTCACGAACTTAATGAAAATAATTATCATAGGAGATTGGAATTTGGCGAAATTGAGCCAACGTTTAAATAACAATCCAAATCTGTTATTTAATATTTCTTTTTCGGATGACCAAATGTTTGGGCCGACATATTCTGAAATAATGTTGTAAAACCCCTCTTTATTCCTGAAAATTTGACGTGCGAAGAGTACTTGGATATGTTAGAAAACACAATAAAACCACTAATTACGTAAATAATAGAAAATGAGGATAATCATACTGAAAATGATCTTCATTTCCAAAAATATGTAACTCTAGCCAGACTGTTTTTGGACACCCACTTTCCTGATCAGTGGATTCGTACGAAGCCAGATTTAATCGAATATTTTCGCACCGGATTACGGCTGAATGTAGAAGAATAACTCCACACATATTTGAAAATGTTCTTTCAGCACTTACTACCAGATTGGGGTGTAACATTTTATAGTACATTAATTTTCACTTTACTTTTACTATGTGCCTGATACTTTATATTAGTGGTAAGTAGTTTATGAGGTTACTATGGAAACCATTAATTATAATTTTTTGCTTTCTAATCCATTATCAGTATTAAATTAAATTACACTGGCCGACAAGATTTTTCTAACACAGGCCAGCTCATTATTTTCACAATGGAAATATCCTCCCAATAATAAAAAAAATATTCGAAAAGCCCTACGTACCATTTTTTAATAGCCTAGTTAGAACCTTTTATATTGGCAGGTAAACAATTTTATTGCGGGGCGGCTAAAATGGGTCCATTTTACAACGGAAAAATTACCTAGACTGGGTTGTTTACAACATTAGACATAAAATAAACATTAAACATCACTCTTATGTTGAATTTCGAATTGAGTGGTTCTCTGTGTATCGATAAGCAAGTGTATGTGAAGACGAGAATGTCGAGTCAAACGCGCCGAAGTTGCAAAATTTCTCCTGACAAATTTTGTTACATTTGTAGAGAATTTCTGGTGAAATCACAATCATTTTCCGAAAATGTAAAAATAACCTACTTTAAATATTTTGGTGCGTTAATTGGGGATCAAGATAAGCGGTGGGCTCCCCGTGTGTGCTGTGTTAGTTGTAGTGTATCATTGGTGCAGTGAATGAAGGGAAAGAGAAAAAGTATGCCTTTTGCAGTTCCAATGGTATGGCGAGAACCGACCAATCATTCTGACGGTTGTTATTTTTGCCTGACAAAGACTGAAGGTTATTCCAAAAAGGGAAAGCACAATATAGAATATCCAAATTTGCAATCTGCCATACGACCTGTTCCTTATAATGCCAATTTGCCAGAGCAGATTGCGCCTTGAAATTGGCAAGCTATTGATTTGGGAGATAATGGAGATAACGCATCATCAGGCAGCTCAGAAGAACAGTGCACCGATCTCACTTTTACCACAGGTCCTTGTTCCGACGAGCCACATTTCATTGTTCAAAGTGAATTAAATGATTTAGTACGTGATTTGGGGTTATCCAACCAACAGTCAGAACTTCTGGGTTCCCGTCTTAAGGAATGAAATCTATTGGCCAAAGAAACAAAAATTACGAATTTCAGAAAAAGAAATGCTATGTTTTCTGAATTCTACAGTATGGAAAATTCGTTATGCGCGTGTACTGATATAGACAGTTTAATGCAGAAACTTGATATTGAACATTCTCCCCGTGAGTGGCGCTTATTCATACACTCATCTAAATATAGCTTAAAAGCTGTATTATTGCATAATGGAAATTTAAAACCCTCTATACCAGTTGCAATTTTAGTGGGACTTCAGGGAGGATTTACAAAATAATGCTGTTTTCTTTGTTTAAGGGTCAGTCGTGCAATAAATCAGCATTATGTAACCAAAATTTGGCCAGAAAGAAGCGAATTTCAACCGAGATCTCAAAATGTTAAATTTATACCTTTTGTTGATCTCAAAAATGTCCTTTTGCCTCCTCTTCACATTAAACTTGGGCTGATGAAAAACTTTGTGATAAAGATGGTGATGGATTTAAATACCTAAGACCAGTCTTTCCCCAGTTAAGTGACGCCCAATTAAAAGAAGGCATTTTTATTGGGTCACAAATCAGAAAATTGCTGGACGATGTCAATTTTACGGAAAAGCTTACCAGGCAGGAACTCAGAGCATGGAATTCATTTGTTAATGTAGTAAGAGGATTTTTAGGCAACAATATGGATCAAAATTATGAACCATCAGGTAATGAACTCTTAGATGTCTATAAAGCGCTTGGTGCCAGAATGTCAATAAAAATTCACTTCCTCCATTCTCATCTGTCATTTTTTCCTAAAAATTTGGGAGCTGTTAGCGACGAGCAGGGTGAAAGGTTTCACCAACATATAAGAACAATGGAAATTCGGTACCAAGGACGATGAGATCCAGCCATGATGTGTGACTACTGTTGGTTTTTGAAGAGAGAAGATAGGACACCTCATAAACGGAAAACATAAAGTTTAATTAGTGTTTTTAGTTAATATTTTTCTCGTTTGCTTTTCTCTTAGATGTATGGTATGTTTAATAGGCGAAAACTGTAAACATAGTCAATAAACATGGTTAAGAATTTTCTAAAATAATTTTTTCTATAGATATTAAGTATCGTAACAATCGATCTGGTTTTACAACTCTAATAAGAAAACCTTACGTGTTACAACTTTCTATCTGTTTTTGGATAGGTCCATTCTATTAATTATGCTATTCTGATTTGTGTTACAACAAAATATTTTTTTTTGTCGGCCAGTGTTATTAGAATTACAAACTCAAATAGCTTAAAAACGGTTGAAGATAGGTATAAACCTTATTATACACTATTTAATTAAAACTTCATGTAATATCAAAAAATGAAATAAAATTTGGGATTTTCCAATTAAATTTCTAAAGTGTGACGCAATATCTTCATCTTGGATCACACTGTATTATGCAACTACAGTAAAAAATGTTCCGACCTTTTCGGTGGGCGGTGGTTGTTTACTTTTATTTATAATAACAACACAAGTTCGGAGTAAATGAAATTTACTGATTTATTTATATTGTTTTTTCAAACATTTTAACAGGTCGAAATTTTGTTCTGCTATGCTGAATTTATACCATTTTATCCCTTTATATCACATCTAATTTTTCTACAAAACTTAAAGACAACTAATTAAAAAAAATGTTATGCTGTTTTTTGAATTATTTTATTTGGCCGCCATTTTGTTTGGCCAGGTTGAATTCGCATCAAAATTTTACCAGTTCATCCTTTCACACCTTATATCTTGCTCAAAATTTAAAAACAATCAAATAAGTAGTTTTTCATTCATATGGAATCGCACCAAAATTTTACCAATTTGTTCTCATATACATTATTAATAATAATAAATTTTTAAACATTTTACTAGGCCGCCCTTATGTTTCGCCATTTCGGACTTTTATCAAAATGTTATCATGTTACATAGGACCCTTAATTTTTGACCAAAATTTGAAGCCAATAAGTTAAGTAGTTACACAGACAAATAGACAGATAGATATTCAGACCGACAGGCAGCAGACCGATAGACAGACAGACCGATATAATTGAGAAAATATGTTCATTTGACATCTAGGGGCCCTAAAATGTGAAGTTCTAAACAAATATCGGAGGCTGATCTTCTCACGATTACAAATACTCCCCCGAAATAAAAAAAATGGTTTTGAACTTTTCTGCTAAACGAATATGAATACAATTAAGTGTAAGAATCCTTAATATATTAAGAAGAAAATCTATGTGGGCAATTAAATTACTTAGTGCTAATAATAGAATAATAGCGACTTTTTGATTCATTCCCACGTTACATACTCTACATGTTTTCACAGTTAGTTTTTAAGAATAAACCACCTTGCTTTTATTATAAACTCTGGCACTATTTATTTTTATATGCAACATGTAGTGGTAACAGAAAGGTGGTATGGAATATAATTATTTCAGTATGATTTCATGTTTAGGTATTTTGATTCGTATGGGATCAGGAAATATAACTTATGTTTTAATATTTATCGGTTTGGCATAACTACACAGATTTTAAGTTTTCCTTGAGTGCGTTTTTAAAATCATAGCATCAAAGAAATTTGCATTTACATGTTTTTAAAATATCCTGAATTTCTCTGATGTAAATTTATGTCAACAATAACATACGTTTTGTTTAATGTTGCAAACAGTAGAGCTCCCTTTGAAAAATAGTATAGGATAAACTAACACAATGTTTCCGTAAAATTTTGTCCGAAACCAAAAAAAAAATATATATACGTTTGAAACTTTCGGGAGAAAATGCCCAATTTCCGAGTTCTTAATGATAGACATTTAAATATAAAAATATCTGGAAAAGACTTATGTCTAGTGGGTTAAAACACAGCAACTAAAAAATCTCATGTAGCTATTTTGCTGATGTAGCTGTCTTAACATATGCCAGAAAGAAGTTCCATTCAAGGTTTCTGTAGCTTTTGAAATAAGGTTAGTCCTTTCAAATTTTTAATTTTCTCGTTGGAAGAAAATATTTTAATCATACAAAAATGACTCCGAGATTTTTTCAGATTTTCAGGTTTCAGGGTCTCTAGATGTCAAACATGTTTTATTAATTCCGTCCCTCTGTCTGTCTGTCGGTTTGTCTTTTTGCCGTATTGCTAAGGAACTACTAAACTTATACAATGTCACTTGGGGATGAGATGGTAATATTTTCGTAAAAATCCAATATGGAGGAACAAAATAACTTAATAAAATGTAAAAAAATGTAACTAAAAAACTGCTAATCCAGTTTATCTCAAAAATCAAGTTGTAACATAGGGATAAACCAGTAAAATTTTATATCCATTTTGGATTTGTATAAAATTATTACCAAACAGGTATATGCACAATATGTATATAAACTTTGTATAAAATTTATACCTAGTGGAAATCTGTACTGGAGAAGTTGTGGCTAGAGGCGAATTTACCTATCTTTTTTTTTAACCAATAAACGAAAATCAACTTTTTCTTTAATTCAGAAAAGTAGTTTGCCTATTTCAAGGGGTAATGAACAGCGTGTTTTAGAAAGAATGGCGGAGAACGAATTAAGAAAAATTTTACACTTTCAATTCTTTTTTACTAATTTTTGTATTTTTATACTACACTTATATAATAATACTAATACATAATGAAAATAAATACTTAATTTATGTAGTATACCCGTTAAAAAAGTTTTTTTTCTGCGTTAAAACATAATAATCATAGAAGTTTATATTTTTTGACAGAAAAGTGTAGTTCTTTCGTTATTTTTTCGTTTATGTTATTTTTAAGAAGAAGGCACTCTTAAAACACCCTGTATATAGATACCCTAATCCAGCATCGTTTTACATTAAACAAATATGGCTATATAAAACACTCCTAACGGGCATGAAAGTACGTAGTTCAGTAATATGAAACTAAAAAGCAGTTTACTTATTCTGAAGATTTTTACAATAATTTAAAAACATAACTTGTGTTTTTTTCTAGCTATACTTTAGATAGATATTATTATATTGTAATCTGAAAAATCATCTTACCCAAATTACTGAAATTTTGCACCAAAATCAAGTACGTAGAAATCAACTGGTAAAATTTTGGTACGAATCCAAGATGGCGAAAGAAAATGCATGCAAGAATTAAATGTGATATAAATATTAGCTGGTAAAATTATGGTACGAATTCAAGATAGCGGAAGAAAATAACGGTCAAATAGAATATTTGTAATCGTGAAAAGAATTTCCGTCTAAAATTTTACATAGCTTTGAGTTTTAGCGTTCCTAGATGCCCAAGAACATGCTTTTTCAATTCTGTCGGTCTGTCTGTCTGTCAGTTTGCAGCATAGCTAAAAAAAAGTCTTATGGGCATAATCTATATAATATTTTGGTAAATATGCAATATGGCGGAACAAAGTAGCATTTGAAATTTGTTTGGGCCCTCTCGCGAACTTTTAGGAGTTTTAAACTCAGTTATGCCATTGCGATATCTGCCTAAAACATTTTTTTGACAACATACTTAATGTAATATTTTTTTTTGCTTTTTGGTAATATATGAGTAGTTAAAAAAAAAAGACTAAAAATTTTTAACTTTAATTTCATATTGTAAATGATTAAAATACTAAAAAAGAAAAAACAGAGGCCAGATTTATTCTAAGTATTATTATAAACAACACAACCGACATAAAATTTCTAAAACAAAAATAGAGAACAAGATTTTTAATATTTAAAACAAACTTATAAGATATTTTAGATATATTGGATCTAGATACTGGAACGTTAACGTAACAAAAGGACCTTGTCTACTATTTTGCCAAATCTACATTTTTGGCTCATTCATTTTCTACCAGATGTTACAGCCAATGTGCTGAGACTATTTGTGTCGTAGTAGACCTTGTGAAGACCTGTGAACTAGAAACAACTGAAATGTAGTGCAAGTTTCAGGTATTCTACTAATTAGTAACTGATTTTTTTCAAAAATAAAATCTGAAAACTCCCTGATATTTTATATTTTCATAAAGTAAATATTTTAATTGTTTTTGCTCCAAAGCTAGATTTTGTGTTAAGTCGACAAGTCGTTATGATATTTTTCTATTAATACTCTGACATTAGACAAAATATCAGATTCTTGTACCTTTAATAATATTTGTGGGTTTAAACTTTCAAATTTTGAATAAATGTTTTTAAATGCTTCATACCTGATTTTAAAGTGAGTTAATATTATATCTAAACAAGCATAAAACTGTTACTTTAAACGATTTTTATCATTTTCAATTGCCTCATCAGCTGCTATCTCAACAAAACATTTTTTGACTGTATAGACTCTTAGTTTTCAATTGAGGCTCAATATTCCAAGATTTGGCTTTGCTTCTTTTAACTAATAATTGTGTTTAAAAATGTGTTTAATTAGGTAGGGGATATACAAATGTTTTTCTACCAACAACGTTGCAACCCAGAAAGTACAAGCCCTCTTCAACCCCGTATTTTAGTTGGATACAATCAAATGTGTTTGTTGTTAATTCGATATAAACTGCTGGCCACTTGAAACAGTTTACCTGCATTTTTTGGTAGGTAACATTTAACTTCGAATATTTTTAAAACGAGACGAGATACTGAGGTGCGGTTTTTCAGCTGTATCTTGCAAATGTTATTACATATAACCGATGTTAGGCGTAAAACTTACCTAAGCTAAAAAATTATTTATACAAGGAGTTAAACAAGACTCTGCGATTTTTCAATTTTTTATTTGTTCCGAAAATCTACAAAAACAATTTTTTTGGTTCTAATTGTTAGATTAGCGTAATCCTTGGTAAAATTGCAAAAAAACAATTTCAAACTTTCAAAAAATTTCACTTTTCTACATAATTAGCTGTAACTTTTTATTAGCCATTTGATGTAAAGTTTTCTTGCTAGTGGGCCCTTAAGTCATATTTTTTTTATAATGTGCTTTACTACATATACAGGGTGTGAAAAAATGTGGCAAGGTTACTTAAAAACCTAGCAATCTTAAAGATCATGTACGTATATTTCAACACCCTGGAGCCTAAAAAAGAATACAAATTTAAACGATTTTACTTAGGTTTTAAGTGGTAGTGAATATTTTCTCCAAACGGTTTTTTAATTTTCTCTCTAACTTTATGATTTTAACAAATGGTGTCGATTTTACAGCCAAATTTACCAACGTCTGGTAACACAAGAGACATGTAACAGGCTGCGCCCTTTTTAGTTTTAAAAATAAAAACTTGAAATTTAAAATGTCTCTATAATTCCATAAAAAAAAATTTTCTATAAGAAATAATTAAGTTACACTCCGCTTTAACCGTAAGTAACCCCCTACTTTTTTGGTTTAAATAAGACACTGTATATTTAACAGACTATTGTATTCAGCTTAAAAGGTTTTTAACGATATATCACAAGTTGAGTTTTGTTTTCAAAATGGCAGCTGGACAGCCATTTTTCAAAATTCAACATTGGCTTGTCATGATAAAAATGCAGTCAGTTTTTATAAAATACTTGTTTTAAGCAGTCTTAAATAAGCAAAAAGAGATTGTCCAGCAGCCATTTTGAATACAAAACTTATCTTGTGATATATCGTTGATAAGCTAATTTTAAGCTGAAAACGATAATTAAGAAAAATGTACAGGGTTCTATTTAAAATAAAAAAGTAGCGGTCACTTCCGGTAAAACCATAACCTCGCCACATTTTTTCAAAACCCTGTATATTTTCTGGGTAGTGCAGACTGTACGCATTATAAAAAAAAATATGACTCAAGGGCCCTCTAGCAAGAAAATTTTACATCAAATGGCTAATAAAAAGTTACAGCTTATTATGTAGAAAAATTAAACTTTTTGACAAAAAAATCATATCTCAAAAAATATTAAAAATTTTCACCAAGGATTACGCTAATCTAACAATTAGAACTAATAAGTTGTTTTTGTAGATTTTCGGAACAAATAAAAAATTGAAAATTTTGCAGTCTTGTTTAACACCCTGTATAAATAACTTTTTAGCTTAGGTAAGTTTTACGCCTAACATCGGTTATATGTAATAACATTTGCAAGATACAGCTGAAAAACCGCACTTCAGTATCTCATCTCGTTTTAAAAATATTCGAACTAAAATTTTACCAAAAAATGCAGGTGAACTGTTTTAAGTGGCCAGCAGTTTAGTTCAAAGTTCGGAGGTTTAGACTGTTTTTTTTCTAAGATTTTACTCTGGCGGCTATTTTGTTTTGTTTAAATAATAAATTATACATTTCGTACTTTAAAATGAATGCAGCCTAAAAGGAGCCCCGGATCCGAAAGTTAGGTATGCGTATTGTGTTTTTGGTTTGTTTGATATATTTTTTAAGGGTTAAGAGGCTCTCAATAAGCGGGGCGCTCCACAGTGGTGTGGTCTTATGTAACCATCCGGCCATAACTGTTGATCTGTATAATTATATTTGTCTCAATTTTTTCCAATTTTTGTAACATACATTAATGGAACATAATTATCGGACCATCGTAATATGTTTATATTTTCAAATCTTGTGATATACAGAGTAAAAAATTAGTATTTTGCCTTAATGGTGTTTTATTAAGAGAGAACTGCACGCAAAAAGTGAAAAACCAGCGACAAGGTCTAGTCGAGTTGAAGGTAAGATGAAAAGGTACCTACGCATTAAAAAAAACTTCCTGCACGTCCGACCTCAAAAAAATTTGTTATGTACAGGTAATTTAAATTACATTTCGGTTAAAAATGGGTTCAAAAGGGTTCACACGCTGCAGAAATACAAAGACATGAGTACGATTTACCATTTCAAATTTTGCAGTCACATAGACAAAGGATCAATGTAAGGCGGTAAAGAGCCATTTTGTGGAAAAAAAATTATATGCGAAGGCATGTCCGTCAAAAAGTTGTCAAAAAATGGTCGAAAATGGACAAATCTACTTTTATTTTATAACTCTAGATTAGATTTTTTCATAAAAAATCGCATTTAGCAGCTAACTATACATATTTCCCTATAAAAATCACATTGAAGCTAATACATATCTCTTATAGTTTTAACATAATATTGCAGCGGCGGAAGGCTTGCAAATGATCCATATTACTGCGTGCAGTTCCACCTTAAGGAAGCGTCTAACTGCGAAACATTTAAGTCCCACTTTTCACGTCAAATATCGATGTGTTAGGTCAAGAATTCCTTAATAAAAAAATCATGTTTGTCCTTCTGCGAATGTGGGTGTGGGTGCATGTATATGTGTAAACTTGTTTTGTAAACAGCTCGAAAACTATTAATCTGGTTATGATGAAATTTGCCTGGAAGATTACCAATGTGAACTGGAGAAACTGATTAATCCTTCAGAAAAATCAAAAATGGAGACTATAAATACAGAACATTAAAACGGCCATAATCCTAAAACTTTTATTTTGATATTAGCAAAAATTGGTGTAAAGGCACTACCCAACCAAAGTGAAAATTTAATAACAATTTTTAAAAGATCCAATATGGCGGAACAAAATGACGACTATTTAAATTTAAACATTGTGAACGAACATACTTTTGTAAAATTATCACTTCAGGAGAAATATTAGTTATTTTGAAAAGCACTAATTTCTAAAATTCCGTATAGTGAAAATAGTAATCAAGTTGATTTCCTTATTATAAGACACTAAATATCAGAATCTAAGAAGGATTTCCTCGAGTATGGGTAACAGATATGATTAATATAAAACAAAATGTTAGCTAATGAACGACAAATTTTTCATACAGTGAAAAGCCAAAATTAAAAGTGTAATTTCATTGACTTAAAAAGAGGTGAAAAACAAGTTTATGGATTAAGCAGAATTTCATCACGGCTGCCTCCTCTTTTTCCCTTCTGACCATAACTTTCGAACCAAAAAGCCTTGTTACTCTGAGAGCTAAAACTCTATTAGCCTGTTTCCATTTTTGCCTAAATTGACACAAAAATGTTTTCTGTATAGTACGCTTCACAATTGTAAAGTCCGTCGGAGATAACTCAGAGTCTTCTTTTAAACGAAAAAAAAAAACTCTTGCTCACTACAACTAGTAATAAAACTATCAGAAAGATACTTTCGACTTATCGCAAACATATTATGTTCAACACGAAATCACGCACAACAATACTACTTTCACAATAATCACAACAATATGGCGAGTTTTATAACAATTTTGTTTTAACGTCAGGCATAGCTTACTTAAAAATTTGCTATTGCGATTAAACGGGCAACTTTGGGACAGATACTGTTTTAAATAAAAAAGTAAATTAGGTTACTGCTATATATTATCTCTAAAGAAGTGCAATGGTTAATTTTACATGAAATTAAAAAAAAAGTTATTATCTGAAACCCACTTTCATGAAATTTACAAAGATATAGGTTCAATTATTTCGATTTCAGTGTCGATTCCGGGTTCCATTTTTCCTGAATTGGCTTTATATCTATATACAACCTAATTACACTTCATTTTCGGGTTGGAGCGTTTTTTTTTAACAGTAGATATTACAAATTTAAATAAAAAATATTTGTAAAGATATTTTTTATTCAATATTTTGGACGTTTTGGCCACTAAGTAGCATTAAGGCTTGCCACTCTGCGCTTCTGTCTGTGGGGCCGCCTGACACGCATCTGCTGGTGAAATGTTAAAAAAAGTATCACTAAAAAACTAATTTTGCAATGAAGTGTTGAAATTAACTGGTAACATTTTGGTATGGATCCAATACGGCGGCCTAATAAAATACTTAGAAAATCAGCCTGAAAAAATTACTTAGATTCATTTCAAAATTTGTGCAAGCATTAGGTGTGATATTGAGATAAACTAGTAAAACTGTGTAAAAAAATGTTTAATCAATCAACGGAGTAAACAAATTTCTTATTCAATTGGCTTCAAATTTTTAAGAAAAATTAAATGTGATACGTGTACTAATTCAACATGACGGACCAAAATGGCGGTTTTACAAAAATCAGTGTAAAAACTACTTATTCAATGTATTTTAAATTATTTCTAAAAATGAAATGTGTATTGTAAGAAACTGGCAAAATATTGGTTCGATTCTAATATGGTGGAACCAAATGGCGCCCAGTAAAAATGTTTGAAAAGACAGTGTATGTATATGTATTACTAAATGAGTCTATTTGCTAAATTGTATAACACTTCACTATTCCTAATAAAAGAAATGATTCATAACGAGAGAAGTTGCAGGTAAATTAAAAATAAATAAAGTAAAAGTAGATAAGTCATTTCATGCGTTAATACATCAATAAATTTACCAGCAATGTCACTAATCATTTTTCTTTTCCGCTTTATAGGGAAATGTATTCAAATAGGATGTAAAAGGGTTAGTAGAAAGTACGGCCTAAACCATTTTTAGCTAACGGTAAACTACGAATAAATTAAATTTGGACAATTGTTAGTCAACTTCCGCCAGGTATTATTATTCTTCTATGCCGGTTTGCATATGATTACACCAAATTGAGGGCGAGGCATTGGGTTTACAATACCGTGAAAAAGCAGCGTTAGCCACGCGACACCGTTTATTGTGATTAAATTTTTGAACAATTTGCGCACACAATGTACATCTAATGGGACATTCAGGACTGGAAAATTCATTTTTACGATCCACTCTGCTGCATATCGTCCATTAGGTAGATGCAGGGTACTGTGACGTGTAACGGCAACGAATTTGACGGATGATCATTAAAGATCGATTAAATATTGTGGGACTAAATGATTCCTCTTTTCCTATTGATTGTTTTAAAATTTACTGGGTGGTCCAATAATAGAGGACGTCGGCTGTAGCTTGGGAACCGTTAATGATATAACTTAAGGAAAAAATAAGTAAATCGGCCAACAGAAAATATTTTCAAGTTCGAAAGTTGTCCGCTAGGGGGAGTAACAGCAACACAAAAGAGTAAATGCCAATTTTCTCTTAAATTTCTAAAATAAGGTACTTTGAATACATAAGCCTGTATTCTTCAATCAATTAAGCACTTTTTTACTTGAGACCATTTTTGTCTATTTTCAAAAATAAAGTGCTGGGGGAAGGTCAAATATTTCTACTTTCAAATGTAGATATCTCTCATAAACTGATTTTATTCAACTTGGTGTTGAAAAAAAGTGCTTGTTTTGCTCAGCTCCTGGGGCCGTAAACTCTACCGTAATGACTTTGTTAGTGGTCACTAGATGGTGGTGTTCGGAATTCTCCAAATAATGCTGATTTTTTCAAAAAAATCAAACGGTATGCTATAACTTCCCAAGTAGCACATTTAATCGTAAGTACGTCATTGTTACGACAAGTATTTTCGTCGAAATAACCGGAACTTGGTGTCGCCACGTTCTGTTTAAGCTGAGACTACGTAGTCATCACCAAAATGGGGAACAATTTTAGGGTAACTATTTCGTGAATAACATGTAACTGTGACTTTGGCTATTAAGTAGATAGTACGGAATTGTGTTGTTCCATTTAAGTAACCGAATAGTAATAATTCACCCTATTTGTTACTTCCTTATCTCTCTCTTTATATAATCCATTTTACAAATATGTGTGGTTCTTTTTAACACAAACAAATCAGTTATGGCGACAACAAACACTCAAATTAGGAATATGGTGAAGAGCGTATAGCATACGTTATTGGTTCTTTAGGTAGAATACATGTGTTTCACTTAGTTTTCTAGCTATGCTAAGGACCTAAAATTAAAACACAGGTAATTTCTCTAGTGAATATGCTGATGATAGTCGTAAAAATATTACATGCCTTAATTCCTTAATTTTCAATAGATTTTGGTCAAATATATTGGCCAATTAAGTCTCAAAAATGTAATTTTGGACTTTGGTTTAAATAGTAATTATCATTATATATCTTAATATAAAGAGTGATTCTTTCTTTAAAGTGATATTTAATTTGTATGCATTTTTAATCTTTATACTCACAAAAATAAACGTCATAGCTAAATATTTATAGGGGAGATTTACTTTTAAGTTAGCTGCACTTCTTTACTGAGAAAACTATACTTAACATCAAGTGTCTACGACTGTCCCCATACGCTTTTATAGTTTTGGATTCTTCAAATACGTAACTGTCACTTATACCCAATTACTTTGAAGTGTACTAGTTATCTGCAAAGTTCCCATTAATCCAATACTATATATTATTACCAAGCTGTTACAATTTGGGCACATTCCGCCGGTTCTTTAAAATATAATGCGTGGTGCGCGTAGCGTCGTAGCATGCGGAGAGTTGCGGTACTTGAGTCACTTTTATAATTCTGTCATAACCATAACCCTTTGTTTGGATTTATTTTTCGTTTCCTTAAAATACCGCTTTAGGTTTTATTTAGGTATGACATAACCAGGTTGTGATATTTTTAGTTTTCTATAGAATGTGGATAAATGACGAAAGCTAAAAGTTTAAATGGGCGCACACATATTATCGTTAGTTTTTCTCAAATATAACTAAATTAATCTACTTTAGCACATTAATATAAGAAAACTGGATCAACTAAAAGGTTAATTAATGAAAGTATTATTAATTTCAGTGTACAAGGAGTAATACGCCCCACAAAAAAATTCGAAATTTAAATTCCTCGCCTTTATATTGACAACCTCTGTCAGAGTCTGTTGTAAATGTAGGGTTATGTTAATGTTTTACTTTTCGAACTATCTAGTGCAAACTTACTTTTTCATTTAGATTTTTAATAAATAACAATATTTGTGTAAGCGATTAATGAGAGTTGTCTGCCAAGCGAATTTAGTAATGTAATATATACTGAAGAAGGCCAAAAAACAAAATACATTTTCGTTTATGGTAATCTATGAGAGTTTCTCCTCAAATTTAGGTGCTGAATGAAGTAAAACATTCATTTAGAAATGAAACAATATTGCCTTTTACAGGAAAATAAAATTAAAATATAATAATGTGCAATATTTAATAACTTAACTTAAGAGTAACCAAAACGATTTTAACAGCAATATGGCCGAACATTGTCGCCATTGTCCTTATAAAGTGAGTGTCGACCGAATCTCGTACCAGCGCCCCCTATCTCCGGAACCTCAAACGTACAGGAAGTAATAGTTTACTTGTAGTAAATAATTACTGTAATTCTTATTTCAAAGTTGCATTAGACGATAACCTTTTCTACTTTGCAACGACTCGTTTTACTTGATAGTAATACGTTGTAGGAGTACATTTGAACGTAATGGAGTAGTCTTTGCAAGGTTATGAAGGTCCTGATACTTAAAAGTTTTAATTTAGTAAACAGATAAGAAACAGTGACTTTAAATAATTACTATTATGTCACGAAAAAGAAATGACGACCTTGGAGTCAATTCCGTAAGTAGCTCGGCATAGTTATTATATAATTACTTTACATGGAAAATTACTATAAACTATTACTCTCAGTAACAAATACATACATAATACTTAAAAACGAGTAACACAAAATGTTTATTGATATATTAAGATTATTAGTAATAAATACGTAAAAACTCTTAAAGGCTAGTAGTGGAAATAGTTAAAGCAACTTTAGTGTTAGCTGGGTTTTATATCACAATTTATTTACTAGTTTTGAAGGGCATTGAATAGTGAAATAAAAAAATCAGGTTCGCCTTTAAATTAAAACAGTTGAAGATGTTCTCTCGAATCTGAAACGTTGGATTGGAAAATTAACCTTGTGTTTTTATAGAGCAGAAAAAGTGACAGACAATGTGGAAATTATTTTCATCTCTTATTTCAATTAATCCTAAAATTTTAGGAAAACCATAAAACTGTTAAAAACCAGGCTCATAATCTCATAATCGCAATAAAAGAGCTAAAACTAGAGCGAGGCAAGGCAGGACTCGGTTTGGGCAAAAAGATTAAACCTAATTCTACCTTGCTTCAGTGCCACAACAAAAAAAAACGACGAAATGAACTAACAACTAACAATAAACTAACAACAAATATATTTAAAATTATTGAAAACTACTTAAGGTAAAAAGATTTAGTATACGCGACTCGACTTACTACATGTGGGCTTTGTTAGGAATACCATCCAAATTACCTCTATAGCAGAAGTGGAGGCTGCAGTCCAATCGACACAGGAAAGATTGCAACTTTGTATTGACAATGACGGCCGGCATTGAGCATTTGCGAAAGTAGTTTTTAGTAATTTTAAATATATTGGTTATTATTTTATTGTTAGTTGTTAGTTCATTTCATCGTTTTTCTTTTGTTGTTTCACTGAAGCAAGGTAGAATTCGATTTAATCTTTTTGCCCGAACCGAGTCCTGCTCTGCCTCGTCTTAGCTTTAGCTATTTTATTGGGAAGTTTATGTGATTATAAGACGGAGTTTTAGTATCTTTTGCTCTGTTCCTTTCTTAAGTTTTGTTCTTTACAGTTATGCAAGATTTCTAAAGTTTCTATTAGGGCCTTTTTTTTTCAGTTTTCTGGTTTCCCTAAATTTTTAAAATTAATTGAAATGAAAGATCAAAATAATTTCCACATTGTCACTTTTCTTCTCTACAAAACCGCAAGGCTAGTTTTCGAGTAATTTTCTTAATTTAAATGCGTACCTGGATTTTTTATTTCAGTATTCAATGCCCTCCATAACTATCCAATAAACTGTGATATAAAAGTAATAACGTACCTTTTAATTTTTTTCAGATAATCAGCATTATTTGGAAAATTCCGAAACAACGCCATCTAGTGAACAAAGTCATTACGGTACAATTTATGGCTTCACGAGTAGAGAAAAAAAAGGACCTTTTTGGACACTAAGGTGATTAAAATCGGTTGATATAAAACAGAGATATCTACATTTGCAAGTAGAAATGTTTAACCTTCCTCCACCACTTTATTTTTGAAAATAGACAAAAACCGTCTCAAGTAAAAAAGTGCATAATTGTTTGAAAAATAGAATGCATATATTTTAAATATACCTCAATTATGAAAATTTAAGAGAAAAGTGTCATTTATACTTTTGTGTTGCTCTTACGCCCCCTAGCCGGCAACTTTCGAACTTCAAAATAATTTTCATTTACAAGTTTTCCTATGCACACATATAAATTGCGTTTTCATTCATTTTTCTCTACACAAAAAAAGGGGGAATTTTGAGTTAGGTTCCTTTAAAAATTGTTTTGAGTTGTCCATAAAGATATTAAATTTGATAAATTTGCACCTACTAAAAAAGAGCTTATTTCATAGCCAAATAAAATACAGGGTATTCTATTAAATATGTATACTGTTTTTGCCTACTTTTCGTAACATCTTATATACGCTACAACATTCGTAAAAAAACATTTCAACTTCAATAGGGAAAAAAAAGAAAAGCCCGTTTTTAGTGAAGATCTCAATAGCAAATTAAACAACAGGATTTTAACTTTTTGGGATTTTAACTTTTTGCTTTGATTTGTGTTAAAAAATATTTTTATATTATTACTTTGTTGGTAGTTAAGGAAAATGCCCCCGCACCATAGAGATAAAAAAACGTTTGGCTAGAATAATAAGGTTTTAAAGTTTTATTACGTTATTTAATAAAAACGCAAAAGAGTTATATCCCGATCTTCGCTGCGTAAATAATATATACACTTGTGGTTGTTCAACTACTTCCCAAGCGTGTCGCGGTATAGAATTTTACACATATGAAGGCAAAGTCGACTTGTTCTTTGGGCTCTGTTTTATTAATAAGTACAACATGAGGTCTTTCAGAAATAAAACTGTTTAATATATCTTAAATATATTAAACAGTTTTAAATAATAAATTAGTGCATAGACAGTAAATTATTTGGTAATAACTTATTTCATTTTTTAATTTATTTAGTATTATTGTTTTTGTTATTTATTTTTAAATAAAGAAAAACAAAATTCTCTTCTTTTTCTGTCTCTTCTCTTTAAAATTCTAAATAATTTGCTAAACTCACCGCACATCCTATCAAATATGAACTTGAATACTCAACCGCGTGTTTTAAGAAATATTGCTTTGTTTTTGGAGCCTAACAATAAACTAACAAAAAATATATTTAAATCACTGAAAACTATTTTCGCAAATGTTCAAAATGCCGGCCGTCATTGTCAATACAAAGTTGCAATTTTTTCTGTATCGATTGGACTGCAGCTTCCATCTCTGCTATAGAGATACTGGGGGGTGAGTGTGGGCTGTAGTCCAATCGACACAGAAAAAATTACAACTTTGTACTGACAATGGCATTTTGAGCATTATTCTTATTATTATAAAAGTTTACATTATTAGTTTTTAGTTGATTTCGTCCTTATTTTTTGTTGTTTCACTGAAGCAAGGTAGACCTCGGTTGAATATTTTTACCCAAACCCGGTCCTGCGTTGCCTCGCTCTAGCTTTATAGCTATTTTATTGCAAAGTTTTAGTATTTTTTGTTTTGTTCCTTTGTTAAGTTTTGTTCTTTACAGTTATGCAAGATTACTAAAGGTTAATTTTCCAATCCGACGTTTCGGATTCAAAAGACCATCATCAACTTTCTTAATTCAAATTCGGACCTGGATTTTTTATGTCACTATTCGATTAATTACCAAATGAATTGTGATATAAAAGTCATAGCGTACCATTGGATATTTTTGAAAAAATCAGTATTATTTGGAGAATTCTGAAACAACGCCATCCAGCGGCATTATGGTACAGTTTATAGCTGCACGAGTAAAACAAAAAAAGCACTTTTTTTCGACACCAAGTTGAATATAATCGTTCCATCCAGAACAGTGATATCAACATTTGAAAGTAAAAATGTTTGACCTTCCCCAACCACTTTATTTTTGAAAATAGACAAAAATAGTCTTAAGCAAAAAGTACATAATTGGTTGAAGAATGAAGGCTTATATTTTCATCATACTACAGTTAAAGAAATTTAAGAGAAAATTACACACTTTTGTGTTGCTGTTACGCCCCCTAGAGGCCAACTTTCGAACTTCAGCCGACGTCCTCTATTATTGGACTACCCTGTACATTGAAACCAATAACAATTTATTTATATAATTCACAATTTAGATAAATGCATTTAGATTACAAAATATACAATATTTTATTATTGTCTAAATTCCTGCAGTGAATTGGGCAGTGGAGTAACCGAAAATACCAGCTATTCCCGTCTCCCTCCACCCCATAGTCAAGTTTGGGTGACCAATCCCGATTTAGCTAACAGACTATTGTTATTGATAATGTTTTACATGCATGTGCAAATGCTGTAAAATTTTACAACAATTAATATCAAATCTACCACAGTCTGATTTAACAACTGCAGCTGCTCAATACATCGTTAATATGGTAGTTTCTCGGGGATAAACCTTGGATCTTTTTTTAAAGTTGAGCTAGTTTCGTTTGGCCATTTGATTTATTATGGAATTACCAGCCCATCATCTCAAAATATTGATTTATTTAACTGCTCTTTTTTCAATTGCAAACTGAAATAATATTTATTGAGAAGTGGTTCCTTTTTATTTTTCACTTTTTTAATTTTTATTTTATAAAGGGGTATCAATTCGATACATAGTTAAATAATTTTGCTCAAGTACAGATCAATTAATGCAATAACATCAGCCAAAAAAAAAATATATCTTAAATGAAATTTGAGTTAAGGGAAAACGACTAGCATTACTTAGGCAAATGTGTGTATTGAGTGAACTGTTTTTATTTAAGTCTTATGAAAAGAAGTAATTATTAACAGCAAAACACCAGAGTATCATTTCTTTTTTTGAAAAGTCGCCTATGGAAACAAATTTATATTGTTCAAACGTCGATCGCTTTTGACATATTCTTTTGAAGTAGAAGTGCAAAATGTTTTCTTTGAGTGAAAAGATGTGTGAGAATGTTTGCAGAAACTCCCGCAATAAAGGTAACTCAAAGAATATTAGAAATATGTTTGATAAAACTCCACCGACAAAAACGCAATTAAAACCTCGTATAAAACATTTTGGAATACGGGATCTTTAACACGTAAGAAAAAGCAGTAAATAAAGAAAATTTACTAAACGAGACATTACAAGTTGTGGGGGTAACTCAATTAGATCTAACTTATCAAAAAGAAAAATCGCAGGTTCAAGAAAAATTCCTCGGACCACAGTGCTTACTATTATGACAAATGTACTCAATCTAAGGCCATATAGAATACAAATTTTGCAAGAATCTAAAAAAACTGATTTCCCGAAAAGGGTTCAACTATGCCAGACTTTACAAAAGTTAACAACAACAAACATGCCTTTTGTCGAACCGCTAATAATATCGGATGAGGCTATTTTTCATATAAATGGAAAAGTTAATAAACATACTTGTAGAATATGGGCAGAAGAGAATCCCAGGCAATCTCATGAACACGTCAGAGATTCGCTAAAAGTTAGAATTTGGTATGACTCATTCTTTTTTAAAAATTCAGTTGTAAATTCTCATGCATACGTCGATATGCTGGATAGTATACTCTCAACAAGATGAAGCTACACCGTACTACGCGTTAATTACCAGAGATTGACTAAACAACTTCTTTGAATTCCATTCTTGAATTGAATTCTTCTTTCCATGGGTTATTCGTTCACCTGACCTAATTCTTCCCGATTTTTTTATGGAGGTACGTAAAAGAACGATACTATAATCTGCTACCATAAACTTTAGAGCAATTAAAAACAAATATGGCAACCTAATAGAAGATATTCCCCAAGAATATTTAGTCCATAGTTTTAACAATCTTACTACTAACTTATATAGATGTATTGAAGTCGGAGGAAGACGCTTCCAACATTTGCAATAGTAATTTTTTAATAAAAAGTTTTCACTTTAATATTAATGTTATGTTTCGCTTATGTCACTGTCATTTTATAATTGTGCCATTTAGAAAAATTATCTGTTCAAATGTTAAAAATGTCATCTTAAACCTTTAACTGTCAACTTAGACCTGGTCTAAATTTAAACCTCTTTAGTAAATATGGGTGTTAATGTCTTGTTTTTGGAAAAATTAAATTTTTTATTCTTTGCAGTTTTTTTGTTTTCCATTTTTATTCTACTTCAAAATATGTCAAAAGTGATCGACGCTGGAACAATATGAATTTGTTTCCATTGGCGACATTAAAAAAAAAAGAAAAAAATATTAACCGTGAAATTCTTATAGACATGCAGTATCTTTTTTGGAGCTTAATAAATCCACCATTCTGCAACATAACTATAGCTTGTATTACATTTTTTGAAAAGGGGAAAGACTAAGATTTTGATTTTCAAGAGATATACAGGGTGGTCCATTTAGAATAACAAAGTTGCCTATGAAAGTCAGCCACTTTGTTGTTTTGGTTATAAAAATAAAATGACATATATGCTTCGAATAAAACTATCGGTAAATGAAAAATATTCAGCGAAAACAGCACTTCGGTTTTGTTTTAGAGCTATTTAAGTCCAAAATGAGTCAAAATATGGCTGGTCACCCACGTAAATAATTGAGTATGTAACTTATACGTAATTAGAGATCAACTCGGTGGTCTCATAGTTGGTCAGATCGTCTCGGTAGTATTAGCTAGTAAACCTCTCGAGTTTGGGCTCATCTATTTTCTTTTGACGAGTCTAGTACATAATTTGGTACTCGCGAGCTGATCTAATGAGTTGGATGATACCAAATGATATTGATTCGGTGTTTGGTTTGTTTTGACTAGTGTATACATAACCAGTAATATGTTAACAATATTTTAAGACTAAAAAGTACAAATATATATACATTTTACCCTTGACATTTCAATGACTATTCCAAAAAGCGTGGGACCTTATTTTGCATTTTCGGTTTTGTTGTTGAACCATAAATACAACACAGAAATTAATTTTGATAAATTTGAACTGCTAGATGATAACCAAAAGTATAACATTATTTGCCAGACGAATTACAAGGCTGAGATACTAATAATAGTAATATTTTAACTGCCTGGTATGTCTAGTTCTGTTTTGAATGTATATCCCGCGATTTTACGATGCACATATGCGCTCACTGGCGATATATAACATAAATTATAAATTTCAATTTTGTTTATTATTAAAGTGTTTTGTTTGGACTGAAATCAATTATTGAAAATGTTTTCCCTGTTTGCTAAAGGCGAAAGCTAAACTTAATTGCAATATTAGTGAAGTAACTGATATAGGAAAACATGTTTTCATGTTTGTTATGTTATATTAAGCCACCCCCTCATATTTTTATTGCCTTTCAACACTCCTTTCATTTATTCTGTCAAGTTTACTTTCGACCAATATAAAACTGATAAAAATTTAAGATTTGTAAAATAAAAATCTAGGACTCCACTTATAGTGAACTGGCAAAGCAAATATAAGTAGAATCATTTCAAACCTTATATTTGTGATCAGGGTTTTACTTCCGCCTGTATCAAAAATAATTTGAAACCGCTGTGAGGAAGATTTAGGTTTTTTTCTGTTTAGGTACGTAATTTCTAATATTTACTAACGTAAAGTAGTTTAAATTAGGGTAAAGCTGCGTAATGAGGAACCGATTTAGGTGCCTTTTACAAAATTTCGAATGCTTTTCACAATTTTCGAAAACACTTAAATTTTGCAAATTCAATTTATTTTTTTCTTGGCTTTTACTTAAAAAAAAACAAATTTAACTTTTTTTATTTCCCACAAGAAGGGGATCTTAAACACTGATGAGCTCTAAAAAGAGCAAAACCGCCATCGTCGTTTGATTAAAATTGATCATTGCCACTGTGGCATTGCAGGACATGTGCCAGGTAAGGATCGTAGTGACCTTGTTATGACGTTTATGTAATTGAAAATAAAATATATTAACATTTTCAGATATTCATTCGTTTTTTTTTTAAATGCAGACCTGGAATTTAAAATTCGTTTTTTTACGAGTATTTGACCTTCCAAAACTTATGTATTGCACGAATACGTTTAAACTAATTAAAAACATTCGCCGAAATTTGCATTTTCCATCAATCTCTCACAGAATCTCTTGTTGGGAAAATGTTAAATTTGATGTCCAATTATTGAGTGTTATTACATAGTTAGTTTTAAAATGTCGAATGATACCAAAAAATAAAAAAAATTTCAAGTTCTATTTAAAAAATAGAACCTCAAAAACCAAACATCGTATGTCATTTCTCAGACCGCCATATTGTTGCAAATATGATAATAAGAAACACAAATTTATTTTCCTGCTTGCGTGTGGAAAAACATCTTATACGCAGCTCAAAAGGAAACTAAGTTTGTGCATTTTCATACTTTAATTTTTTTGTATTGAGTTAACAATAATACCAAAATAAACTTATATTTGCTAACGAATTACATGAAAATTAAATGTGCAATTTGTTACGTTTCGAAGAGTTAACACCGATACAGTCATTTTTTCGAGTTCTTCGGTTTTAGAAAATGTCTCACCTGATGTCACTTCTTGTCTTACCACTACTGAAGTGGACGAAGAAGGTTCTTCCAATTCTTGATTTGACCGCTTGTCATTAACAGCGACAGCATTTGTTGGTTTGGAATTTTTTTTATTCTCAACCGATTCTTCAATGCCTGCAATGATTCAGTACCGTTGAGCTCTTCGAGCCACTATGTCCCTTTGAGAACTTATATTTGCTCCAGTATTGGCTAACATAGTGGCCGAGAATCTCCTGAAACAGTGCCCAGTATAGTTTTCTGGGTTTGGAAGACTAGAAATGTATTACTAGATATCTCCCGACAACTTGTCTCGAGTACCTTCCTTTCTGGCAGGAAACAAATAAACGCTTACTTCGTAATTATTGGGATTACACACTACGAAACTTTTTGAATTTTTACCAGTATATCTTCCCTTTATTCGATGTCGCTCACAAGCAAGTTTGCTAGTTCTGCTCTTCTGCAAGCTCCAGCAATGCGGAGAATTATTGCTACCAATCTGAGGTCTCTGTAAAACATTTTTCGATATCAATCTTCTTTAAAACTTTGAACTTTTTGGCCTGAATCCAACATTTGTTCTCTTGATAAATGATATCAATTAGTAATATTGGCTTATATCTACGTTTCTACGAAGTTTTAAAGAGTGCTTCAACATTGAAAACTTTGACCATAGCGTGTATGGTTCAAAACTTTTTGAAAGATGAGAAAAATTATCGAGGAATACCTCTTCTTTTAGAGACAAAGTTTTCTTCTTTTTACACAATTTTGAAAGGTGTCATACTCCGTCATATCTTGCGCGTGACTTCTCTGGAATAAGTTGCTCTTTGGTGGATGCCGCGTTAGCGATAATGCAATCGAAGAACTCTAAATCTTCACTTTCGGAGTCCACTTCGGAGACAAACGTGACACAAATAAGACAAACTTAAAAAAACGCTTTATTTGACATGTGTTTTTTAGTCCCATAGTGACAACAACAGAACAATTCGAGTAGTCTTAGAAACCAACAGGTTATAATACAATCCATACAAATAATACTATAATATAAAAGATGCCAACATTTTCTATTGTTTTACCCAATAATTACAAAATTTTATTAAAAACAAGCCTATTTTTACGAAAGTAAGAAAAATGTTGTACCTAACGTGCAAAAAGTGCCTTTTCCACCCTCGGTGCAATTGCTAGATTTTGTATTTGGAACGGGAAAGTACCTCTTTCCGCACTTGTTAGATAAATTACAAAAATCTACATTGTTCCAGAAATCTCAAAAACTACACTACTTGCTGACTGTTCGGAAAATTCACCATAATCGTTCTTAATTAAAAAATCAAGTTAACGGACTTTTCGAAATTTTGAACATTTTTAAAAATATCGCATTTTTTGAAACTGTTCCTATTTGACATTTAATTAACTAGTTTAAATATTTTTGATTCAGGTTTTAGAAATATTGAACCTTAAAAAATAAGTATTTCTCTTGGAGCCAGAAATGCTATTATTTACATTTTTTAACTTAAAATTAAGTGCGTTTGTATAAAATTGATTCGTATTTTTATGAGACAAATGTCCATTCCTAATACCTATCCTTAAAATATTGTCGATTTATTTAACAATTGAGGCCATAACTGGAAAAATCCCTATATAATTAAACAAAATTTATATTTCATTGAGATTCTTTGCTCCCAAGAAACATAAACAACAAGTTTTTATTTACATACATGGAGAAAAAAAATCATTTTAGAATTAGAACTTAAAACAAAAAAATTCCGATGTAAATTTCTTTCTTTTTCTACAAGGCCTTGAAATAAACTCTAATACATTTTAATTCTCCTATCAGCCGATAACATTAACTAATGTAGAATTAATTTCTGGGCACCCTGTATAATTCTCGTACACTCTGGGTTGGAAAAACCTTAGAAAAGTTAAGGATCAATAAAATATGACTTGTGAAGAAATGTGTTTTAGGTCGACTGTTGAAAAGCTAAAGGCTTACATGTAGAAAAAACCTAAATTAAAAAAAAATCAAAATATCGAAAAATCTGTAAAATTGTTTTTTTTGGAAATTCTCGGAATGGTTGACATTTAAAAAAAATTGCACAGTTTTATTGTGCACCCGCTATTACAAACTTCTTACCTTAAGTTAGTTTGACGTTAACTGCTTAATTCAACAAAATTTGTAAAAAATATCTTAAAATCGCAAATTTTTTTCGTAACATTACACATTCAAATTTCTTCAAAAAGTGGCTTGCTCACTTATTATGTTCAGCAGTTTAACAGAATTTATCAAATTTTGGAAATAGTACCTAAATCGGCTTTGGACTGCGTCGGTACAGGATACTTTAGGCCACACAGGATGTTAATAATATATATTTATACCTTGGCAAGAACGGAGAAAACAATAATGTTTTAAGTGTCCTGTAGTACATACAGTTTTTCGTCGACCAGCTACATCATATCTCTAGCACCACCTATAAAATTTTATGTATCCTGTCTCCCCTGTTTTCAAAAGAATTTTATACCGAAATATCACGCGATACTTCCAAAAAACTATTTATGAGTGTTTGGTGTGAACAAACTCGGTCTGTGGCCTCACCCATATTGTTCCCCTTCGTTAATTGCCCAAAATATAATGACATATCTCTTTAATGAAATAATAAACGTTAAAATTGTGTTAGAACTTAATTAAGACTAAACTTTTAAGTGCTATTAAACAGATAAATTTATAGATGTGGATTTCGGCGCTTTTTATTCATTTTGGAAAACTGCTTTTATATAACACTTCGGTATCCTCAAAAGGACATTCTAAAATTATTAGTAATTAGTCATTTTTTTTTAATAAATGGTAAACATGAAACCTTTACAATTTTTACTTCCCTCATAAGAAGGAGAGATTCTTCACATTTCAGATTTCAGATGCCAAAAAACACGTTTTCTCAATCCTATCTGTCTGTCTGTCTGTTTGCTTCGGCAAAGCTAATTGACTTCAAATTGTGGTCGTATGGCGATAATATTTTGATAAAAATCCAATAAAGCAAAACAAAATATCGGCCTAGTAAAATATTAAAAAATATATTACTAAAAAGGGAATGAACTGGTAATATTTTGATATGAATACAGGATTAACAGAACAAAATGGCGGCTTAATAAAATGTTTATAGAATCAATATGAAAAACTTTTCTAGATTCAAATTTTGCGCTAGAATTAAATTTAATATAGAGACAAACTGATAAAATTTTTGTAGGAATTCAAGACAATAGAATAAAATGCCGGCCAAATAAAATATTTAAAAAATTAGCTTAAAAAAACCCTTATCAAATGGACTTTAAATTTTGCGCAAAAATTGGATGTGATGTAGAGATAACCTCGTAAAATTTTTGTACACGGATTCAATATGGTGCAACAATATGGCGGCCTAATACAATTTTGAAAAATATTCTACAATTGATTTTAAATTTTGCCCAAAAATTAATTTGGTGGAAACTGCTAAAATATTGGTACGAATCCAATATGGAAAAACAGAATAGCAGCCTATTTATGTTTTTGAAAAAAGCAATACAAAAAAAATCAGTATATTTCCTTTACCTTTCCTTTTATGTGGTTATTAACCATACTGAATAGTAAAATATGGCCCTATTTAAATTCGCAAATAGGCATATATCTTTCACTTTTTTAGTAATTTGGTGAAATCAACTTTGTCTATAAAAATAAAAGAAAATACAAATTATACATTGCCCACAAAAAGTATCTCATAACTTGTTATTTACCTATATTTTTTTACATTTTGTGTAATTGTTAAAAATTTGTTATTTCATTTATTTTGAAGATTATATTTGCAAAATGTTATCACCGTAACTTCAAACCAAATGTATTTTTTTCTTCATACAAAGCCTTTTCAGCCATTTACGGATTGAATTTTATAAAATACTTCCTTAGTGCACCCCTAGGGTACTCAAAGAATATTTATATTTAGTATTAATATAAAAAAATATATAATTAATTCAAATTTGGAAAACTCTATTTTTTTTCAATCGTTTTTACAACGAAGGCAATGCTTTCTTGTCTGTACAGAGTGTCAATTAAGTACTTATACAAACTTTAAGGGGTGATTCTTTGACTAATTTTAAGTTTCAAAGTTCATACGCACATGGGTCTGAAACGGCTTTGTTCTAAGATACAGGGCGTCCAAAAAAACAATTTTATTTGTTTTTTTCCTTATATTTTTGTTAAGGAACTCAAAGAATATTTATATTTAGTATTAATATAAAAAAATACATAATTAATACAAATTTGAAAAACTCTATTTTATTTTTTTTCAATCATTTTTACAACGAAGGCAATCCTTTCTTGTCTGTACAGGGTGTCAATTAAGTACTTATACAAACTTTAAGGGGTGATTCTTTGACTAATTTTAAGTTTCAAAGTTCATATGAACATGGGTCTGAAACGGCTTTGTTTCTAATATACAGGGCGTCCAAAAAAACAATTTTATTTGTTTTTTTCCTTATATTTTTGTTAAGGAACATGACAATTGGACAAAATTTGAGATTTTGGGTATATTGATGACGAGAAATTCAAATATTAGCTCAGTTTTTTATTTAATGTTAGAGGGCGCCACATACAGTGTTGTTCCTGAATTTAATTAACCATAACTTTTTTGTGAAGCTTTTTATGTCATTTTTGACTACGCAGACAAATTTCCATTCAATTTTACATAAAAAAGTTACTCTTAGTATCTGTCGCTAAAAGCAGCCGTTTTGGATAAAAAAGGGTTTGAAGTTAAATCTGCGTTGAAATTTTTTAAATTGAATCATTTCCAAGATTTTGAAAAATAAGTGAAAAAATTCTTTTTCAAAATCATGTGCTATGTTACTCTATCACATTAACATATCACAATTACCAAATTAGTGAAAATCGGATAAAAATAATAAACTCGTAAAAATGTGCTGTATCTTTCCTCTGCAGCCGCAGTACACAAGAAAATAGTATAGGTGAATCCATAGCAGGCCTTGGAAAACAATTGAGAGGTTTCCATGGTAGCAGAATCAGTCATATCAGTTGATATAGTATAAAACAAGTAGTTTTTTATCATTTGGCATTATAAATAATAATTTATCGTGTGGTTTGTCCAAAATGATTCCAATACACCAACGCAGAAATGACAGACATTCATTTTACTTATGGAAGGGCTCGCGGTAATGCACAAGCTGCAAGACGAATGTATCAGGAGCGATTTCCTCAAGTGGTGCCACACGTCCAAACTTTTATTAATATTCACGCCAGACTTTGTGAAACTGGCAGCTTTAAAAGGACAACAGATGTTCCAGGAAGACCTGCAAGAGTTCGAACACTTGAGATTGAAGAAGCTGTGTTAAACAGAATTGAAAAAGACCCGTAAACTAGTACACGGAAAATAGCTCTTGAATTGAATATTACACACACACTTGTTTGGCAAAGTTTAAGGTCCCAACAACTTTATCCTTATCATATGCAACGTATGCAGGCTCTATTACCTAGAGATTTTCCCCTCAGACTCGATTTTTGTGTTTGGTTACGTAATAGATTAGTACGAACCCCGGATTTCTTAACTCATGTGCTTTTCACAAATAAAGCCTCGTTTTCTCGAAATTCGATAATTAACTTTCATAATAACCATATCTGGGTTGAAGATAATCCGAATGCTATGCGCGTCAATTTCTGGACGAGAATTACCCTAACCGTTGGATAGGAAGAACTGGACCACAACCCTTGCCTCCCAGATCAACAGATTTGAATCCTTTGGATTATTTTCTGTGGGGTCACTTGAAGCCTTTGGTTTATAAAAGTCCAGTCCAAAATGAACAACATCTAAGAAATAGAATATTTGAATCTTGTGCCATTATCAATCAGACGCCCGGTATATTTGAAAGAGTTCGGCAATCAATGTTAAGGCGACTTATTGCATGCGTTGAAGTAGGCGGTGGTCATTTTCAACAATTATTGTAAAATAATGTTATTAACTAGTTTAGTTTTAGTCTTGTAAATGATTTAAGTTTTTTACCTGATAATACAATCAATAAAAGATATATTTTTTTTGCTTATTTTACAAACCCTTTTTTATCTAAAATGGCTGCTTTTAGTGACAAATACTAAGATCACCTTTTTTATGTAGAATTAAATGGAGAATAGGCCTAGTCAAAAATGACATAAAAGGCTTCACAAAAAAGTTATGATTAATTAAATTTAGGAACAACACTGTATGTGGCGCCCTCTAACCTTAAATAAAAAACTAAGTTAATATTTGAATTTCTCATCATCAAAATACCCAGAATTCCAAATTTTGTCCCAATTGTCATGTTCCTTAACAAAAATATAAGCAAAAAACCAAATAAAATTGTTTTTTTGGACGCCCTGTATCTCAGAAACAAAACCGTTTTAGACCCATGTTCATATGAACGTTTCATCCTAAAATTAGTCAAAGAATCACCCCTTAAAGTTTGTACAAGTACTTAATTGAGACCTATTGTATGCACGCCATTGACAAAGAAAAACTTGTTAGAACAACTAAATATTAAAAAGATTAAAACCAGAGCCCATTTCTCCATTATAACCTTTTGTAGAAAAAGGTAAGCCAGTTAAGACTTTAATCACGTGAAAATCTCTTGGTTACAAAAGTACAATCTTTTCTTTCCAAAATGATAAGGATTTCTGCAGCTTTTATTCTATTTGTATCCGATTGAAACCTTCAGTATGTTTCTCAATAAAAAAAAAACATATATTTTGTTCCTAAACTCTCCAATTAACAAGGAACTGCAGAAAATACTTTAAATTTAAAAGTTGAAATTTAAAATCTACTAATGGAAATTTTGACCAGTTTTCTTTAAAATAATACTTTGACAGCTAGGTTAGTCATTTTTGTAAATTTTGAAAAGACTATAGTGCAGAAAAAAAGCATTGAAAGTAATTTTCTTTCTAATAATAGAGGCTATACTGACGAATATATTCTATATTTTACAAGTTGCATCTTTCAGTCAAAATAGTAAAATTTATAAGACATTTTTGTAATTTTGATACCCGATAAAAACAGTTCGTATCTTTTAAAGTACAGATCAAATTTGTTTAAATGTGTATAAAACATTAGACTTAACTTACAATCACTTAACCCCATACATGAGATCAATGAGTTTCCATGTATTCAATATACGATGAAATATTGTTTAAAACTGTTCTTGAAGTATAGCCATTATTCAGTTCCAAAGATAGTAACCTTTGTTAACAATGACATTTATAAAATAGGCCACCGCTTCCTAATTTAACGCTCTGAACCCTTCTAAAAATACTTATTTATGTTTATTACGCGGGTGGTATTTTGAAAAGCCACGTTCATGTGCCACTTATATCACAACTTTCCGAACACAATCTGGTTCAAGTAAAAATATATCGAATATCATCCACATAGCCTAATAAAACATTTTTATCGATTTAAAATGTTTGCTGGTTCCAACCTAAATAAATATGAGCCGATAAAATAGGTATAATGTAAATAAGTACTATTTTTTTCTCTATTTGAAACTGAATAGAAATGAATGATATTGGTCAATATTGTATGTTGTATGATTTCTAAATTTATTAGTGAGTATATTACTTAGGTACGACTTTTATTGATTCGTATTGATCCATACCAATAAAAAGTGTCTATAAACACCCTTTCCCTTCGGCAAACTTGAAAATTATAGTATGTGCTCATTGTTTCTTTCATGGTTACTGTAAAGAATATAAATATAATAAGAATTAAACTGAAATATTACAAGATTCCAAAGGATTTGTTATATTTTAAAAATGGCGATAAGATATAGATACAGTATAATCCATAGTTATATAGAGTGTCCAAAAAAAACACGAAAAAGTAAAGTACTTTCAACAAAAACGATCTTCGGGAAAATAGTGTAATCATAGATTACATTAAATGCATCCAACTGACTTACCTGAAAATTAAATACTTCATTTTATTAGAAACAACTCGTTGAGATTTTTAGAAAAATTTCCATATGAAATAACCTCGTAAACAATAAATTCAAAATATATATATATATATATATATATATATATATATATATATACATATATATATATATATATATATATATATATATATATATATATATATATATTTTTGTCGGTATTTTCTTGGGTATAGGTTAATATAAAACCAGTTCTATAATTTTACATCGACGTTTTGCTCACCATATTGAGCTTTCTCAAGATGAAAATTTATTTCCTAAAAAGACACATATATATAGTTAAAAAACATAAAATTATCAAATTTAACCACATTTTTTTAAAAAACATTACATCTAAGTTTATCTGTACAAACAAACTAAGACTTTACAATATACAGAATACACTTAACAGAAAATTAAAATTTTTATTTGCTACGTACCTTGAAAATGACATGTTAATCCTAAACGGAATCGAGATTAACAGTGATTTCTATAGCATTGGAATGCTGTTAGTTTATAAGAAATGATACATTTTTTTCCTTTTTTTTAAATTTTATATATGATATATGTTTGGGTTTCTGCTATTTATATGTACAGGATGTTATGTGAGAATAGCTTTTTCTTTGGAATAAACTTACTTAGAAATTAAATTATGATAAATTTGCCTTAAGTTGTTGATATCTTTTTTATCATTTACAGCATTTTTCTCCTTTTTAATCTGAATCATTTCTTTGATTGTTAGTTTCCGGTAATTAGTTTCCTGATCCAGAATTTGTGTTTCTTTAAAAATGGAACTCGTGTTTTTCTGAAAGTTCGTGTTTGTGGAGTGCAGTAGAGGCATTTTTTGTATATTTGTGACCGTTTAATCTACTATCTAAATATTGTGTTGTCATTCCAATATACTTTTTTGAGCAATTTAGACAAGGAATTGAATACACCAAATTTGATTTCTTTTTATTTATTACCATGCTTTTCAAAGGCGTGTAAAGACTTTTTAATAAATTATGAGCTTTATGACAGACATGTATATCATGTTTAGATAAGATGTGATTTATTTTTTCCGATAGACCGTCTGTGTAGGGCATTGCAATGTACTTTGTGTTTAGATTTTTTTCTTTTTCAGCTTTCTTTATATTGTTATAGAATAAATGTGTCCTTTGTTTAAAAATTCGTAATATGATTTTCTCAGGATAATGGTTATTTAATAAAGTTTCTTTAACTTTCTTTAAAATCTCAGGCCGATATTCTGGAGAAGTAAGTGAAATAGCACGATCGGTCAGACCTATTACGACGCTATTTCTTTGGTTCTTAGGATGATTGGAGTTAAAATTTAAGTATCGACCTGACCATGTTTTTTTCGTATACCATTTAGTTTTGATGTTTTTATCAACTTTGTTTCTTATTAGCGTTAAGTCCAGAAAGTTTATTTGATTTTTGTCTTCAATTTCTGATGTAAATTTTAATTTGAGGTGAAAGTTATTAAAAGCATTTAATAGATCGTTAATATTATTTTTTGGAACGGCAGTCAAGCAATCATCTACGAATCTTTTAAAAAAAGGCAATGTAAAATCAAGTTTACTTATCACGTTCTCCTCTAGGTATTCCATAACCAATTGTGCGACAATGGAGGAAATAGGAGAACCCATAGCGCAACCATCTAATTGTTGATAATATTTGTCTGCATACTGGAAATAATTGTTATTCAAGGTAATGTTAATAGCTTCTAAAAATTCATTCAAAGGCAGTGTTGTGTGTGCTTTTAGTTCGTCCCATTTTTGTCTTATTATCTCCGATAAAAGTTCATTTGGAGTTCATCGGAGATAATAAGACAAAAATGGGACGAACTAAAAGCACACACAACACTGCCTTTGAATGAATTTTTAGAAGCTATTAACATTACCTTGAATAACAATTATTTCCAGTATGCAGACAAATATTATCAACAATTAGATGGTTGCGCTATGGGTTCTCCTATTTCCTCCATTGTCGCACAATTGGTTATGGAATACCTAGAGGAGAACGTGATAAGTAAACTTGATTTTACATTGCCTTTTTTTAAAAGATTCGTAGATGATTGCTTGACTGCCGTTCCAAAAAATAATATTAACGATCTATTAAATGCTTTTAATAACTTTCACCTCAAATTAAAATTTACATCAGAAATTGAAGACAAAAATCAAATAAACTTTCTGGACTTAACGCTAATAAGAAACAAAGTTGATAAAAACATCAAAACTAAATGGTATACGAAAAAAACATGGTCAGGTCGATACTTAAATTTTAACTCCAATCATCCTAAGAACCAAAGAAATAGCGTCGTAATAGGTCTGACCGATCGTGCTATTTCACTTACTTCTCCAGAATATCGGCCTGAGATTTTAAAGAAAGTTAAAGAAACTTTATTAAATAACCATTATCCTGAGAAAATCATATTACGAATTTTTAAACAAAGGACACATTTATTCTATAACAATATAAAGAAAGCTGAAAAAGAAAAAAATCTAAACACAAAGTACATTGCAATGCCCTACACAGACGGTCTATCGGAAAAAATAAATCACATCTTATCTAAACATGATATACATGTCTGTCATAAAGCTCATAATTTATTAAAAAGTCTTTACACGCCTTTGAAAAGCAAGGTAATAAATAAAAAGAAATCAAATTTGGTGTATTCAATTCCTTGTCTAAATTGCTCAAAAAAGTATATTGGAATGACAACACAATATTTAGATAGTAGATTAAACGGTCACAAATATACAAAAAATGCCTCTACTGCACTCCACAAACACGAACTTTCAGAAAAACACGAGTTCAATTTTAAAGAAACACAAATTCTGGATCAGGAAACTAATTACCGGAAACTAACAATCAAAGAAATGATTCAGATTAAAAAGGAGAAAAATGCTGTAAATGATAAAAAAGATATCAACAACTTAAGCCAAATTTATCATAATTTAATTTCTAAGTAAGTTTATTCCAAAGAAAAAGCTATTCTCACATAACATCCTGTACATATAAATAGCAGAAACCCAAACATATATCATATATAAAATTTAAAAAAAAGGAAAAAAATTTATCATTTCTTATAAACTAACAGCATTCCAATGCTATAGAAATCACTGTTAATCTCGATTCCGTTTAGGATTAACATGTCATTTTCAAGGTACGTAGCAAATAAAAATTTTAATTTTCTGTTAAGTGTATTCTGTATATTGTAAAGTCTTAGTTTGTTTGTACCGAAAAACTTAGATGTAATGTTTTTTAAAAAAATGTGGTTAAATTTGATAATTTTATGTTTTTTAACTATATATATGTGTCTTTTTAGGAAATAAATTTTCATCTTGAGAAAGCTCAATATGGTGAGCGAAACGTCGATGTAAAATTATAGAACTGGTTTTATATTAACCTATACCCAAGAAAATACCGACAAAAATATTTCATAAGGTTAAAGAAAAAAACGAATATATATATATATATATATATATATATATATATATATATATATATATATATATATAAGTTACACGCGTTACAATTGATTTTAAATTTTGTCCAAAAATGAATTGCGACATGGGTGAAAACTGCTAAAATATTGGTACGAATCCAATATGGAAAAACAGAATGGAAGCCTATTTATGTTTTTGAAAAAAGGAATACAAAAAAGTCTTGGATATTTTGAATGGAACCCCCTCTTCTTACTGATTATAAATATACTAAGTGTGTTACCTTCATATTTAAAAACAACAAAGAAAATTATTCAAAATCCTAAGAGGCAGTATACTTCTTTTAATTATATTATTGTGGTAAAAATTAGAATGTTTTTTCTTGCCTCTAAAAGCAAGGTTTTTGCCGATTTCGTCGATTGTTTTTAAAGATAAAGATATCAAACCTGCTATAATCATAATTAGCGAGAAGAGACCCATTTAAAAAGAACAACGATAATATACAGAATATGCTCAATTTTTCCTTTCCAGTTGTCATATATGCATTCTATTTATAAAAATTATGGTTCAGAGAAAATCTTAACACACTTGTATTTATTATTTCTTTCCATACGTTGAAATAGAAGTTGTAGACCTGTTCAAAATATAAAGAGAAGTATTGTACATATTAAAAAATTGTTTGGTATTTTAGATATATGGAATAACTACTCTTTATCAACATGTTAAATTTTAAATTATATTTTTTAGGTAATAAATAGTTAAAACGTATCAAATTTTCACCTTCTTTAGTTAAACCTATTATACTAAAAAAATCAACGGTGGTCTTAAATTTTAAATTGCTATTTTAAAATGAAATGTATTATCAAGTATTATTTTTTTAAAGCTTAAAACAAACAGGAAAAGATTGCTTACAAATAGCTAGAGTTTTCCATTAAAAAAAACATGACTGAGGGTTATATCCAAAAAATGATAGCTTATAGAACAAATCTGACAGCTTTACTGTATTCTGCGTAACCAACTAAATAAGATTCAGTTCTTACTTTTCCGATAAGTTGAAGGATAAGCTTGGTAATATTCTCAATTTTATCCACTATCTTAGAAGTGAAGCGGACTATGAAAATTCCTATTAGGCATCATACGTTTTGCACAATCTCTCTCTTTTTACTAATATCGGAAATAAAGTAAAACCAACGAAAACCTCAGTTACGCTGAAGACATTGGGTTTCCATTTCCGGGCTCCTTATCAATAAACTTTCTCTGTTGTAACATAAAGCAACCACGACACCTAGTACTTCGTGTCTAGAGTAAAAAAAGTATCATCATAACAACTTTACAATTTTAAAATGTAACTTCAAAACGACCTTGTATTATACACATATTTTACCAACTATAAAAAAATACTTCTTTTGACCTCTTTAATATCGAAGTAATCAAAAAATGGGAATGTACTAGCAGAGATTTTTTTATTAACAAGGGAATAAGGTATGTTTGTAATATTTGATAATAATTTTGCACCGTCGCGGTATAGTAAGAACGTTCTGCAATTGACACAAATTACATATTAAAAACGAAATTTAGCCGACAACCAAAATCCATTTAAAGTGTGCCTGCTTCTTTATTGGTAGCAAATACTACAAAAAACTGGTTTCTTGTCTTCGTTTGAGAGTTTTTAATCCCCGTTAAAATTCTATCTATGAAATTAATTGCTCTTTAGTGTTAATCTTATTATAGTGGTCTATGATATATAGCGATGATTCGTCTCATCTGTGTTTAACATTCTCATAAAACCAAAGTGCATATGCTTGAAATACAATGTGAAGATAATTTATTATATTTGCTTTCTGAATGATCACTTTTGTTTGTGGTTCATTCGATACAACGTTACACAATAAAAATTTTATTGGATATATTTCTAAAGTAAACGGGTTTCCGAATGATACCCAAAAACCGCGAAACTGGCATAATTAGAAAGGAAGATCTTGCCCACCTTTAATCCGCTTGTGACTGTACCAACATGTTACCAAATGTACTATTGCAAAATATTTTAGGGTTATCTAATGACATATTAAATAATTAATAATAAGTAATGATGTTTATTTCTCTACCAACGATCCTTCCGAAATTTGTTCACAACTCTCGGATGCAATCCAGTTAGGTGTAGAAATAATAAACTTCGGTTTTCAAAATTCTCCATTAACGCTATACTAGAGAAAATCCGTACTTATACCAATTTCCTTACGAATCCTACTTTAGAAAATCCACAGGCTGAAAACGAGGCACGAAGTCATTACAATCGCCTTATTTTTGACAGGAAAATTGCCTTCGACATACAAGGTTTTTCCTTATAATTTGCCATCCCTTTAAATCGTTTAATTCAAAAGATATAAAAAAATGTTTAATACGAAATTTGTGGGATTTCATCTGAAGATTTACACAGCGCGAAAATCAAAAACAAATGACTATCGGAAAATATAGAAATCACCATGAATTTTGTAATTTTAAACGGAACACCCTATAAATTTGTAAATTTTTAGATGCGCCTCATTGTCCTCTTTTCAAAAATATATAACATGTATATATTTAGAACAGTAGTTTTTGAGCTATTCACCTTCAACGTAACACATTATGAGGTGCTTAACTTACTTTATTGGATTTAGATAGCCGTGAGTGGCCGTGGGTGCAATTCGGCCATTATGATTCGTGAATCACTCTAGCCTTGAAATGTCAAATGAAACCAAAATTACCTATTCTTTTTGAATGAAAATAATATATTTTATTTGCGTTTTACGTTCAGTTTATATATTTATAGCACATTAAATATTAAAAGTTATAAAAAAACAACTAGTTTATTCTGATATAAGTAATATAATAAATGTAATTAACAAACAACTAATACAAATGCTAGTGAATATACAAAGATAACAATAACATTTATAAAATCTGCATTATAAGTTATTTATATGACCACAAAAAAGTATCTGGCCTTGCCTTCCGGTCTATAAACCATAGCGACTCTTTAAAAAATTGGTAATCGCTTGGACATTGTGAGGCGGTGCGCCATCTTGGTGTCAAATGAATCTAGTGTACTGGTGAATGGGAAGTGTCTCTAAAAGGCGATTTATTTCATTATTTAAAAAATCTAAATAGCGTTCGCCTGTCAAAATACCCTAAAAAATAATTGGCTCAATAATTTGTTCTCCTAATATGCCGCACCACACATGCAACGACTTATGCCCTTGCTTCTTTCTGTCTTCAATTACGTGTGGATTTCGGGTTGCCCAAAAATGTGTTTTTTTTCTGTTAAACATTCCGGCTGTAATGAAAGTAGCTTCATCAGACCACAGAGTTTTGTTAAAAAATTGGTCATGTTCTCGAAATCTCCGAGCATCTCTTGACAGGATTGAAGTCGTTCATTTATATTATTTTCTATTAAGTATTGCACTGGCCTAATTTTGTAGGAATGATAACCAAATTTTTTCGAAATCCTATGAATTGTTTTCTATCATTTCCCTATAAGTCTTGAAACGTGGGGAATTGACCGATGCAGATTTTCAAAAAATAACTTCATGTTTATTAGCTGAGATCCTTACAAAATAATTCGCCGCAAATTGTACTTTAATCCCTTCTCTTCACTTTATCTCAAGGGTTAAAAAAGTTCGACATATTTTCAACACATCTAATACCAAAAAGTCTTCGGGCCTCGATGGTATTCCGGACACAGTCATAAAAAAGGTGCTTCTGAAGCTAGAAATATACTCGGGTACAGCCTATTCCAAAAAAGGGATCCAAAAATCTTTTCTCTAAATTACTTTGAAAAATATAAACTATCCAGGACAGGAAATACGGCTTCCGTTACCAAAAGATTCACAGCAGATCTTCTTTCCTTCGTAACCCACAACTGGAACAAGTCCATCTAATGCCATAGAGATGTCTAAATTATTACCCTTGACATATCCAAAGCATTTGATCAAGTCTGGCATAGTGAACTTCTTAACAAACTTCCTTCCTAGGATGTTCCTTCGAAACTTCGTACTTGCATTGCCAGTTTTCTTTTCATCAGAAGCATTTCTGTAGTGGTTAATGGCCATCCATCTGAATTTCACAAGCTCAGTGCAGGCGCTCATCGGGGTTTAGTATTCACATCTATCCTATTCCATCTGTACATCAATGATGTGCTTTTTTCTTCCAGCAATTATATTCACGCCTATTCTGACCATAGCACACTCCACTCGAACATGCACCTGTTTCCAAGACGTAGAGTAATGACTTTATCCCTAACCAAGAATCTCATGAAAAACGTAGAATGGGGAGCGAAGAAACTTGTCCAGAGACTAAAACAAAACTACATTTACTATTTCACAAATTATCTTCCAGTACCCATACCATTCAAATGTATAATGAAATTCTTGAAGCCGGAGATTCCTTTAGCCTATAGTTAGTATGATCACTCACATCATCTTAATTGTCACAGCAGCGGCGAAGAAATTGGGTTTAGTTTTCTGAGTTTGAAAATACATTTTTTCTGCCAACTTGTACAGCCTTTACAATTTGCAAATTAGACCCAGACCCAGCCTTACCATTCTGGACTCACACTCACAGCTTGCATCACTAGAACTGAAACAAATTGTGGCCGATCTATCTCTGTTGTTTGGGAGAAACTACTAGGGATTCTTTTGTAATTAATGAATTACCATCCATTATATCTTTCTTAGTCATTCCTGCCAGGGAAACATGAGCATCGACTCACATGCATGCAGTTCCAAAGATCAAGGACGTCTCATTTTGCTCGATCCTTTATTCCCAGAGCATTCTCTTTATAGAACGTGTTATTAACAGCAAAGGCCTTGCTATCTACATGAAATGCTTATCTGATTTCGGATCATAGCTTAGTTTTTTGCGAACTGAAGTTTCAAAAACAAAGAAATATACCAAAAATTATAGAGATAAGGGACTTTAAATATTTTAATTACAATAACTTTTTATATGATCTTCAAAAAATATCGTGGGACAATATTCTATACCTAGCCAGTGTTGATGAAAAGGTGGAGTTTCTAAGTAGAAATATTCTAAATTTGTTCGATACACACGCCCCTATCAAAGTAATTCGTGTAAGTAAACCAAAAATGCCATGGCTTACTGATGTCGTTAAAGAAATAATGAAGCAACGAGACAAAGCTCTCTCAAAATTCAAAAGGTCTAAATCTGAACAAGATTGGCTACAGTATAAACAGCTCAGAAACAACACATTGTCAAGTTTGCGTCGTGAAAAGAAAACTTATCTTAACCGATCGTTTCAAATTAATGCAAAAAGGGGCTGGAAGTCTTTAAACACTCTTGGTGTAAATAATAAACATAAAAATATTATTCCTAAAAATCTCTCTAACCCTAATGAAATTAATAACTATTTTATACAAGTTCTAAATGATAATACCAGTAATAACTTCACAGAACAAATTAATTACTACAAATTAAATAAGCACCCTTCTAATCAGAGCTTCAAGGTTATGCTTGTGTCTCCAGAGGAAATTGAAAATGCCGTAAACTCCATAAAATCAAATGCTTATGGCACCGACGGCATTTCTATCAAATCTCTTTTTAGAACTAGGTTATTTGAAATGGTAAATTTTTTTAACAGATCGGTTATTAATCTTTTTAATAAACATGCACCATATAGAACATCTCGAATTACTAAGCCTCCTGCTCCTTGGATCACTGATAATCTGAAGTTTATGATGCGGCTAAGAGATAAGGCTTATTCAAAATATAAAATAAACAAAACCGATGCTACCTTAGCTGAATACAGGCATATACGTAACTTGGTTACAATGACAGTAAGGAACGAAAAAAAGGCTTTTCTTGCTCATAAGTTTGGTACGAGCTTCTGGAAAGCCTTCTAATGTTTCTACTGAATTTAGTGCTAATGAATATAATGAGTATTTTGTTAAAAGTGTTCCCTCTATAAACTTAGATTTAAATAACGAGTTTCTACAAAAGTATTTTAATTCTTCTGATATTAATGAATTTGATTTTCTACAGGTAAGCGAAAATAAAGTTAATACTATTATAGGCTCACTTAAGTCAAATGCATGTGGTATTGATGGCATTATCTTAAAAATGAAAAGACTAGTACTCTCGTAGATGTGTCTTCCTTTCGCCCTATGAGTATACTACCATGTATGTCCAAAATTTTCGAAAAAATTGTTTTTGAACAACTCAACGTATTTCTGTTACGTAAAAATATCTTACCTATGACTCAATCCGGTTTCCGTGCTCGACACAGTACCACCACTGCCTTACTTAAGATTAGTGACGATCTTTTCAAGGCTACAGATGAGGGCAAGAATAGTTGTCTTGTTCTACTTGACTATAGCAAAGCATTTGACACACTAAATCATTCGCTCCTATGTGCTAAACTCAAGTGTTTGGTTTGAATATGCCTTCACTGGAATTGGTAAGAAGCTATTTGAGTGGAAGACGTCAAAGAGTGGTCTTAAGCACTGAGTGTTCTGCGTTGCTAGCACTTCTGCGTGGCGTACCACAGGGTAGCATTTTAGGTCCTCTTTTGTTTTCTATATATACCGCCGATTTCAATAGTTCTTTGAAATTTTTAACATCCCATCAATATGCCGATGACACCCAGCTGTACCATTCTTTTAATGGGGTAAATATACGCTTGGCTGAAGATCAAATTAATTCAGACTTAGATTCAATATACAAAATATCGACTGCTCATGGTCTGGTCCTAAATAATTCGAAGACCCAATTTCTTCTATTTGGTCCACCTAGAACTCGATTGTCAGATGATCAATTGAATATTAAACTCAACAGTATTAAACTGAATGTTCTTGAATCCTGCAAAAATTTGGGCGTTTATTTTGACTCATCTCTCAGGTTTGAAAAACATACTTCTTATCTACTTCAAAAAAGTTACGGGAAATTAAAATCACTGTATTTACATAAAGATTATCTCAGTAATGACATCAAACTTAGATTGTGCGATTCCCTAATTCTATCTTTGGTGTCATATTGCGATACACTGTATTGGCCAGCATTACTGGGCAGGGATAGGGATAGTTTGCAGAAATTACAGAATAATTGTTTAAGATTCTATATATAATGTTAGAAAATACGATCATATTTCTGAGTATTTCACCCGTTCAGGATGGCTAAATTTGGAAAAACGCTATTTGGTTCATATGAATAACTTGATATTTAATATTACCAAATATCAACAGCCTCGATACTTATACGATAAGTTGGTGAGGGGAAGGGATACACATACCCTGTCAACTCGTTATGGTTATTTGTATACTGTTCCGAGACATAAAACTGCACTATACCAATGGTCATTCTCATATAACGCAGCAAAGTGTTTTGATGCACTACCCTTCGCAGCGAAGCAGTGTGCTAGTGTATCATCGTTCCATAGACAATTTAAAGAGTTTGTTAAATATTTGTAAAATTTGTATCTGTAATGAGCACAGGGATCGCGGTAAGATGTGGTATTTAGATGTTTCTCTTTCGTGTGTTGGTTTTGTTTGATTTTCATTTCTTTTTTATTATATTAATTTGTTTTAAATACTTACTACCTTTCAGGATTCTCTCAAGTTTGATTTAATTGATGTCTTTGTTGATTGTTTGAATATCACTTTTAAATTCTTATAAGAATAATGTTTATAATTTTTATTTCTTACTACTGTTTATATATATATATACTGTTTATTTATATACTCTTGTTTAATTCTCTATATAATGGGTTGTTAGATGAGTAGCGTTGCTAGATCTCGCCACCACATTATACCATTTATTTAAAATTGTATGTACAAAATCTAAATAAAGGCATTTATTATTATTATTATTATTATCACTATTATTATTATTTTCCATCTTCCTAGCGAGAGACTGTAGTTCAGCCTCTACCAAAAAATTTTACAGATTTAAGGCTAATAAGTCTACTACCTGTTTTATCAACGATCCTTCAAAAAATAATTTATCGCCAATTAATAGTCTATGCAGAGGAGAATAATTTATTGCCTGAAAAATAGTCTGGTTTTAGAGAGTCTCACAGTACCATCTCTGCATTACTAAATGTTACAGATGACATTTTCTCGGCATATGATAAAAAGGAAATTACAGCCTTGGTGCTGTTGGACTACTCTAAGGCCTTTGACACTGTTGACCACGAAGTCTTACTATCAAAATTACAGTTTTTAGGATTTTTCTTTTTTCTCTTCGTATCTTGCAAATAGAAGTCAAAAAGTTTTTTTAAATAACCACTTCTCAGAAAGTAAATCCATTTCAACTGGCGTGCCATAAGGTTCTATTTTATCTCCCCTCTTATTTCTGTTTTACACTTCAGATTTGTTTGGCAAAATTAGGTTCTGCAATATGCATGGCTACGCTGACGATACTCAAGTTTACTATAGTTTTAACCCCAATAACGCTCAGATAGCCCTAAATAGAATTAATAGCCACTTATATCTATGAATTTTCTTTCTCTCACAATTTAAAACTAAATGCCGCTAAATCTTGTTTTATGCTCTATATGGACCCTGTATTGATTCTGTAACTAAAAAACGAGTACAACTCGTACAGAATAATTGTTGTAGATTTGTTTTTGGTCTTAGAAAATACGACAGTGTTTCTTTTAAGCTCCGTTCTTTAAACTGGATTCCTATGGCGGATATGTGGAAGGTACATCTCAGGACATTGGTGCATCGGTTCTCAGAACTGGCAGGTCCTCATACCTCCGCGCCAAATATTAGATTTCCTATAATTTTAAATATTCCAAGTATCACATCTATTTTTCAACGTTCATTTTCTTTTATAGCTGTCAAATCATATAATAGCGTCCCGGATCAACTTAAAAACTTAGGTTCCCTAACATTTCAACAAAGAATTAAAAAGCAGTATTTTAATAATTTTCTTAATAATTGATTTGAGATCTTTAATTGGATATAATTATTAACACCATTTTCCTCTCCTTCTTCTATTTTTCTTTTCTGTCACCTATAACTATTTGTTTTTGCTTTCCTCTCTATATAAGTACCATAGGTACTTTAAAATAGGTAATATCTTTTTTGATTTCTTTTTGTTATATATTACAATTTTTTTAAAAACTACTCATTAGGTTAGGTAAGAGTAGCAGATTGTAATGCTAAACCTCGCCTATATGTGTAACTGATTTTGAAATAAAAGACGATTTATTATTATTATTATTATTATCTTTTCCTAATCCGCGAGTCTTTCTCGCATCAATAAACTTTCCTTCTCTTCACTTAAAGCAACCACGCTACCTAGCACTTGACATTCGTGGTCTGCTCATAGATGACAAAAATTTTACAATTTGTTACATATATTGCGAAAACTATAAAAAAATACTTAGGGTAGAAGCACCAGTTGTGGCCACTTTTAGCAATTCTCAGATTTTGAAAAATCCATTTATGTGATTTTCTAATTGGAACTATGTAGGTTCAATTTTACCGATGTTAAACTTACAGAAATTTCATTTTATTTTTATAAGCATTTATCAAATTATTTAACATTTTTTATTGTAAATCGGATTTCACCATTTGTGGCCACATTTGTCCAATTATGGGCACCAGACGCGCTATTTATGACCACTGTAATTTAAAGCGAAAGAAACCTGGATCCTCAAAAATAAAAAATAAATATTTTAAAATAATTTTTATTATAAAATTAAAAAACAAACGGAAACAAATTTTTAAAAATATTTTAAATTACAAATATTAAACGAAACATTTTAAAATAGGTACTTATGTCATTAAATCAACGTTAATAATTCAGGAACCGTATATATTCCTCTTGAGTTGATTTGCTTCAACTGTTCAATTCTCATTAAAATATCATTAAGTGTGTACCACAGTAAATAATTTTTCTCTGGACACTTCCAGTTCCCACCACTTTTCGTCATTGCACAACAGTAATATTCATTATTTTCTATTGAACAATTTTGGCAGGGTAAAACTCATTATCGTATTTTAAAATAACAAATGTTCCAACACTAAAGGCAGTTGAGGTCTGAGCAAATTCGCATCGTTTTCGTTGTTTTTCATCTGTTTCTTTTTTTATTACTTTTGTAGTTTTTTTTATTTTCATACATTTTGGGTCATTACTGAAGGTAGATGTATTTTTTCTTTTTGCAGCTTGACCGTTAAACGTGTCTCCTGGATAAATTGACAAGTCCTTTAGGACCTCACTGACAGATCTCTTCTTAAGGAATCAAACATCTTCATTAGAATATTTCTTGTTTACTTTAGGTGAATCCACGTTGTTGTTGGGTAAGTATTTGTTGTCGTCAATTGTACATAATGTATTTTTTTCTCTCTGATAATGCTTCCTCGATCTGTTCTATTTCTTGCTGCTTCTTTTTCTCCTCTGCATCTTTATTCTCTTTCTTCACAATTATGTGGTTTATTTTGTCTGCTACCAATTCTTCATCTTTTTGTATACCCACGCTTTTTTCTTTATTTTTCGTCACGAATGGTTCTTTGTCTCTTTCTGTTTCAGTGCACTGAGTTTCCATGTCCTCATTATTTTTCCTTTTACACTGATTTTCATCGCTGTTATATTCCATTTCTTCTGTTTTGTTGCTGGTAGTCTCTAACTCAGGACACTCGTTTATTCTAAAGTCAACATCCAAATTATAGACGTCTTTTTCATTTTGTAAAATTATAGGTTTAATTACTAAATCTTGTATTATTTTTATTTTTGGAGTTTGCTCAGTGAGTTTTACTTCCTTATCAGCAGAAGGGGAAGTCAAAAATTATTTCATCTTCTGAATCTAGATTCAAGTTAATTTCCTGGGTAGAAATTTTATCCAATGAAACATCTGAAAACGCCCTGATTATAACTGTCTTTGCCTTTGCACTCTTCCAGACATTGTACAGTTCTAAGTACTTTTCTTCTCCCTCCCAGTCATTCCAACTAGAAAATTTATTTCAAAATTTGACAACACCTCTGGTTTTAATGATTTTTAAGGACCTTAAGTTTCTCTATATTGCGTTTCTTTTTGTTCTAATTCTTGCTCAGATAGGTCATTTGGTTTTGGGCGCCTGACACATTTGTCATAGTTTCGTGCATTTGCATCAAAAGGATATAACCAGCACGCTCTGAAACCTGATTGTATGGTTGTGGAAAAGTTCTTGTGAATTAAAACTGAATTTAAAGCAGCTGGTACATCTTTCTTTTGAATAGTTTTTCCATCATTCTCTAACTGCCATTTCTTTCCATGCTGCTTTCGGAGGAAAGAAAAAAGATACATCCAGGGGCTGGAGAATGTGTGAATCTAGCCACTCGATGGTCACAATTAGAAAAAAAAAGAGAAAAAAATGTTCTATTTGTGGCCACTTTAATTTTTCCATAATATTTATTAAATTTTTGTTTTTTAACTGCACAATGTCTTTTTTATTATATAAGATAGAAAAAATATTGTAGAAAAAGGTATATTTAATATTATTTTCCAAATAATAAAGCTTTACTTACGTGGCAGTCCTTAGCAATATGATTAAGAATAAAGCGGCAAGAAAACACGTGTTCATTTATCTACGTTTAACTACGAACTGTGTAATTTTATGACTGTATAATTTTAAGTAGATGGCGCTAGTTGTATGGGTTTGACAATTGATATGTAAACATTGTTGCCGGGTTAAAGAAATATCTTATTATGTATCACTTTATTGTTAATTGCCACAAAAGGGTCAGTGGCTACAAACGGTGCTTCCACCCTATTTTTACCTATTTAATATCTTATTAACCAAGAAAGAGGAATGTATTACCAGCGTTTTTATTAATGGGGAATAAGCTCTCTTTGTAACTTTTGACATTAATTTTGCACTAATCGTGTATAGCAGGAACGTTGTGCAAAATCTATTAGGATTATGCCTGCTCCTTTATTTATACCAACAAAATTCTACAAAAAAGCTTGTGTCATAAGTTTGAATGTTAATTTTTATTCCCTGTCATAATTCTTTCTTATAAATTAATTGTTCTTTAGTGTTTATCAGATTATAGTAGTCAATGATATATAGCGAAGGCACGTCTCACCTGTGTTTGTTGTTCTCATAAAACCAAAGTGCATATGCTTGACACAGAATGTGAAGCTAATTTATGATATTTGCTTTCTGATTGAGTACTTTTATTTGTGTAAAAAAAATATTGAGTATATTTCAGGAGCTACCGAGTTTCCGAGAGAGTCCTAAAAATAGCGAATGTGGCCTAATTAGGAAGGAAGATCTTGCATACATTTAATACGATTGTGATTACATCAAGATGTTGAAGATATCAGACAGGACAAAATTGGATTTGCCAATGTAGTATTGCAAGACATTTTAGGATTGATATATTAAATAACATGTACCTTGCATGAAGCAAACTCAATTAATCCGAAAATTATTGTTTACGAAATATTAAATTTTTAGATACAAAAAGAAAAGATAAATGTCTTGTTTCGTCTTTTATTAAGATTTCGTCAGTTTACAAAGAATGACTGATGTAAGAACAAAGCTCAAAATAACTTAACAAGTTGTTAAAAAGGTATATACGAACATTTATAGGTAAATAATTGTATGGTATTGTTTATGAATTATTAGTAATTATGTTGCACATATGCAGATATGCCAATTCCACGTAACGGTGTGCATCACCAGGATGTAAATGGTGAACAAGATTAAAGTTGTATGGTCTAAATTCGCGTTTTTGCTAAATGACTTGTGTTCATTATCAGGTCTAATCTTCGAATTTTTTAGAAGTTCCTTACAGAAATAAATTTGATTTTATTCTAAGGGGAGTTATTTTACTTGGTTGACGTCTTTCTGGATATCTACGAATAGATAAGGTTTGATGAAAGAATATATAGAGAAAACCGGGAAAGTAATACCTCTACCTATTGAGATATAGTTCTACAGCTCTATCAGCATCCGCAAGCATATTTTTACTGAATAAATGGATATTTATAGCCATTTTAAAGACTTTATAAACACAAATATTTTGAAAACTGTCAAATTTTGACGAAACAAAGGCGCATTTTCATGTATTCTTTGTTCTTATGTCATCTCAGCTTATAGCTTATTATAAAAAGCGGACAAAAATCGGTTAAGATCTTAAAATGCTAGTTAAGAAGGAAAAGAAATGCAGACTATCATAAATTTGTAAAAAGCTTAAAACAAACAGGAAAATATTGCTTATATATATATATATATATATATATATATATATATATATATATATATATATATATATATATATATATATATATATATATATATATATATATATATATGTATTCAGAGTGTGTCATTAACAAAAACATAATTGGGTATATCTGACTATAAACTGTCACATAAACTATTCTGCATAAAGAATTGAATAAGACCTAGTTCTTGCCTTAACCCATTTATCATTTTTACAGTTAAAATGATGTAATTTTAACCCAACTTTTAGCAGTATATACTACAAAAATTTGTACATGGATTCTCTGACTTTTACAAAATCAACGCAGGCGTTCTACAGGGTTCAGTATGAGCACCTACCCTAGTCCTGCTGCACATCAATCTGCTTTCTTTTATCAGCAATCCTGTTCACAGCTATGCAGAGAATAGTGCACTTTCTCATTTTTTAAAATCGTTGAACGGGGAGCAAAGAACCTTGTCCAGTATAACGCCATTAAGACAATCAAATGCTTGAAGCCAAAGATTTCCTTAGTCTAGTTGCTATCACTTTTCGGGAAGATTTTCGCTAGTATGATCTTATCACCTCAATTGACATATCAGCCACGAAGAAATTGGGTTTCCTTTTTCGGGCTCGAAAATACTTTTTCTGCGAACTTCTTTATCTTTTACACTTTATAAATCAGACCCAGCCTTGAGTATTGCTCTCACCTGTGGGGAGCAGCCTATCCACCAAGCCTTAATATCCTTGACTCTGTCCGAAGAAGAATTATTCGTGATGATGCAAAAATCACAAGGAAGCTTGCATTTCTAGAACTGAAATCTTGTGATGAAATATCATCCATTATGCCTTCCTTAATACAGACAATGCCGGGGATACACGAGCATCGACCGACATGCATCCCTCTTTGTTTGCGAGAGTGTCCCGATTATAGAATATGTTCCGAGTATATATTTGAAGTTGTCTCTCTTCTCGCATCAATAAACTGTTCCTCTCCTCACTTAAAGCAACCACGGTACCTAGTAATTATCCTTTGGCCTTCGTGACCTTCTCATAGATAAAAAAGTATCATTACAACAATTTTACAATTTTGCAATGTAATTTCAGAACGGTCCTGTATTATATACGTAAAAAATACTTGTTTTTATCTATTTAATATCGTAGCAAACAAGAAATAGAAATGTATTACAAGCTTTTCTATTAAGGCGTGAATAAGCTGTCTTTGAAACTTTTCACATTAATTCTGCACTAACCCCGTATAGCAGGAATGTTCTGCAAGTGACTGAAAAGTGACATATTAATACCGAGGTCTATTTAAAGTGTGCCTGGTCCTTCATTTATAGCAAAAAATGCTACAAAAACTTTATTTCTTAATATTGTATGTTAATTTTTATTCCGTCATAATTCTATCTAATAAATTAATTGTTCTTTAGTGTTAATCAGATTATAGTAGTCAATGATATATAGCGAAGACACGTCTAATCTGTGTTTGTTGTTCTCATCAAACCAAAGTGCATATGCTTGACACACAATGTGAAGCTAATTTATTATATTTGCTTTCTGATTGATTATTTTTGTTTGTGATTCATTCGATACAGCGCTAGACAATAAAAAATTGTATTGACTATATTTCGGGAGTGACCGGGTTTCCGAAAGATCTCCAAAAATAACGAAATTGGCCTAATTAGAAAGGAAAATTGTGCCCACCTTTTATACGATTATAATTGTAGCAACATGTTGCAGATATTGAAGAAAAAGAAGGCAAAATTGGATTTGTAAATGTACTATTGTCAGACATTTTATGTTTATAATCTAATGATATATTAAATAGTTTGTACCTTACATGAAGCTAAATTATGTGGCTATTTTTATTTAAGGCGTCTTACATATTTAGGTATAAATAGAAAACAAAATGTTTTGCTCTTCGGGAAGATTCTTCTTTTATTAAGATTTTCATCAGGTTCCAAAGAGTGTCTGATGTTAATCTGTAACATATAAAATAATTTAATAGTTGTCAAAAAGTACAAGATGGAATAACAGAATCAACTACCGTAAAACGGAGTAACTTCGACATGTTGTTTTGCCTTGTCCACAAGACACTAATAAGGTAAGAACCTTCGTGCATGTGCTATCATGACATTTGATATCTTGACTTTCCACCACCAAAAAAAATTTTTTTCTCCCACCTTTTTCTTCCTCCTTTTTTTTAAGTTCCCCAGCCTAGGGGTAACTTCGACACCATATGTAAATAAGGGAAAATGCGATTTTATACTACTTGAGGGCAACTTCGACATCAAAAAATGTAAAAATTATTATAATTAAAGAGTAATAGGTGTTTCTAAACAGTCTTTAAGGCTTAAGTGGGCTAAGAAAAACATATTTTTATTATGAACTTATAATAAACATGGTATAAATAGAAACTAAACATATTTTTCTGTGATACCAATAAACTTCATAAACTAGAAAGAAACAAATGAACAAATAAACTAATACGTGGAACATTAAAAAATATATTTTAGTCATCGACGAGGCAAGCGGTGCATTAATAGCTGACCTGCATGGAACCCCCGTTGCAAAATCCACACATCCATTTTTCACAAGTCACGCACTTGATCCATGCATTCGGATACGTCTAATGTGAACAAGCATTGAACGCTGGGCGTTCATACTGAGAATCATCCTAACCCAAATTACAAATCGCCTACACCCACCGCAAACATGAAACGCAACAAATCCAATATCTATTATCACTATATTTCATAAGAACAAGTGCAAATAGAGCAGAATGAGTACCATTGGTGTTTTACTTTTTTTTCTGGTTCCATAAACTTTCTATAGTCCAGCTTCATCAGATTTCCTTTCAAGATTAGGTCCACTTTTATTATTAGAGCGGCAGGTTACCGTGGTTTTTCCTTTTCTCTTGGTGGTTTTTTCAACAAGAGGAAAGTCCGGATCATCGACTTTTTCTGCTGTTTTTTGTAAGAGGACTGAGGTGATTGGTACGGTAGTGGTACTGCATTGCTTGGCCTGGTCTTTTTGTGATTTTCTTTCCTCTCTTAGAAGGCACTGCCGGTTTGTCCTTATTATACCTTTTTTGGCTGCTTCGATGGATTTTTCCATGTTCTCCTTCCTATAGTTGATGTACGATCTACCTCCCAACTTTTTCACATTGGTACAAGGCATCTTCTCTATAGAAAACTAAACTGAAGCAAAGAAAAGTTAGTATTAATGATAAAAATAACAAAATAATATTAATAACAATAATAATGATAATTATTAATTGTTAATAATATCAATATTATTATCTCATCAAAAAAAATATTAAAAACACCGACAAAAATAACAAATCAATCAATAACCTGAAAAACATAATAAAAAGTTACCTATTGATGTCGAAGTTACCCTGTTTTACTGCTTGATAATTTCAACGGATTCTGTAATTTTTCGTTTATGATAACCCGAGATTGGTGCAAGAATCTTGGTATCGTTTACATTAATCATGTGTCCTGTTGTGTGCTGGTGTCCAGCGATAGCGGATTGAACAATTTTTTTCTCACTTATACATCTTTCTTGTTCCTTAAGTCTAATAGATACAGACAAGGAATTTTATAAACTATTCATTGCAAAGGAATTACATCTTTTGGTGTCCTTATCTTGTTGTCCTTATGTCCAATTTTTTGTGTGTACTAAAGATTGTGCGAATGTTGAATGGTCTCCACATAATTCTTGCAATTTTGTCTGTGGCACCCCAAGTAAAACTGCAGTACTTAATGACCGAGTATCCAATACTGGTTTAGGTCTGGGATTATTATAATCGAACGTCTTCAGTGCAATAACCGTTTGATTTTAAAGCTTCAGTCAGTTTTTCTGTTTCTTCCGGAATTGAATTTGTATCACATATAGACAGAGCCCTAAAGACTAATGTGTATGTGTCGGTTTCTTGTAAACTAGGGCGCCGTTCTTAGATTTTTATGTTGAAGTGTGTCAGAAATTACAGAAATTGAATCGTCAATAGGCACATTTATATACAGGGATCCAATATCAAAACTGACTAAAAGATCACCGGGATATAAATTAAAATCTTTAACCCATTCTACGAAATGTTTAGAGTTTTTGATATAAGAATTAGCTCGTCATGTAAAGGGGTTTAAGATATTGTCTAAATATCATCTATTCCGTAAGATGGCTAACCTATTGCACTGAAGATGGAACATTAGCTTTTGCTTCAACTTCTTCTTCTTCTTTAGATCTGTCAAATCCAAGACATTAATACGGCTGCAAATTTTTCTTTCAATTTACTTTGTTGGATCTGTTCTTGTCCATGGACACCGTTGCATTTCCCTTATCTGCAAGTTAAATTATTATTATCTTTGTGGTTAAGGCTCTTTATGGCTGTTCTTTCTGCAGTTGACAAATTAGATTTAGGTGGTTTAGAGTTGCGAAGAATTCTTACTGTTTTATATCGGCCTGAATCTGCGTGTTTTGGTGGTGGTTTTCGGATGCTGACCTCTACACTTGCTATTATGTCCTCTACCGAAATGGTTCTTGGGGCAATTGCGAAATTACTTGTTTTAAAGAGAACCAATTCCTTTGCTTTTGCTAATGAATTAGTTGATAAATTGATTACCGTGTTCTGTAGTGGCTGTACCGGCTGGTATTTGCTACGAAAAGTTTCGAACTTCTTCTTTTGTTTTGCTATCAGTCACTGGTAAATCTTTTCTGCTTGCTGGAAGGTGATTTTGTCCAATGTTGTAAATAAATTGATTCCAAGCGTCGATGATAATTTTAGGTGTACCTGTAGAAGTTTACGGGTATTTTTGTTCAAATCACGACGAGTAGCCGTGATCCTCTCCCTTACGGGAACCATACTAGCCCGACTGTAAATGTTTCTGGCTGCCATTGTTGAAACGTGATGAATGATTTGAAGAGACTTGGTGACTATTTCTTCATCACGACATCTCAGGAGAAAGGCCAAGTGGCAGATCATCTTCTTTTGTCTGGTACGAAGATCGCCAAAAGTTTTGGCATTGTTTTTGATGTCCTCCCCATAGGGCTTTCTTAACATAGTGCGAATTGTCTTGAAGCACTAGTAGATGTCGCTTATATCGAGATTCTATTTATTAAATTAAAAGTTTCTCTAAATATTTTTGGACCTGAGATATTCCAACAATGTCACTTCACCACATATATAAGAAAAATGCTAGTTTATTTCCACAAACTCGCGACGTGTTGCTCACAACTCACTAATTTCTCAAATACGAACAGCTCTCGTTCAAATGGGGGTTGAACTACAACTAATTAACACTTTAGGATTTATGTTTAAACCCATTATAAAGTAAACCTATTATAATAGATCCAAGTACTTCTCATTTAATGGTCGAACTTTCTCATACATAAAATCGGACCCCACAGAGACTTTTGGAAGGTAGATTTATCTAATAAAATAAGTAAGATTTTGCTATTTTGGTCTCGGAAACATTTTTGTGCTCCCCGGTGTTATAAAAATACCAGGTTAGATACCTTTACCTGACAATTGAGTAACTTGACAAAACCCCTGCCATAATGGGCAGTGTGTTAAAAACAGAGAGAACATACAACTAAATTAAGTCATTCGAAAGGACTGCATCGTCTCTTATGGCAAGGTTCTTGTCAATTTTTTCGGTTGTCTTAAAAGATAAAGGTATTAAACCTGATATTTTTATAATCAGCAAAAAGATGCCTATTTATTGAAATTATTAAAAATGAAACACGCTTGTTGAATTTCCAGCACAGACTAATTTTATTAATAACTATATAAGAGAAAATTATCAATAATCATTTCTGCTGATGTGTTAAAATAATATCGCCTATATAAAGTACATTTTGGGTTATACAATTTCAACACTCCCACTAACACAAAATGATGATCAAAAATTTACTTTAATGGGTGTGTTATACCCAGCAAATCCAAAAAACTTATAATGTTTAACTGATGCCAAACCCTTTGTAAGAATATCGCCTGGCATGTTCGCTGTATCTAAATACTTAACTTCTACTAAGTTATCAGAAATTGCATCCCGAATAAAATGATGACGCGTGTCAATGTGTTTTGTCCTCTTATGGTACATTGAATTAGCAGACAATTTAATTGCGCTCTGATTGCCATTGAATATTCTAATACAATTAACAACTCCTGTTAACTCAGCTATTAAATTTCTTAAGTAAATAGCCTCTTTTGTAGCTTCTGAGACCGCCATGTATTCTGCCTCAGTGCTTGATAGCGCTACAGTCTTTTGTTTTCTTCATTCTCATGATATTACGGAACCACAAAAACAATATCCTGTGTATGATTTGCGACCATTCGAGTCTGCAGCCCAATCTGCGTCAGCAAAACCTTCTAATTCCGTATTATCTTTACAAAACTTTAATCCATAATGCTTAGTGTGTTTTAAATATCTTAAAATGCGCTTAGCTTGTTTCTGGTGAGTTTCGTCGAAACAATTATTAAATTGACTCGGATAACTTACCGAAAATGCTATATCAGGTCTAGTCAAAACAGCGAGATACATCAAAGAACCGATCAGTTGCTGATATGGCAATTCCGTGTTATATGGCTTTTCTGTTTTTGTAAGATTTACATTGACTTCCATAGGCGTACAAACAGTCTTGCAATCCAACATATTAAATCGTTTTAAAAGTTGATTTATATATTGCTCTTGATCTAAACAAACAATCTAATCTTAAAATGTTGCCCTAACTCAAGTTTTAAATTATTTGTTTCGATCTCATCATTGCAAAAAATAAAAAAATCATCAACGTATACTGTTACAAAAGTCAACAAATTACCTCCGCTCTTAGTAAACAAACAAGGTTCATGATCAGATTTCTTATAACCTAAATTCTTAAGAACAAAGTCAACTTTTATGTACCATGCCCTAGCAGACTGCTTAAGTCCATAGATAGCTTTATTCAATTTCAAAATTTTATTTTTATCATGAGTTTTAAATCCCTCTGGTAACATCATAAAAACATTTTCTTCTAGAATGCCATTCAAAAAAGCGGTGGTAACATCTAAATGTATGATATCTAATTCTAATTTCACAGATAAGGCTATTAACAATCTGAGGGTGGAATGTCATACAACAGGTGGAAAGGTTTCATCAAAATCGATACCTGGTTTTTGGGAAAAACCCTTCGCAACTAACCTAGAACGGTACCGCACTTTGTTTTCAAAATCAATTTTCTTTTTAAACACCCACTTGCACTGCACAATTGCCTGTTCTTGAGGAATATCAACCAGCTCCCATGCTTGGTTTTCCTCGAAAGATTGCAGCTCTTCTTCCATTGCCCTTTTCCACTGGTCACCATCAGGTTGTGATAAAGCCTCTTTAACAGTTTCCGGATCAGTGTTCACATCAGAATTTTCTGAGCAAATGCAACTAAAACCATTTTCAAAATTTCTTGGTTTTCGCACTCTCTCAGATCTTCTTAATACAATAGGAGCCTCTTCATCAGGAGACGAATCATCACTGTCATTACTGACATCATTCTCCCAAAGTTCACCTGAGCTATTAGAGAGTAAGTCATCCTCAATTATTCCATTTGTAACATGATCTCCCACTGGAACTGATATTAGGTCATTATTATCTGCTTCTGTGTTTGCTATACTGTTCACCATGATGTTCTCTTTATCTTTGATATTTTCCATTATGGTCACATCTCGACTCGTAAATATTGTATTTTTCGTAGCATTATATACTCAATAACCTTTAATTTCATCATCGTACCCTACTAAAATACATTTAACAGCCTTCTTGTCCCATTTTAAGCGTTTTTCTTTGGGAACATGTACCATTACTGTGCTGCCAAAAATTCTGAGATTTTTCACATCAGGCACCCTGCCTGTCCACAGTTCGAATGGAGTTTTATCAATTCCAGAAGCTAATGACCGGTTTCGTAAATAGACTGCAGTTTGAACTGCTTCTGCCCAAAATTTTTGTTCAAGGTTCGCATCAAACAGCATACACTTAGATTTTTCAACTACATTCCGTTTTGTTCAGGCGTATATGGGTTTGTTTTTTGATGGATAATTCCACAGGTTTTTAAAATTTTTGAAACAATCAAACACTTGGTGTTTTGTCTTTACAAAATAAACAAAAACCATACGGCTAAAGTCATCCTCAAAAAATATGAAATATTTTGATCCTCCAGGAGACACAGTGTTCATTGGACCACATACATCTGTATGTACTATTTCCAAAATATCTTTAGCCCTGTGACCCTTATTCTTAAATGGTAATCTAGGTTGTTTACCCTCGCAGCATATTTCACAATTTTTCTGCCCTATATCTAGAACACCTGGATAATTAAGTCCCTCGACAATACCATCCTTCATTTTATTCAGGTAAGCACTATTAAGGTGCCCAAAACGACGTTGCCAAACTTCTCCTGAAATAACCGATTTCGTCGATAATAAACACGTATCAATAGTCAATGTGTTTAGCTTATATACCCCATCCTTTAAATCAGCTGTTCCAACTAAATTATTTTGGTTATTGAAAATCTGACAGCGATTATTCATAAACTTAACAGTGTTACCATTTCTTATCAGTTGACTTACCGATAATAAATTCGTTGCTAATTGGGGAACACACAACACATTTTCAACCAGTTATTTCGTAACTATCATGTCCAATAACAGTCGTTAAATTTACATCACCCGAACAAATAAAAGGAACATTTGTCTTATTAGCCACCATAATTTGTGATATATTCGCTGAGCTTTCTATATTCTCCAGCCACTCTTTATTTGCAGTCAGATGTACACTAGGACCAGAGTCAATATACCAATCAAATTTATTGAATGATCCGTTCAGAAAAACTACACTAAAAGCGTTTGAAGTCTTCTGTTTACCATATCTTTATTATCCTTATTCGGGCATTTATTCTGAAAGTGTCCAATTTGTTTACATTTATAAAATTTTATCTGTTTATTGACATTCGCGCCCGATTTCAGATTTTTATTAGCGTTTCGGTTGTCACGCCAATCCTGTTTACTGGCAAACGCACTTCCACTGCTACTGACATCTATTTCCATATCCAATAGTTTAGTTCTAATCGAATCCGTAGTAATGACAATCCCTGAGTGTTCAATTGCCATAATCATGGGTTAAAACTTATCTGGCAATCCGGCTAACAAAAGTAAACCAATCCATTCATCATTAATATCGAAACCTGTACCTCGTAGTTTCTGGCCTGACTGACATAATTTGTCATAGAATCACAATTTTCCAAACGCAAGGAAATTAAACATCTTAACAAATGAATCTTTCTGGCAAAACCCTTAACGTCAAACAACGTCTTCAATTTATTCCATAATTCTAAAGTCGTTTTTGCATCTTTAATATGAACATAAAGTGACGTGTCAATTGTTAAGATAAGTTTTGCTTTGGCCTTGGCGTCATCGTCAGCCACAACTTCTGATATGCATTTAGATAGACCCTCTAAAACCAGATAGTTCTCCACAGCAAACGCCCAATCCCCATAGTTCTCTCGTCCTTTCAATTTTGGAACATTAACTATATAATTACCAGCCATTCTTGTGCGATTACTCGGAAATTAAACTAACAAAACACGATATCAAATTTCGGAGGTTATCAATGGGCTTCGCGACGGGCTGGACCCATAACATTAAAAATGAAACAAGCTTGTTAAATTTCCAGCACAGACTAATTTTATTAATAACTATATAAGAGAAAATTATCAATAAGCATTTCTGCTGATGTGTTAAAATAATATCACTTATATAAAGTACAGTGGCGCAACAACAAACAGCATTTTGGGTTATACAATTTCAACAGAAATAATATTTACTTTCCAATTGTCATTCGTTCCTGACGGTTTATAAAAAAACATAAAAGTTTTTTATAAAATATTTTTTGATATGTCTTAAATTTAAGCCTGTATACCCCGTTTAAAATATAACCAGACACCCTGTATAATGGGTCCAATATGTACCCTTGTGAGCCGCTCTTGTGCTACCACATTATATACATATCCCTCGTGCAATGGAAGACAAAGTAATTCCAACTTTTCAGTTTTGGTATACACCAATTAATTATCGAAGTATCTGTCTTACTCATGTCCATAAGGAAGCAATAAATACTAGCCTACATTATCTTAGTGTAATAAAGCATCTAAAACACAATAAAAATTGAACTTTTTCCCGATAATCCAGAAATTTATGATTCCATGTCAACCCGCCAAGATTCGACCTAGATTTTAGTAATGCACGTTCATAAATTTATTTGAGGGCATGAACATAAATGAACATAACGATATATGGATGCGATGACTCACATTTCCTGGCTTTTATTATGGCTGGTAGCTTACGTAATTCGAAAAGGTCAGCGTTTATTGAAGTCGATAAAAAACTGAACTATATAGCTCTCGTACCCATTTAATATTCCTCAGGCTTTCTTATTACGTAATAGTAGTGTATTTTAAGTCAATTAATATGTCTATAGGGTGAACGGGAAAAGGACTACAAATAATTTAAAGCTGCGGCAAATATTCAGTAGCAGGTGAGATTTATTCCATGTTGCCAGACTGTATGTTCCGAAATAAGTGTCTAACGCTTAAATATGTTTTTTACAGACCGCTCTAGACTTTCGAATCTCATTTCAAATTGAAAAATCAGATACTTTTTACCCTACTCGGAAAAGATAAAACCGATTCGTAAAAATATTTTTTACCGGTCCTATTTTTCGACCTAGGCAAATGCCCAAAATCCATATGTCTGTAATTAATCAAATAGACATGCTCCACCGTTTCAATGGAAACGACATGCATTTATTTAATGTCCTTAGAGACAGAAAGTTAAATAATAATAATAATAAATAATCATTTCTTTATTTTGTAGTAGTATATACATATAATTTCCCATATGGTGCCAACTTGGCAGACATACATTCTATAATTGAATGTCTATGTACATAACACGCTCGGAAAATATGTTTCGTAGACTCACCAACTGGTCGCCCTGGAATCTGAAAGTAATACTTCCCTGGACGAGTAAACAAATTGGCGAGGTCAGGAAGGACAATTCACTGTCGCTAACTCTACTTTGCGCTATTGAAGTACAAAATTAAAAGAATCAGCAATTGAAATTATAACTTTCTGGTTTTTAATTAACAATACGATGCCTCATACATTGTATTGCAAACAATGTCTACGAAATGACTATAATATAATTTACAAAAAAAATATACTAGGTTTTACTTTTTTCTACATCGCAACCCCTGCGAAGTCACTGGCTATTTTTATTTAGAAAATCAGATTGCTCAGTTTGTTTTTTAACTTCTTGAGTTCTTACTTTATTTCGATATTTTAAACCGTTTAGACTTAAGTTTGGGGTCTAAACCCAAAAACCATGATGAAAACTTTCGTACTATGTAACGTTTAAAAATATCGAATTAAAGAAACAAGCTAGAAAACTGAATCTGATTTTCTAAAAAAGAAGGCAGTTATGTCGCAGTAAAAATTTGGGGAGGGGGGTAAAATGGGTCGCGACCTGCAAAATAGTAAGACCCTGTAGATTTTGCTAAAATGGGTTTTTGACAAAATATTATAAGCAACACAATTGCTTAATTACCTTAAACGTTTTTTTAAGCAAAACGGCAATATTCCTGTAATATAAAAGTTATATGTTTTAAAATAAACCAAGCTGTATTTAAACATAACTTTTAAAATTTACAGGAATATTGTTGTTTTGTTTAAAAAGCGTCTAAAATAATAAATCAATTACGTCGTCGCTTACGATATTTTGTCAAGAACCTATCAATATCAGACTTCCTTTCCAAACTATTCGAATTCAAAGTAAAACAATATCTGATAATTAGGGTTTTCCAAGCCATTAATATACTGTATGCAACAATTGCATTTTTGTTCTTACATAACCTGTTATTCAATGATTAATAAAATGTTTCTTACAACCCTAAGTTATTATGGTAATTAACTTACGTATGTCTTATTTACGATTTATTTGCGGGCGGAGGTAAATTCCTGACCTAAAATCCATCAGATGTTTTCTTCATCAGAGATATTCAAATAACTAGTTTCTTTATTAAAATAAAAATAATGTAATATGAAATAATAAGATGAAACAATACAATGCAATACAATCCCAAGTAAAGTTTTATGGTTTGTAGAAGTAACCGTGATATTTCTGTTACTTTATTATATAAATAAGGATTTTATTATTAAGTATCTGCAAAGTTTTTGTAACAGCACTATAACCCTTAAAGCGCTTAAATGAAAAATCACATAATGGTCTCGGTTACATAATTATATCACTAAGAAACCGTTAAGTGAAATGAAATCATATTTACTAAATGTAACAGAAAGTATATCCGCTGTTTTTTCATGTAGGTGGCGTTGCTTTCACCAGATTAACGTTCCCTTTATCTTTTAAATACTTTAATATACCTATGATTAGGTTTTATAGCATTGACAGAAGTGTTGTCGAGAATTCGTTATTAAACCATTTAGTCCTATAAGAGTTACATAATATAGAACGGAAAACCATGGCTCTTGGGATTAGACCGAGTCAAATTGGAATCACTATCTGATGTTTCGCCTTCGATTGCACGAGGCATCTACAGGAGATCTTTACTATACGACATCTGAACACTCAAGTTCACTCAGTGGCACCATATGGGAAATTATATGTATATACTACTACAAAATAAAGAAATGATTATTTATTATTATTATTATTATTTAACTTTCTGTCTCTAAGGATATCAAATAAATGCATGTCGTTTCCATTGAAACGGTGGAGCATGTCTATTTGATTAATTACAGACATTTGGATTTTACGCATTTGCCTACGTCGAAAAATAGGACCGGTAAAAAGTATTTTTACGAATCGGTTTTATCTTTTCCGAGTAGGGTAAAAAATATCTGATTTTTCAATTTGAAATTTGAAATGAGCTCGGAGCAACTCAGGTAGGCTTTTATACCCGAATCACTGAACCGTAACCCTGTGTTAAGATCGGTTTCCACGTGTGATGTAGACCGCAACCCGTATCTCTATTGAAGTTTTGTTTTATGTTTAAAAATTTTAATAGATTTTCTAATCATTCGTTTATAAAATCCTGGAACCAAAGTTAGAACCTTGGTTCTTTTACATTTATAATATGTCCAGTGGTATGCTGGTGTTCAGCTATAACATATTAACCAGTTTGTTTCTTTTTAATATATCGTTCATGTTCCTTAAATCTAGCGGATCTTGAGTGTCCTTTTTCTCCCACGTACTATTCTCCACATGAGCAAGGAAATTAAGGGACAAACTTTTTATTCATATCTATTTAACGGTAGGCAAACTATTATTGTTTATGTTCAAACAATCGCACACTGGTACCTCTCTCAGAAGGAAATTGGAGTATTTGTTGTTTAACTTTTGTTTTGTTGTTGTAGAAATCGAAAAAGTTTTAAGTAACGCTAAAAAGTAGAGTTACTGAGTAAATCACTTAATAAGGATATACATGTTATTTATAAATCTATTAGTTTTTTACTGGGTACTAAAGTAAAATAATATAATTTACCAGATACAAACTACGGTCACCGCTAGATATATAAAATAGTAATATATGCCTTTATAAAACAAACTTTATATGTCCTCTAGTATTTTAATTCTTAAAGTTGCTTGTATGCTACTTATAAGAACTTTCTAGGCTGTACAATATAGCTATAGGTTGTCCAGATATTTTTGAACCAAATTTTAACTTTAGGTGGCACAAAAAAACTAGGAGATCAGTTTATATGCACCAATTTCTCCAAGAAACCGTAATGAAAACTGATTATCATTTTATATAACCTTTGTTTAGACAAAATGTTACTTGGGCATGTAGTGTATTGAATTTCCGTACACGTATTTTTGTAATTGTTGACTTCCGCAGGTAGGGAAGACACAAAATGTGTAGGAGTACCCAAAAAAGGTTTAACCTAGGCTAACCAACAAAGCAATCTTATAATTACAAAACACGATAACATACAAAATTACAGTGAGAAAATTAATGAAAGCAGTTAAAATTTACATTCAATAAAATATCATTTATTAGTTATAGAATCGAAACCTTCCGTCTACGCGGGTAAGAAAGGATCTTTAATGAAGAAAATTAAAATAAAATCAATGCATCTGATTGGCTACAAAATGGCAATGTCAAAATTTCCAATAAATGTATGATCTGAATTGAACAATTAATTAACAATATGTTTTATGTTCTCGCATTTCATAATAACATCTTTTTGAGAATGAGAAAATTTTTAGTGTCAGAATGACACATTTTTTCGGACTCTAATGCATTCATTATAGTCCTAGGTCCGTAATGGATTCTTTATGGTCCTGAAAGGACGAACTTAACGACGGAAAAACGACTGCTTTTCCGGAAATTTGTTTAACAAAATTTGTATGTTTGATTCACTGACTCCAGAATATAAAGTTTTATATGTTATTCAAAAAATAATCATAATCATGAGACACGCCATAATATCAGCCTCGGCTAACGCCTCGTCTGATAATATTCACGGCTAATCTCAGGATAATCGTTATTTCGATTCTTGTAACATAAATAACTATTGTAGCAATTCCTACAAAAAAAGCCATATTTTGAACTTCAACCCCCGTATTCACTAAAATGGTTTAAGAGATAGACCTTTGTTCAATTGTTAAAAATGTCATCTTAAACCTACACCTGTCAAGTTAGACCTGATCTAAATTTAAACCTCTTTAGTAAACACGGGTGTATAATTTTAACTCGAAAATAAATAAATAAATAATATGTCATTACAAAGTATCTACATGTCCTAGATAAAATCAAAATTTACTTGTTTGTGTCCGTTGACAATATTTACAGCACAAGATGCTCAGAGACTCCACGCAGTGTAATTCAATTAAATTTTTAGTACGAGACAGACTTTTATCCAAGCAAACTTCCATTCATAAAACGCAAAAGTTTATGGCGATCTGCGAATAAGCGAGAGGAAGATTCGCCGTTATCGGTCAACGTGATCTTAAGAACGTGTTTTACTGCAGAATTCCTTCAGCTTGAGTGCTGGTTACGTGTAGCAATGCAAATGCCAAGACGACAAACCAGTAGTAAGTTTTTTTTTGTAGGAATAAAATCCGAATAATCATTGTGAAAGGTAATTGGTTTCCTATTAGTCATAAATATGAGGTGTATCTTGATATTCTCACGTTTGTTAAATGACTGGACAAGTTTTTAAAGCCATCGTTGGCTCCATCGATTTTATTTTTTTTTTTTCAACAAACATATCTAGATAAAGAGAGATTGATATTCGATATCACCGATTGAAACTTGCCCATATTTCGGTGCAGAAAACTTAGCGAAAAAAAGCTAGACCAGTGTGGTCATTAATAATAAGCTCACCCCTATGCTAGCCACGGCTGATTTTCTTATCTCCAAGCAGTTCTATGTAAGGGGTTTACACATCCCTTGCGATAGCTTCCATGGCCAACATTATTTACTCATGTACAGTCGTATGCATATAAAGCCGGCTACTCACTATTCAGTTCGATTCATTCATTCGATGCGTCTAGTGCGATGCCTCAGCTCAATTATTCAAAAAGAGCTCAAATAATAATGCATGCTATATTATCAATGTTAATAAAAAGATCGTGCTGAATCACCAAAACAAAACCTAAATGCTACTGAACAAAGGGCCCTAATAAACCTTCGAAAAAATAAAGACATCACAATCCTTCCAGCAGATAAAGGAAACGCAACTGTGGTTATGAATACTCAAGATAACGTACAAAAAATACAGGATATCCTACAAGACAATTGTTATAGGCCTATTCCAAGGGACCCGACAACGTACCTAGAAAAAACAACTAAAAATAAAATAAAAAGTTCACCAATAAACCCCGAAATTCAACAAAAAATCATACCACGGGAAAAGTCGAGCAGATGTCCTAAACTCTATGGTTTACCAAAAATACACAAACCAGGGGCGCCTATCAGACCTATTGTTAGTGCTGTTAATTCGCCGCTCCAGAAACTGGAGAAATACCTTTCTGAAATTATACAACCAACTGAAGAAAAAGCTGATTCATTTGTAAAAAACTCGGAGCATTTCACTAGAATTATACGAGATATCGTCCTTGAAAAAAACGACATCATAGCAAGCCTAGATGTCAAATCGTTATATCCCAGTATTCCCATCGACGAAGTATTGGACAAGATTGCTATGAACGAGGATTTCCAGGCACATATAATAGAACTCTCGGAGCATTGCCTCAAAAATACTTATTTTTCTTTCAACGGGCAAATGTATAAACAAATGGATGGTGCTCCAATGGGGTCCTCGCTATCACCAGTAGTCGCGAATTTATTTATGATATACTTCGAGAAAGAAGCTCTTGAGAAAGCAAGTTTAAAACCCAAATTATGGCTTCGTTATGTGGATGACATATTTATTACATGGCAACATGGTCATGCAGAGCTCGAAAAATTTCTGACTCACGTAAATTCAATCCACCCCAGAATACAATTTACTCTAGAGTTAGAGGAAAACAACACATTTCGAATACACCGTGTATAGAAAACCAACACATACAGACAGATATTTAAATGCAAAATCACACATCCAGCACAAATTCAAGCTGTGGCTTTAAAGAAAAATGGATACACAAATCGCACCATAGAGAAAGCTATTAATGCACAGGTTTCCCGAACAACGAACAACAAAAATATAAACCGGGAAAGCAACGAGTAGTCTTACCATATGTAAAAGGCACAACAGACAGAATCGGAAGAATTCTGAGGAAACACAACGTACAAACAATACACAAGCCAAAAACAACTATAGGTAAACTACTCGGAAACCCAAAAGATAAAATCAAACTGGAAAACCACGGAGTGTACGTAGGGCAAATAAACTCAGCATCAGAAATAAACAAACAACCTCAGCTTTATTCCTACATCATCAGGAAACCGGCCATAAAATAAATTTCGATGGGTATAGGGAGATTGCCAATATAGAATATTATAAGACCAGCATAATCCGAGAAGCCATAGAAATTGAAAAACAAGGTGATTTGAATAAAAGGGACGAATCAATAAAACTACCAACAGTATGGAAGACAATAATCGACAAATCTAAAATCACAAAAACTCAAGCGCAATTAGCGCAACAACAACAGCACCATCCGGAAAACCTAAATAACGACCAACGCCTGCGCAGATATAACCTTCGGCCCCGAGTGGAGGTATAAAAGGAAGCGTCGCAGTCACAACACTTCAGTCTCTATTCGGACGCGAGAAAGAAAGCTTCGAAAATGCCAAATGTGATTTTGGCGAAACGTCAGCAAAACTGTTCTTTTCAGAACGACAGTAGTGGACGGTTGTACACCCGGAATGAAAACACATTGTATTTTTCCATCCGTGAAGGAGTAAAAACCAACACATATATATATATATATATATATATATATATATATATATATATATATATATATATGTATATATATAGCCTGTATTTTTCGTTTGTCCCGAGTTTCTGGTAAAGCGATTTTACCGATTTTTATAGATCAAATTTTGTCTTATAATTAATAAAAAAATTTACTTATTTTAAACACGCTTTAAAAATTGGAACAAATATTCTATAATTATTTATTTATTGCTTACAAAAATACAAATGTACTCAAAAAGTAAGCAAAATTTTAAATTAAAATTCACGGGCTAATATCCAGGAGCCAGTGGCAAAAGCTCTGAGAATCGGTATAAAGAATGTACAGAAACTTGTGCATGAAAAAAAAACATAATTTACTACTACTACTACTACTACTAATATATTCCTTTAGAAACTTTTTAATATTATAGACTAAAAAATATCATCATCATTAAAAAGTCCTCATCTTCTGAGTCGTCCTCAAATGGCGCAATGATCATTGGTGCTATTTCGACATCTAGAACTCGTTCTCGATTCCACCAATCCCATATTAATTTCTCCGTATGTTCCACAGATTTCTTCCAGTATTCCGGCGTAATATAATTTAATGAATCTTGCCAAACAATTTGCACTTCATCTGATGTAAGACCATCGTTCACGTGTTTTTCGTAATATGATTTTGCCCCAGCCCATATTAATTCTAATGCGTTAAACTGGCAATGGTATGGCGGCAGTCGTAAAACCTCATGTCCATTTTCCCGTAATATTTCATCTACGGCATATATTGTTATTTTTGTGGTTTTTTAATAGATTTTGCCATTAAAAGAAGTTCTAGTTTCAGCATATTGGGATTTTGTTTTTGTTTTATTAGCCAGTCATAAATATCACTTTTCTTCCAGGATGAAGTATGTTGTTTATTTAAGATTCTTGAATGATAAGATGCATTGTCCAGAATGGTTAAAGATGGAGCATCTAAATTTGGAGTCACTTGTTTTTTTAACCACTTTTCAAATAATTTACAGTTCACATTATCATGGTAGTCCATACTTTTGGATGTTGAAGAAAACAGTAAACTTGCACCTGGGAGAAATCCTGTTGAAGAAGCTGCATGCAAAATGATGAATCGTTTTCCCATCCCACATCCCTTTTTTCCCACTTTTTACAGACTCGTCCTGCCAAAATTTCGAACCACTTCCATTAGAGAATATCCAAGTCTCGTCTAAAAATACCACTTTTCTAAATTTTGAATTAACATTTTCCGTGTATTTCTTTAAAAACTGGATACGCTGACTTGCTATATGTGGCAACTCGTATAAAATCTTCGATTACAGTCTTTTTTATATCGAAAACCCAACATTTTTATTAATTTTGACGATTTTAGGCCAATTTTCAATTTGCCTCGATTTTTTAAAGCATCTTTTTTAAAACTTGAAGGGTTATATTAGTTTTTGATGTGTATAAATAGTAAATTGCATTACGAACATCCATTTTTACATTGTCACTTAAGTCTTCTGTCTTTGGCTTTTTTCGTGTACATTTCTTAATCTTCTTTGGTAGTAAATTATGCTTTTTTTCATGCACAATTTTCTGCACAGTCCTTATACCGATTCTCAGAGCTTTTGCTACTGTCTCCTGAATATTGGCCGGTGAATTTTTATTTTCGTAATATTTTATTAGATTTAATACCATTTTTTTCGCTTGTGGATGCAAAAAACCCGAAAATTGTTTTCTATTACTCATTTTGTCACTGACTTGTCAATCTGACTTTGAAGTGACATCGCTCAAAGATTTTTGCAACTGCTGGTATTTATATGTTTATCCTCTTGTTTCATATGAAAATATCATAGGTCTATCTAATTCATCTTCCGGATTTTATGCGGAGGATATGATTACACGTAATAGAAGAAAAACAAACTTAAAGTTTGTCGTTGATAAATCGTATGACCCGCACGATAACACTGCTTTTGACTTTATTTAACAATCTCACGACTATAATCTCACTACAAAAGAATTAATATTGTAAACCCACTCTAATACGGTTAACATCTAACGCCGACATGAAGTTCATTAAATCAAATGTTTCTTTCCAACCGGTTAATGCTGATCGACAGATAATTTCATCGATTAAATATATACATTAAAACTCCCTAGCCTCAAGACCAATGTCAATGCTCAATAAATTATGGCAAACTCATAGCATTGATTAGAATTAATTGACTTTAATTGGTTTATATGCACACTAGTTTTTTATTTGTTTTGAGGCGGCATTGAATGTACTTGCTACTGTGTTTATTAGAATTGGTAAATTTTGTTACTGTTTCATTTATAATACTTTTTTAACGAAACCATTTTTACCCTTCTAATGCAATCGTGCTAAGCATAAGCGCAATCTTGCACGGTTTGAGTTAGTCAAAAAATGAAGGTTATAGAATTAGACTTAGGGTTGCCAACCGTCCTCCAGCCGAGAGGATAGTCCTCCTTTGGGCTAATATGTCCTTCGTCCTCCACAGTTACTCTGGATGACGCTATTTGTCCTCCTTAAAGTTAAATTTTAAATTCCATATAATTCAACCAAGTCAATATTAAAAGTAATGAACAAATTCTTGTATTCATTTTCTTAAAAAACAACCAAAACTAAACTATTTTATATTTTTATAATGATACTCTTAAATATATAAGATAGTATAGCTTGACTTTTTATAAGAAAATTGAAAAAAGATAGTTGATACATATTTAAATAAGGCCAGTAAATGTAAATCGATATCATAATATTTGCTAACCTAATGAAAATTGTTCATCATGAGATTTTCGAAAAATCTGGGAAACTTTAAAAAGCAAGTAATGATTTACCACCCAAGTGAATAAACAATTGATATAAATAATTAAAAAACGATTTCCTAAATTTGCAAAACCGTAAAAATATTAGGTGATAAAATTTAAATTTGTGTTTAGTATTTTGGAAAGTTTATAGGTAAAAACTAATTATCACATATTTTTTTTGGATTCCCTTTTTTAAATTCATTTTTTAAACGTAAAAAAATAATAATTTTTGGCACTTTATTGTAAATTTAGTTTGTGCGTTCCCAATTTTCAGATTTTTCTCTTGATGTCTCAGTGGTAGAAGTTTAACTACAGTTTTCAATCAACTTATCTTAATACTGCCATTTTTAGGAAAAAATCAGACGCAGGACCATTGAGTCACCGGAATTTTGTTACATTTTCGTTGATCAAAATTGAGCTGACAACCTGAAATTTGTACTGGTAATGCGAACAACTTTTATCACAATTTCAATGTTCGACTGAGTTAAAAAGACTTTATGTTTGTATTGTAACAATTTTATCGATATAAAACCAATGTCCTTTGCTTTTTTGATACTTTTATTATTTCTTTAAATGCATATTTGCAATACTTTCATTTAAAATAAACTTTCTAAGGGATACTTAGAGTAGTCTAAGGCTTAACATAAACCAAAATATGCCCTGCCAAGTTACCGGTTTTTTAACAATTATTCTTCTTCATAGTCATTTGGTATGTGGTATATATTTTCTAAATTTTTTATGTCCACATTTTTTTTGTGCATATCTCCATACCTACTTAAATAAAATTACTGCTTAATAATTAATTTATCATTTTTCATAACTTAATCATAAATAAGCTATTAAAAAAATCAATAAGGATATTTAATATTTTCCTCCTTCTTTCATTCTAGAAAATACAATTTTACGGAATTATTTTTGTTAAAGGTCTTCAGTTCAGTTTTTGGTTTTTACTTAATTAAACGGTAAATATTTATTTTTGTTGTACTTAAAACTGACTCTGAGAAGGGTTTACCCTCCAATTCTGAAAAAAAGGTCCTTACTTTATGCTGTGTCTATCATTTAGCTTAAATAAACATGCCTCTGAGAAGGGGGGCCTCATATTTGCCAAACTCATGTAAAATCAGCGGCGGGGATTACTTTTCTAAAATTTATTTTTTTGGATTTCCACCAAAACGCTACTATTTCATCTCCATGAAGTCAATTGGGTACGTTATAGTTTTCAGGTATGCCGCGAACTCAGAGACAGACAGACCGACAGGATTGAGAAAACATGTTTTTTACATCTAGGGATCCTCAAAAATTAAAAATGTGAAAATTTGAAAAAATTCTCGTGGGGTTATATTTTCACGATTACAATCGAGGGGATCTCCCCTTGTCCTCCTTTGGAATTCTCCAGAGTTGGCAACCCTAATTAGACCGGTGGGACAGGAGTCCCTGTGAATTTAGCGTACACGTGGATTTGACAGGGAAATCTTTTTGCTGCGCTAAAACTGTTTTTATTACATTTATGTATTTTTATTTTGTCAAACATTGCTCTTTCTTTTCGGAGAGTTCGTTTCATCTTATGACATTAGTAATGACCTTCTTGGCTCAAGATTTAGCCGAAATATAGCGAATATATTCATAAAATATTATTTTTTGGCTTCTATAATGCCTTCTGAATGCGGTAATCAACAAAATATCCGCCCAATTTTTATTTTATTTATTTAATCATTTATTCTTCACCTTTTCCCAAACTAAACTGAACTTGACTATAAAGCGTTCTCAGTGTGGAACTTAAATGAATTTCCTGCGGAAATTCCCAATAATTTTTATTTTATTAATTTTCTTAATTTTTAACTTTTTCTTAACTGAAATGTGACAGCATATATGTATTTTTTGACTTCTATAAAGCTTTTGGAACGTGGAAATCGAAAAAAAAATTATTTATTTATTTACTTTTTAGCTGAAATATGAGATATTCACAAAATACATTTTTTTGGCTATTGTAAGACTCTTGAACGCGATAATAAATTTTCTCTGCGGAAATTCCTAATTTTTATTTTATTTATTTTTTAGCTTCCATACATTTTTACTTCCCTCATAAAAGAGAGATATTGTAATTGCGAAAAATGTTAAAAAAATATTACTAAACTAACTAACTACTTATCCAATTTATCTTAGATTGCACAAACATCAAGTATTATGACGAATTCAAGATAGCGGAATAAAATGGTGGCTTAATAAAATATTTTTCAAATTATGTGTCATAACTAATTAAATCAAACTAGTAAAATTGTGGTTTTAATTCAAAATAGCGGAACAAAATGGTGGTCAAATAAAATGTTTGTAGTCGTGAAAAAAAACCCCCTCTCAGGTTTTATATATGCCAAAAAATATGTTATATCAATCCCATCCGTCCGTCTATGGGTTTGTATGTCTATCAGTTCGCGGCCTGGCTTAAAAACCACTTATCAAAATGACTTCAAATTTTAATCAAGGGTCTGATAATATTTTGGTAAAAATCCAATATGGCGGAACAAAATGCATTTTACCTCATTTTTTGCACAAATATCAAGTGTTACGAAGAAGTGAACTGATAACATTTTGGTATGAATATGAGATAGCAACAAAGTGGCAGCCTATTAAAATATTTAAAAAAATCAGCTTGAAAAACTTGTTATTAGATTAATTTCAAACCCTGAGCGAACATTATATGTGATATAAAGATAAATTGGTAAAGTTGTGGTACGGATTCAAGATGGCGGAACAAAATGGCGGTCAAATTTTTTTTTCGTACATCAACGTAAAAAATCCTATTCAATTGCCTTTACATTTTTTAGAAAAATTAAATGTGATATTGGGATAAACTAATACGAATTCAACATGACGTAACAAAATGGCGGTTTGTGTTATTGTAAAAACTACTTATTGTGTTTATTTTAAATTATGCCCAAAAATCAAATGTGGCATATGTAAAACTGGTAAAATATTGGTAGGAATCTAATATGATGGAACAAAATTGTTTGAAAAGATAGTACGTATGTGTTACAAATGTACTAAATTAGGTTACACTTCACTATTCCTAATAAAAGGAAAGATTCACAACGAGGGCAGTTTTGGGTAAAGAAAATTTACCAATTTTTTAAATTCTATAAAGCCTTCTGAATGTGGAACTCGAAAAAAATTCCTGCAGAAACTTTTTGTATTTTTACACAAAGTGTCTGATTTCTATAATGACTCGGTAGTAAATATTTCAACATTGTTTGAATAACGGCAAACTATTTGATTAAATTCTATTTTTTGATCAAGAAATGCAGGGTTTTTTTTATTGTTACTTTGGTAACATAACCTGAAAATATCTATCAATTATTGCATCAAATTTAAAAAATCAAAAATTTTTACAATCATAATGTGCCTTTATTGGTGTCTACAAAGTTGTTAAGTAAAAATTGAAATGAATAGATCTTTAAACGAAAAAATGAAATCCACTTTTATATCTAATATTTGATACCGTTAGGTAAACCCGCCCCCGGTTAGTACCACGTTTATCAATAAAGCCATAATAGAGACATGATGGTAGTTTTGCCTTAAAAGTCTAAGATTGCCATTCAAATCAACAATCGGTACCGCTAGATGGATCTGCACCGGGTTAGACGGCAGTGGCTCTAAATATGGATGCGAAAATGTGAATAAAACATCAGACTCATACTATATAGGCTCAAAAAGTGTCGCCGCAGGTATATTTTTTCATTTGCTTATCGATAAGATTTTTATTTTAAAGTAAAATGTAAAGTTTTTTATTTATGTTATATATTAGACAAAACGCGTAAAAAAAGAAATAATTATTGAAATAAAAAGTGTTTGGAATAGCTCAATACGTATATAAGTTTCATGTTTTAGGTTTAAAATGTCAACTTTAATTATACCTAAAAGATTAAATAAAAAAAAACCTCTTTTTAGTACAAAAATTAAAAAAGATGCTAAGGTAAATTTCATTTTCAATTTTCAAATGGTATACTCATAGTTTAAAAGAGAAATGTAATTTAAATTTCTCGCGACAATTGTTTTAAAATATCAGGTTAACCAACTTAAGAATATCAAATCTCTAAATATTTAATAAATACACCTTTTCGTAGTGTATGTGTTTTCGTTATTAAAGCAAGTTTTTAATATAATACACAAAGTAAATGAATTAATTTAGGTTATTTAGTCAATGTTTTAGTCTTTGCTGTTAAGTCAATGTATTAATGTAAGTTTTAGGAAAAAAAAAGGATCAAAATACTGGAAAGCAATATTGAACGTTTTTATGGTGGATAACTCAGAAATGAAACGTCACCGAAAAAAATCTAATTTCGAATTTGTGATCAGCGGCCGAAAATCTGTCAATGTATAAAAATCATCAAAATCGCCGATAGTAAAGTGTTATATTGTGAACTTTATTCTCCCTATATCCCGGAAATAAAGCGTTTTCGGATGTCGACATAAAAATGTTTTTTATTTTGGCAAGTACTTTACATTAAATATGTTTGCCCCATGTATTTTGTATGGGATGTAGACGCTGTAACTTAAAACATTGTCATGATTAGATTCTACAAAAAGCAAAAGGGTGTATTTCTATGTCGTATTCGCGCCCCATCATCTTAGCTATGAACTGCTAAGAATTCCATAAATCGCACTTCCATAAATCAACCAATTAATATAGTGTCTATTTTTTTCGACAGGTTCTGTAAAGCTTAGTCAAATCCAGTACCACCAGACCATATGAAAACCTAAAAATGAGATAGGTATTTTATGTAATTAAAATTGTACAGTGATATATGTATTCATAGCAGGGAACATGAAGTTCAGAAAATAATTATTCCAACAAAGAAATACCATTAGTTCCAAGTGTGTAAAGAATTATATCTCTTATTGAACCTCAGGTGATAAATATTCTACCTAGTAATTAAAACATGCACTTAATCATACATTTCTGACATGTATTGTGTAGGATAAAATGATTATTGTTTTTGTTTCTTTTGTTTGATAAGCATTGATTTGTGAATGGAGTTTTTATGACTTATTCAAAGCCACACAAATACCATGATGCTAAGATTTGGTTGACTGGTTAGCGTATTCAGACTTACTTGATTAGAAATGTGATTCTTCTGTATGTGAAGGCCTAATTGATTTTTTTATTCTGTCGAATGTTTTTGTTATGAAATGAAGACAATACCTATTACCTATATATAGAAGTTAAAATATCCTATCTACTTGGCTAGGTTACGTCCGTAAGGTAAAGTCCAATTAGATCAATTTTTTTTCTTCCATCGAAAGAGGGAAGTATTGTAATTATCCTCCGATATTTTTTCAGATACCCACCTTTCAGGGCCCTTGATGACAAGAAATATTTTTTCATAATTCCTCCTGTCTGTCTGTCTTTCTATCTGTTCGTGGCATAGCTCGACAATACTTTTCTTCTGCCAACTTGCATACCCTTTACACTTCAAAATCAGACCCAGCCTTGAGTATTGCTCGCATATATATGGGAGTAGCCTCTCCTTTAATCTTTAACATCCTTAACCCTGCCAAAAAGAACTATTCACTTGATTGATGATCGAAACATCACAACGAAGCTTGCATCATTAGAGCCACGTTGAATGGTAGACGATGTGTCTCTGATTTACATATACTACCACGGATTCTGTTCGGATAAATTGTCATCCATTAGACCTTTCTTTCTTAATCATTCCTGCCAGGGAGACACGAGCATGAACCCACATGCATCCATTCACCGTCCAATAATTGCAAAGAGCAAGGTCCTCCTACTATGCTCGCACCTTTATTCCCAAACTGTCCTGATTATGGAATGTGTTTCCAGCAAAGACCTTTCCTTCTTCTGTTAATCTGGATTAAATTTTCCAACTTTCCCTCTTTTTACTTAAAACAACCGCGCTATCTAGTACTTAGGCCCTTGGTAGTGACACTATTAACCTGGTTTTTAGTTGGTTGTTTCTTCAGGGCGGTGCCATTGCGTGTTCTCCCTCCTTGACCTTGCTCCGGTTATGATAATGGTTGCCACTTGACATTTTCTTACTGACCAAAATCAATCACAAAGCATTAAAAGAGTGTTGGAAGATCTTTATAGACAAAATTATGAACAGCCTTCTTCGATATTCGAGTTTGTACGTTTCAGTATGCTCTGTTAAGCCCATGTTTGGTTTGCCTATCTGATCCTTCTTCCATTTTTGTAAGAAAAAATTAGATGCTGCGACTCTGGTTCCGAAAAACTAACACTGACTTTAGTTAAGTATTGATTGACAGAAAAGTTTCATTAATTATGAAAAGGAAACTGAAATATTTAAAGTTTTTGTCATTTCGAAACTAAAGTATATTCTTTAGCCCAACTTAATAAGGAGTAAAGAGGTTCAAATGTATGTGCAAATGTTGAAATGTATCTTAGCAACACATAATTAAAAAAGGGTTAAATCGAACAAATGTATATATTTATATTTGGATGAATATTCACATTAATTCAATTTCAACCTGATCACCAGTCAGGATCTTGGTTTTTTTGACTCCTTCGTTTCTTTCTTTCAGCTTCAGGCAATTAGCTTGTGTAATTTGCTATTGTCGACATTATTTTTAACGTTGAGCATAGTCTTCAGCATAGAATAATGTGCCCAAAGCTTCGAAGGTGATAAAGACCTAGATTCCTCCGTGAAAAACAGAAGTAACACATCATCGATAAAATTATCCACGTTTCACTCACAGCACCATCTTACAAATGTCTGATATTGCGCTTTATATATTGTCCTTGATTTGGATAGCAAAATATCTTCTAGTGCCTCTTTAGCTACTTTTTTTAAATGAAAAGTTTGCATTTCGATTTATAATTACGAAATTAATGACACTGACAATTTGTTTATTTATGTTGTAATTACGTGACTTAATTATTTCAAAGCACATTAATCAAATGTGTGTCTGTTACCTGCAATCATTTGTCATATTCTGAGGTGTATACCTATACATTACATTATTAAGTAATATTGTTCACGAAATTGCAAAAAATAATGTATATATTGCCGGGGCTAAAGTGACTCATTTAATCCCGCGAATGGAGTTTGTTGCTCTAGGGCTTCGCTCGAGAGCAACAATTATTTAAGAAATTATGGCAGTTTAGTCCCGCGATATATACATTATTTTTTGCACTAGTTATATAATATACTATTAATTTCCAATTATTATATTATCTTCGTTAGTGAACCTGGAAAAATAGTATTGCATTGAAAGCTCCTCTTTCTTTATGTCATAAATAATAATTATCGTTGATCATCTTGCCTCTTCCCTCGTAGTTGTAATCACTCCCCAATATTTTTCCAGATCTTGGACCCCATTTCCGACAGCCTGCTGGTTTGTCTCTATGTCGTTTTGTCATTCCGTATGTAGCTTTCATGGATCAAAAGCTACTTATCCGATTGACTTCAAATTTTGTTCGAAAATTAAGGATCATAAAAAGATAAAATGGTTACATTTTGCTAAAAAGTTAATTTGGCGGAACAAAATGACGGCGTTACGAAATGGCGGCATCACAAATTGTAAAAAAATCTTTATTAAAGACTACTTGTCGAATGGACTTCAAAATATGGGCAAAAATTAAGTAAATCCATTGTGGCCAAACAAAATAGCGGCCTTAATAAAATTCCATTTCCTGGAATAAAACCTTCTTTTTATAGATGAAAATAATAAAGGACGTTTTATTTTTTGTAAACTACCTAAATAATGTTACAAAAAATAAGTCTTGCCACTTATTGTGGAGAAGGAGAAAATAACTGAATGAAAATGGACCACGCGGAAAGCGCTTCATCAGCTTTCGTACTGTGCGCGCAAGTTGCCGTATATGTCCTGTTTGCAGGGTAATCACGGATTACATGGATTTGTTTGTATTTATATTTTAAGCAGTTGGGAAGATTTAAAAAAATAATCTTAAATTAAAAAATTCGGAAAATTCCCTCATCAAAATATATTTGTTGTATAATCTGCAATGTTAGGAAAGAGAATAAACGATAAGTAGATATAGAACAAATATGCATAAAATACATTAATAACATTAAAGGGTATTTTCGAATAATATATATCGCGAATTCCCAAATAACACAGGTATTTTCACCTTAAGTTTTCTGTCCATCAATGAAATACAAATTAGAATAAACCTAAAGAATGAATGTATAAATTTTAAATTAGTTTTCACTGCACAGTAGGCTTAAACGTCGGCGAGCAGTCATTCAAAATGGATAAATATCTCTCATTTTCTATTTCGAGCTTGCGCTTCCCGTATTTCTAAGTAAAATTAAGTCTATAATTTGTAGACAGCACAAGTTCATGTATCAAACAAGCTCACTAAATACTTTTACCGAATTTCAAACCACAGAAAAAAAACGGTTTTCTTTTTAAAATAATATAAAAAAGGAAAACATGCTTTGTTTACATTTCTTCAGTCATTGTCTATAACAAAAAATTTATCAAGAATGTGCTGTCATTACTGTTCTTGCTCATGCGTACATTCCGGTAAATTTTTTGCAAAATGACTTCAGTTCAGAGATAATCAAGTTGAGATGCACAAGTCAATGTAAATAAATCATTCGAGAGAGAGATAGTTACTTTGCGTTTTCACTCTATCTTCACGGAAAGTAAAAGCAGATGGCGCCGTAGATGGACGCTGCCGTTTGCACGCAGAATTCAAAACGCTTTTTTTTCTGTATTCTAAAATTTCCTACCTTTAATTCAATAAAACAAACGCATAATTTTAAATATTATTTATTGGGAATTTGCAGATTAGAGATAGTAAATTGCAATGCTAGGCACTTAATGGCTGAAAATTTGGACATTTTTCGGTAAAATAAAATCTGTTTTTTTTTTAATTCCCGATATGCGTAAAAATTAGAGATTAGGTGCTGACAATGCCATCTGACCTACTTGCAAATTGAAACGGAAAAGATAGACCAAATGAAAATTCACCGAAATATATCTGAATGGAAAATCGTCCCCATGTCAAATCATTTAATCAAATTCCGCCATACTATCGAAAAAACATTTACCTCCAGAAATGTAATTAAATCATGGCAATTACTTCATTTTTTGAGTATATTATCGGTACCAACAATATCAATAGTTCAACACGAAACTTACAGATGTCAGGAATTTAAAAAAACAGACTTTATGTACATATATAAAATATTTAACCTATTTACAAAATTGCAAAGATCTACAGCTCATCGCTCATTTCACTATTACCTTTTATTGTCTATAAATAAGCACAAACCTAATAATATGCATACTAACACTATACAAAGTTAAATAAAATAGTCTAGGGAAAACTCAATAAACACATAACGAAACGTAAAACAACACAATCCAAAGAAGGCACAAGGAGGCCATTTTCAAATATACAAACGGGAAATGGAGCGACGCGCGATGGACGTCAGTGTTAAACTATTTCAACAAATGAGAGTTATTCAGTCGCACAAACATAAGTGATCAAGACAGAGATAAAAAAATACAGTTTGGCAATAGTGCTGAGAGTGGTTACAGTTACATCTATGTTAGCTTCCCACGATGAGAGCCAGAGACAAAGATACAGTAAATTATACGATATGAAAAAAGGTAGGTATATCGGACAAATTATTCAACTTGAATGCTCGTTTCAACTTGGTTTTCTCTGCTTCACTATTTTTATACGGCGTTAACGACAAACCAGCTATATTTCCTCTCATAAATATATGTCAATAGCAAACAATCATTACTAAGATAAACTAAAACTTGTTACTATCAACTTGTTTACACTTCGAAATTTCAAATACAACTGAATCTACGATATGCGTTTTAGCGTACTTAAATAGCCTTTAGAAAAGTATAGAATGATCTAGAAAATCTAGAAGAATCTATTAACTGGAGGGTGAAAAGAATTAAGCCTAACAGACCATCGACATTCAGGAAGTAATGTCTTCTCTTTTTGTTAAAAACCTCACCACATGATTTTTTATGTAACGCTCTAAAATATCAAAGTTTTCTTCACTACTGTAATTTACCGCCATTTTTACTCAATTAATAACTCTTAAATATTACAAAATACTTAGTTAAATGTCCTGAAAACGTAAATAGGGGAATTTACTTTGACAGGTTATCAATTGTTTTCAAGGCCTGTTTGAATTTTTTCCAAATTTTTTCACTTCCAAACAGGTCGACTGGATTTAAGCCTCCTGGGGTAGTTCACATTTTAGTAGGAACGTTCAATCAACGGTAGGAAGAAGTTTTGTTAACAGAAACACAAATTCATTAGTAACTAATTCTGTTTGCAGAAATGTTCGCAATGTGTTAGTGAAAAAAGATTTTAGTCTAGGTCCATTAGATAGTGTGATTTTTTAATTAATTAGTAGATATTAGTAAAATAGTATCTAACAGTGTACTTACACAGGCGTAAAAAATATTCTTACCTTGATGCCATCTTTCTCGAAAAAACTAAAAGATATTTAGTTTTTGGGTTAAAAAGCAAAGCATAGGCTCTTTCTTCTTCTAAGCGTAAAAATCCGATATGTCGTCCATAAGAAAAAACAAACCTGATGATGGTTAAAAAATATCGAAACGCCGAATCAAAAAATCTAAAACCACACTTGTATTCTTCGGAAAAAACTGCTGTGAAAATGTTTTTTCAGAATTATGATATGGCAAAAAGTAAAAAAAAAATCAAAAATATCTCAAAAACTAAAAGAGCTGGAGTTCTATTCAAAACAGTTTTGAGATAGCCTAATGATGGTCTACAGCTTTTCCCATTTAACCGAATCTGTAACTCTTATAGTTTCTAAGATGCTAATACATGGAAGACCAATATGGGACACACGGTATAAGCAAAAGCAAACGTTCGTCAATAGGTTTACTAAACGACGACTATCCTGTGCTTCCTGCTTGCGTTCCCATTCGTTTTCTCTGTTGTCAGCATCCTTTGAAACCCATTACTCAAACGTCTTGGGCAGCGAATTTCGGAGATATCGATGACAATAATTACAAATCTATAACTATCGGTAAATGATCGTAACAATATAACGAAACGAAATAAGGAAAATCATGCCTGAGTGATCAAAGCCATTCACCCTGTTTTAAAAATATATGTTTATCAAAATTACGTTTGTCATTATATTTTTACCACGTGCCTTTACAATAATCAGAGTCATAATTAAAATAAAATTAGGAATCTGTTTTCATTTCGCTATATAAATAAACATTCTACGCGTTTATAAATATTGTATGTGAAATATTCCAAGGGGCGTAACTGATAAAAATTCCATTGTGTCTATCTAAACAGAATTTCTTGGGTATGTAAATTCATTACATGTCATACACCACTTACCATCAATTACTTTAATAGAAATTTAGTACCCTCATCATTTGGGGCCCAATGACAATCACAATATGCGTAGTTATTCGTCGTTGAGTTATGTGGTTTGAACTTTAAAAACTGTTTTCACGTACAGTAATTGATTTTTTATTTAAATTCACATACTTTAAATAATGTGTTTAGTTTCTATTAAATACAGTAAATATAAATCCTCAACAAATAGTCTGGTTCACAAACTCAAAATGGTGCTAATTCATAAGAACAAATTAAGATAAAAAAACGAGTTTAGTTTTTTGCATATAACTCCCAAGGAGCAACTCTAGACAATTATTTGGCAAAGTGTCGACATGCAGTTTTGGACACGAGACATTTTTACGCTACTGTCGCAACACCGCGCCCACTTTAAGTGGAAAATGAGGCCGAAATGGTGATCAAAATGTATACCAGAGAGTACCCAAAATATACCCAAAAGTTAGTCCAAAATGTGCCTTTACTTTCATTAAAATGTGTCCACAAATTGTCTTTGGTTTCCGGTATGTTTCTAAAGTAGGGCTTTAATATGACCAAATTGTTACTGATTTGTTTCCAAAATAATTTTCCAATGTTTCCGTTAGCCCGCCTCGTTCTCAATTTTTTTTGAAATGTGTCTTTATGGTTGCTAAATCCACACAATTTATCCAATTTGTGGCCAAAATTATATTTTGTGTCCATTTTGTGTAAAATAAAACTAATTACGGACACAAAATATATTTATACTACAATTTAATTGCACAATGGACACAATATATCAATTATTATTTTTGTTTGCAATGCGCCTCCAAATGCAAAAAATATGCATACTTAATAGGTAGGTATATGGGCGATAGGCAAGCTTAACTTATCGGCGCACTCAGAATTTTTAAAAATAGTTGATAAAATACCTCTGAAACCACACGCACTTTAAAAATATTGAATATTTCTAAATATTTAAATATTTTTATTTATTTTTAAAATATAAAAAGAAAAACAGGTGCTAATTATTTATTATGATTTCCGACAGCACACTGTGTATATTTTTGCTAAAACTGAGCCAGAAATTTAAATTAAAAACAATTTTATTTTTTCCGCCATTATTATCAAATTAAGCATTGTGAAATTTTCTTAACAAAACATGGCGTCTTAAGGATTATGCCGAACTGAACACATGTTTCCTACAATAGCATCTTTTGTTTCTAAAATTTGCCTAACTTGACACAAAAACGGGGGAAACATTTTAGACCTGTGTTTCCGATATTTGACCAAAATTCTACTTAAACGGGTCTGTTTAGCCATATAGGTTTTATTTGGCTTTCGTGTACGTAATGTGACTAAAATGGGTCTGGTTTTTCCAGACACATTACGTCTAAAATACGTCCTGTACGTATCGACGGTACAATTTAGGCTCGATTCAGTCACAATCCTACTACAAGGATTTTCAAACCTCAAAAATCTCAAATTTCCGTTTCCGTATAATAAACCATCGATGTTGGAACTTAATGCTAACTTTATTGGCTTATCCAAACTATCAAAACGGTGAATTAAACATGTTTCTAGGCCATTGTACCAGTAATTACGTACTCCCATTAGTACAATATCTACTTTTGAGGGCGTTTCAAGTAATGTTCTACCATCTCTAGATAGATAACTATGACTCGATTTTTGTAACAAATTGAGTAGCTCATTTATTGCGCGATGCGTAATTTTATATGTAAATGGTCATATTTGAGATTCTCCATACACGAACCTTGTGTTTTTGGTTTATCTTCAAAATCACTCTTATATACTTCAAAATATATTTTCAGAATTGGAATCCAATGGTACATTCTTATTGATGTTTTGCTGACACAGATTGAATGCTGCAGCCTCGTTTTCATCCCTGAAAACAAGTTTTTCCTTCCCTTCATTTATTAATACATCTTACACAATATGATTAGATCCATTTATGTAAAAAGTTAATTTATTAATATTATATTTAATATTAACCTATATTTCTTTTTGTACACAGTGGTGGTAAGTTGTGTTGTACACTTTTCACGTGGTAGTTTTAATATTTTTAGGCATTTCTTTTGAAATTTTAAAACTTTATTTAATGAGCGATCTATTCATCTAAGTAAACTAAATCCATATGAGACCTAAAATGTGCTCATCCAACACATTCCCGAAACAAAATGAAAAATATGCGTTTGAAATATGTCCCATTCAATACATTTTAGTAACAAAGCCGAAACAAAATTTTCGGGCAAAATACAGACACAACGTGTTGGAAAAGTGTCGACACCATGGTGTCCGTATTTTGCTACTGCGTCCAAACTAGCACAATACGGGAACATTTTAGGTGTCTAAGAGATTACCAGTTAGGCACAAACTCTTCTTTAACACTGTTGATATTACGTCGACACATTTTTTTAAATTAGCCACTGTGTCAACTTTGAACACACATTTTGCTCCTTGGGCTCGGAAACTATTAACATTTAAGAAATAACGGAAAACTTAAAGATGAAGAAATTTCCAATAAAAAAGTCCCGTTTCCATTCCGTTAATGTTGAAAATAGAGCTGTGCATGGCGAGGGTATTATCTAAACACCATAAGTAACAATATCTCGCTAAAAAAAAATTATTCACTGATTTTTCATAAAAATAAGCCTATTGTTGTTAATTAATACATTTTTTGAAAGTTTTCATATATATTTCGGATAATTGTTAAACAAAAGCCACAAAAGTTATTTCCCTTCGTGGATACTTAATAACAACTATACTATATGAGATTATGACATTGCGATCTTTAATATGTTATAATTAATTCTGTCGGTTTCTCAACCAACTAACAAATATGTATGCATTTTTCTTGTAATCAAATTCCTTTGCTCCAGCATGACAATGAAATACGGTCATATTACAACACTGACAATGATTTAAAACTTATTTATGAATGTTATGACATGTACAAACTTAGTTTCTACTTCAAGCACAGTGAGATAGTGCCTTTTGAGACGTTTTGGGATTCCCTAATTGGCATATTATATAAACGGGCCTTTACAGTTTTAAACTTTTTGCTTTTTTATCCAATGAATCATCAGAAATAAGTAATGATATACCACTGAGCCTCGCCCTAATTTATTTTTACAAATTATTAAGAATGTGATTTTATTTACCACCTCAATGTATTCCGACTTTATTACTGTTTGTATCCATCCGTAGAAGTGCAGCTCACCGCATAGAATTTGCCAGTCCGCGAAACACAGCATCAAATCTGCAGGCTAACTTCAGTGATAGATTGATTTTACACTTTTACTTGGGTCCCGGTAATCATATTTGTCTATTTAAAGTATATTACAGTATATTACAAGTCTATTGTTATTCTAAACATGTAGGTTTAAATCACACTTCTGGCAACACCAAGTCAAAAAAAGACTTTTTACAATAATGATATTGTAAATTGTATTATAATATTAGATATTCTTCCAAGCAACATTTCAAAAATTTGCTAGGCTTTTTTATCACTCGCACAAAATTAGTACATGTCTTTTTAATTTTTAGCAAACATTTTAGTAAAGCAGTATAGCTGCCTTTAATAATTCCTTTTAGCAAACATTTTTTTTATTTAGCTAATGTACCATGTGTTTATTGATATCTAATATTCAATTTAGGAAAATTCACAAACAACTTTTGGAATAGTGTACTAAATTTGTAGCATTTTATTTTAGATAAACCAATATTTTTATATTTTCTAGGATTTGTATCTAATAGTTGTTTAATTTTAAATATAAAACTATTAATTAGGCGTTTGCGTTACTTTTGGAAGATAATTCTGCGGTGAGACACTCTTTAGATGACAAGAACTTCTTTTTCATCACAGCGTTGTGATTGGTCAGGTCTATTGCATACGTAATTTCTTATTTGGTACATTATCTAACCTCCGTGGTAACCCTGTTTGACTGTCAACTGACTTGTCAGTGAGATTTATTTTGCTTTTCTGCATTTTGTCTGACGTCGGTGTGTTGTTTTCGACGCTTGTTTTTGTAAGCTGAATTTATTCAGCCCGAATTAGGAAGATCTGCCAACTACAACACACAATAAGTTCCTAATATCTAGAGTATTTGAGTTTTGGATATATTTTTTGGGTTTGGGAACTTCTTTTGGAAGGCTTTAATGTCGACATAGGGGACAAAATTGTAACACCTGGTCACTATAGCCTGGTAACCTAACTTCTACCCTCTACAAAATCGAAAGTCATCTTTCCACCTAATAGGGTCTTTCTACCTATTAGGGCTTCATCGCACCTACTAGGGATTCTTCATTGTGATTGTTTTGTGGACGTCATAAGTGGCTGTCCATTGTGAAGTAGTTTTATGTAGCAGTGCTTGGTGAACAGATAAGCTTAGCATAGTATTTTTTTTTCTGTTGTACATTTATAAATTTTTAATTTCTCTCATTACTTAGTAAATCAGTTTAAACTAGTTATTGCGATGTGGATATATTAACGTCAAATACCTACCAAACGTTGTGTTATTAAGCTTTGTTACAGAACAGCAACACATGTACATGTTTTGACGTTTTTAGTTGATTGGTACCAGCTGTGTCAGATTGTTACTGACCTCTATTGACAGTACTTGAAAATTTGAATCATTTACCTTTTTCCTTACAGGTCACCTTGTTCTGCACTCACCACATTGCGCCCAGTTATTTAAGTATTTGTGTTTTAGGTACTTATTTGCTTATTGTTCTCATATTTTTTTTTTATTGTATAACGCTTTATTTAAAATCTAATTCTTCCTTTCTCTATAAAATTTCAATTTAATACTTGTTTAAATAGAAAGCTGACTGTTATCTTTTACTGTGACAGATTGGTAACTTTTGTTTGTGAATACGTTTACTCAAATTTTGATTGTTATCTTATTTTTTTCTGACAGATCGGTGACTTGTTAGTTTCTCGAATCTGCTACATATTAAATATTATTTTGTTTTAAGCCTGAGTTTGATTGTTAGCTTTAGATAGTAGTAATAACTAAAGACTGGTACCTCAATCACCCGAGGCAGTTTGCAGTTTGGTTGCTGGCGCCCTTAAACGAACCTCTTCTCCCTTAGCTGTGGATGTTTGCGCACTATGCTCACTATCGCATCTTATTATTAACCACTTATGAGTAACTACCATCCACTTTTTTTTTGTTCGCTTGTTTAAATTTTTGATACTACTCTCTGCTATTAAACAGGGAAAGAGTGTAGCACATTATATAATGAATGGCATTTTCTAAATTATTTTTAACATATATTTTTGTAAGTATTGTTCTAATACTAACTGAAATCAATAACATTACCTACGTAATAATTCCTGTTTGTAATATATGGCTCCGAAGACCCACATAAAAATGTAATTTTACTTTCAAATTTCGTGCCTATGACATAACACAAATAATACTTATACAAATGATGGAAATAAATCTAGTAAACAACATAATTTGACGAGCGGATAGAGTTATAAATTTGTACAAAAGCAAATATTAAACGAAATAATGGAACGACGCCCATTACTGTAGCCGTTGCGCTGCAATAACTTTTTAATTGTTGTTTGCACAAAGGTTACGTAACTAATTGATGACAATAAATAACTACGGCCGGCCAGTGAATATTAAAATGGATAAACATTATTAAGCAACATTATAAAATTGAACCCAAAAAATCAAGGGCGGTTTTAATTACCCTCCCTATAAAGGGTGTATATTAGTTATTCGTGAATCAAGCTCCTTCCGAACATTAATTAAACACCTAACGCAATCTTCCGAATATTTTACAGCACTTGGCGGCCAAGCAAAACACGACAATTAAGGGTCACATTTATTCTTGTGCCTGAATTCCTAATTGGGCTAAGGAAATTTATTTTTACTGGACTAATCTTTTATTACATAACTATAGTAATTAAAAATAGTTATTCTTGTTATTTCGAGTCTCATGTTAAACTGGAAAATGTGCCATTTGTTACCCTGATCGAAAATGACAAATTCAGTCCTTGAAAGCACTGATATATAGTACTACTTAAAATAAATTGGATATCAATTATTAATAGTACCAGCAAAAGTGAATATTTAAAGCTACAGGATGTTTTCTATTGAAAAACTTAGTGTACTAAATCAATTTTTTTAGTTTACGCCCGAAGCGAGCTCTAAAAAAGGCACATAATTTTGCAGATATTTACTTTCTCTTATTTTATTGATATGCTTTCGACAATGGCCGCTAATTATTATTGTTTTTTATATTTTTATTTTATTGCAATAACAAACAAAAATTTTAAGAAATCGTTACGATTTTTTGGTGTTTGTTTGAATTCGGTTTTAAGGATAAACAAAACCAATACAAAAATATCAATAAAATAAATAAACATAGATATACGTGTATGTAGAAACAGGAGCATGATTTAAAAACCAAAATTATATTAAAGAAAAATTATACAAATTTCTGGAAAATAAAAAAACTTGAGCGTCCACTTTACCATCTACCATATACTTGTATATTTGGTGAACGCATGCCTGCAAATTAAGAGAGGCCTTCAATTATATTTTTCTAAAATTTAAAACTTCTCTCCAGCTTGAAATTTCCGACGGCCACAAGCATGCACTTTTAAGCATCGAGTGAGTTTGTAATAAGCTAATTACCTTTCAAGTTGTGTACTATACCTTTTCTAAGCCTATTTTTAAAATACGGGGTGGTGCGTTGTTTAAGTTTTAAATAATATAAATAACTATTACCGATTTGATCCTCAAATCTCAAATAATTTCGCTGTCACCGGTCGATAAAAACAATAAAAAATCTCGAGATTTGAGCCGTTCCAAGACTAATTTGATAGTGTTATTATAACGCACAACTGTGCGATATTAGTCTTTACGCAGAATTGTCCCTAAGAATGGTTTTTTATTAAAATCACAGCTTTCTGTCTCTTAATTGTCAAAACGGTGAGATGGATAACAGAAACAGAAAGAACATTAAATAATGCATGTCGTTTCCACGGAAACACAGGAGCATGGCATGGTCGAAAAATGGGATCAGAAATGAGTAATTATTTCTTACGTTACTGTAATGTGTCATTTCCCCTATACGATTTTCGTATCTAGCGTAACATACTGTAACTCATATATGTACGAAGATTTTATCGAAAGAGTATATCGGAGGATGACCAAATAAATTGCGAGCGTTAATGCGCTTTTCTATTCCTGAAATTTGGTAAACAGCGCTTGGTACCGCATCGCCCTTATATATTGTCTTTGGAATGTAGTTTGAAAATGTGGTGAGCGTACTAACGGTCAGAAATGGAGAAATTGCCATAATATTTTAATTATTAGATACATATTTTAAACAACAGAGTTAAAAGGAAGTTTATAAGAGTGGGAAATAGTATTTCAAGTATTCGTATGTAAATAAGGATATATTATGACAAAAAAAAGTTTTAATATATTTAAGCTTTTTTATGACCAGAATCAATATTTGTTACAGCTTCAATTGCGCAAAGTTCTCACCTTTTAGAAATATATTTCTATACTAATGAATTGTAAACCAATTGGCAGTTGTGCAAACCAGAAATAAAACAATGGCTTGAAATAAAATATCGTCAGTGGTGTAATAGATGCTTTTCCTTAACCAAATATAAAAATATAAATTTCCCTATTTCCCTAATTTGCTATAACAACTTGTAACTCTGTGAGGAACAAGTATTTTGAAATATACTAACTCCTTTCCCCTAAAAATCGGTAAACTTACTTTACCCGGAACTTCTCTCGTTACGAATATTTCGTTTTATGAGGAATAGTAAAGTGTGACCCAATTTAAGTTAAATATATACTGTCTTCTCAAACATTTTTGTTCCACCATACTGTATTCGAGCCAATGTTTTTACCAGTTTCCACCTATGCGCCACACTTGTCTTGAGCATAATTTAAAATAAATTGAATAAGTAGTTTCTCTATTTTCTCTGCTATATTGGATTTCACCAAAATGTTAGGAGGTCATCCCCATAATAATATGACTTTTAAGTTTTCACTATATTTAGCAATGCCGTGAACAGATACACAGACCGACAGAATTGAGAAAGTATATTTTTTCTATCTAGGAACAAAGACGTGAAGATGTGTGAAATCCTGGGAGGGTGTTTTTTTACGATTACAGTACTTCCCTTACGTAGGAACTAAAATTAAATTGATCTAAATTTTCATTTTTCTAGTTAGTATTTGCTTAGCTGATTAATAAAAATGACATTACTTTACCATTAATAAATTTACTTTTGAAAAATTATAATTCAAATATATTAAAGCAGATTTAATTTTTTTAGTTAGGTAAGTAATTAAATCTACTGCATTTAACGCGGCCATAGTCTTCATCATTGTAGGCGATGTCATGAGATAACATTTTTTTTTTTGCGTCCATGACCCTCTTCTTGGCTCATAATATATTTGTTTATATTTTAAAGATGTATGAATGAAGTCAGCCTTATGATAATTGGGAGAATCATTGGTTTCATCTGTCATCGTGAAGTGTACCGGGAGATCAAAATCTGTGAGAAATAATATTACTCAAAGGATATGAAAATGGGATGTGTCCTTAAAACCTTGGGAACTATAGATTTCTATAATTTTTCACTGAAAGAATCCGAAAAAATGGAAACATATAATTTTTAGTATTAGCTATTCTTTGCACTAATTCGGTGAAAAAAATTATACCTCCCACATTGATTGCGGTACAATTGTTTTACCAACAATAAAAGTTTAATCGGAAAACCTATGACAATATAACATACTTGTTCAATTTAAAAGTTAAATGAGGAAAACTTGTGTTACAAAATCATTTTAAAAATGACAAAGGAACGTGGAATTCCCAAGCGATATTTTACATCGTGGTGTGGCCGTTACCTTATTCATAAATGTTATTGCTATATTAAGAGAGAGCAGTTTTGCTTTAACATGATTTAACTAGTGTTTTGGGCTCTCATAAGGATTGGTCCGATTATGATAAAAAATGTATTGGAAAAAAAATTAATTTTTAGGGTGACTTTGAATTTTCCTTGGCTTTGAAAATAATGCAAATATTACTTTACAATTTATCGTACTGGAGACCTGTGGAAGAGAGATCACATTACCGGAGATATGGCACCCTCGCGTTTTGGGTACCTAGGAAGGACATATACAGCGTGTAACAATAGTAAGGAAAATATTTCAGGTACCGCTTACCTTAATTTAATGAAAACCCTATATTATATAACTTTTTTCTAATCTGCTTAAATTTCTCAATAATTTTTATTAAAACTCTTTTTATGAAAGTCAATAGTTTTTGCAAAAATAAGGTTCTAATATCCATTATTTAATCTATTACGTTTTATTAAAATGTGTTTTGTTGATGTACAAAAATGGATGGTTTAACTGAAACCTAAAGAATTGAAATTTTATTTATACTGTGTTATGGGGATAGAAAGCGAAGCCTGCAAGATGTTTGTAACATTTTTACATACCGGAAAGCATAATAATTTCTCATCTTGCTACCAAAACACTAGCAGGAGAAAACAGCGTCTCAGCTTTAAAAGTAGGTTGTAAGAAATAATGGAAACAATATAAACAATACAACAAACAATAAATTAATAAAACTAAGTAAGATGTTTAAAATATTGTCCATTTACTTCCTGACAGTAGGCCAAATACTGTGAGAAAACATTTAATACATTAAAAAGAATGCCATCCTCCTCGATTCGTCTACATTCACACCTTAAAAACGTGTTGTGTAAAACAAACAGTAGTCGAGGGGCGTCAAATCCGGATACCGAGGTGGCCACTCTATTGCACCCTTACGTCCAATCCATCTTCCAAAAAAAAGATTGTCTAAATATTCCCTAACATTCCGAGCAAAAAGCGGTGGAACACTATCCTGCTGGAACCATATTCATAATTTAGTGCACCATTGCCTAAAAAAATCAAGTTTAAAAACTTAATACAACAGATAAAGTAAGGAACTTATGGTTACTCGGAAATAGTTCTGCAGTAGCTGGGACAATTTCGGTCTTTAAAAGATTCAAATATCTTTCTACAGTTAATGTATCTTTCATGAAGAAGGGAACGAAGGATATTTGTCATTAAAAATTTTACAAACATGTTGCAGGTAAACTTGGGAGCAATGTAGAACTCGCCATTGGATCCGGCATAATTTCGTACTTAAGTGTACATATTTCTCATTAAATTCAGTTTAGCGGTACCTGAGTTATTTTGTCGTTTCCTCACTTTTGTTACACATTGCATAAACATGGGTCCGATTTAGATCAGTTTTTGCACGTGAAGTTTCTCATAGAAAACTACCTGGGGAAAATTGGAGCTTGGAGCGAAATCTTGGTCTTGAAAAATAGTGTAAATAATACTAGAAGATAATACAGAAATCCTGTGTAAAACTATTAAGCTTTCTCGACTTAGGTGTCCGGGCAAAAACATAAGCATTTTTGGATAAGTATGGAAGATTCCAAAAGAAAACTTTAGGACAAATTTTGACCTAAGAGGAACCTTGTAATTGACATGGAAAGGTAGTTTAAATATTACTTCATCGCGCAGGAGACCTATGAAATTTTAAAGAGGATCTTCTATTCTAGGGTTGGGTTCTCAAGAGCAAGGCGTAATGAGTTGTCAGAAATTGATCGTTCTTGAACAGCATATAAGGGTTCCAAAAGACCTTTTTCGGGCATTTTAACTCGGCCTTGATGTTGAAAAATAGTATAAATATTGCTATGTCTGGGTCAGATAACAGCGGAGAAATGGCAAGTCAATTTTGTTTATTTGGGTTCTCGTGAACAGAATATGATGAACGACCTGATCCTGTCGAGGTCTTCTTTGGTTAGTGTATATAGAGCCCGAAAAAATTAGTTTTCTAAAGTAAGTGACCTTGATGGTGACCTTGGTCGTGATTTTCATCTTAAATGTGAAAATATTGCTTTGGGGCATACGGTATTTCTTAAAAATGGTCCATATTTTTTTGTTTCAGATAATATACATCTTTAATCAGTCACGGTTTTTATAAATATTTGTTTCTAAATAAAAAAACATAATATTATGATACTCACATTATTTTTTATAAGATTTACAATCTTAAAAACTAGTAGCAGTAACAAGTAGCCAAACCGAGTTAATAACCAGAATTCTCAATCATCAACTTAAAAATATTCTACCAACAAAAAATCACTAAAAACCTTTACCCTGAACTTCTCTTAAAATGTATTCACACTTTTATCAAAACATATTAAATATAGCACTTGGTAACACCTGTATATTTAGTTAAGTTCAAGAATTGCCAAATAGAATAAAACAATAGATGATAATATTAAGTCCGATCTGTTGACTCTTCTTTGGTAAAATTTATGCAATACAGTAATATGCAAAATGTAATAGGCCATGTATAACATTCTACAAACAAGGCAATTAACTCTACAATATATACCATCAATGGAAAATAATATTTTCAAGTTTTTAAAATTAAACCAGTTGTTAGGGGGGTCAATTATAAGGAAAGACCCTTATGATAACTGTATCAAAACAGTTTCCTAAAATATAGAATGCAATTTCTGTATTGTGTCTTAAAAGAAAAAGCAGTCTAAAAGAAACAATACCCATATTGTATCCAAAAATGTAACTTGGGATTTCATAATTTCAAAAGACATAATATTTACTTATACTCCTAATACTCCATTGCCATGAGATAACACAAGACATAATAAAAATAGTTAAAGAAACATCCGTCATCTTGAGAAATATACAAAATACTTGAGCTATTTTTGTTTTAATGGACCCATCTGAAACAGTGTGCCAAAGATAAATTGAAAAAAATCGGTCAGGAGACTAAATTAGAAAGAAAGTAGATAATTTATAAAGTTGTTGATTTATTTTGAAATGAGGACAGCGTCTGGCTTTCAGATGCCAAAATATTGATTCACAGTTCAGTATTATTCTTCCATAAAGAAAACCGTATTTTATTTTTTTAATTAAGCAAATTGTATACAAATTACATGTCTTTAAATATTAATTTTTAAACTGTTTGTTCTCTCTCTCTCTCTCTCTCTCTATATATATATATATATATATATATATATATATATATATATATATATATATATATATATATATATATATATATATATATATATATATATATATATATATATATATATATATATATATATATATATATATATATATATATATATATATATATATATATATATATATATATATATATATATATATATATATATATATATATATATATATATATATATATATATATATATATATATATATATATATATATATATATATATATATATATATATATATATATATATATATATATATATATATATATATATATATATATATATATATATATATATATATATATATATATATATATATATATATATATATATATATATATATATATATATATATACAAAACAATTGTAGGAAAATATACTACCTTGGTTTTTTTTTATTTGTCATACTACCTTGGGTTATGAGTTTCGGTACAAGTGGGCTATATGCTGGTCCGTGGTAAATAAAGTATCAAGTCCGGCGAAGATTTCGGATGTTCTCTTGGTAATCACAAATGTCAGTTTTACTTCTGTTGGTGACTCTGGTGTTGTTTTGTGTATTCATTTTGGGGCTAGTTGTACTTGTCTTTCAACTTCAACTAGTTGATTATACTGATGAAGACGTTAAGTCAGAAACACGTGTCTATAGTTTGCCAAATGCAACTGTACATCAAAAACTTTATAATTTTTATTTATTTATATATATGTTTATATATATATATATATATATATATATACATATATATATATGATAGTATGTTTTCATTCCACTTACACCAACGTCATAACAAGAAAATGATCCTTGTTTGGAACATGTTCTGCATCACAGTAGACACAATGATCCATTTTAGTCAAAGGACGATCGCGATTTCGCTCTTATTAGAGCTCATCAGGCCGCCATAGACTAGCGAGCCCCGTGTAGGGCAAAGGCACAAAATTGAATCACAAAAACAACTACTCCGCTGGCTAATACTACGACCGGCGTTGAATTACATTGTGACTCCTGACTTTCGTTGGGAGTATTAAATGATAGTATGTTTTCATTCCACTTACACCAACGTCATAACAAGAAAATGATCCTTGTTTGGAACATGTTCTGCATCACAGCAGACACAATGATCCATTTTAGGCAAACAACGATCGCGATTTCGCTCTTATTAGAGCTCATCAGGCCGCCATAGACTAGCAAGCCCCGTGTAGGGCATATATATATATATATATAGGCATATATATATATATATATATATATATATATATATATATATATATGATCATTGAATGTTTCTTGAACCATTGTAATTATATAAGTTTCAGCAAAGTTTTCTTGGGAATTTTGGTTCAGTAGAGTAAACTGCGAGGTAGTGGGCAGTTACATAATTTTATTTTTTTTTCCAGGACGTTTCGTTGACTTTCGTACAACTTTTTCAACTGGTTTATAACGTGTCTAAAAGTAAAATTGACCTTAAATAAATATATACGTTTTACAAAAAATAAACTTACCATCAGAAACAAAGATCCAAAATGCATTAAATGCGATAACAAATTGTGTAACACATATGAGACATATAACACGAAGCTGACATTTTGTATATTACAATAAAAACACACACAACGTGAAAATATAATACATGAGTCATATACGTAGAACGAACACGAGTATTAAAGTCGACTGCTACTATATTACAAATAAGACATGTAGTTGCTATGAGAATTCTGTTGTTTTTTTGTGCTGTAAGAGTTTAAAAGAAATTATTTTACGAACATCCAAAATACCATTGTCATTTCACTTCTCATTTGGTATCCATTTGCAAAATAAAAGTGTATTATCTTGGGGTACTAGTTAAAAAACATAATAATGAATTATTTAATAAAATATTTATTAGAGGACTGCATATTTTCTAATTTTAAGGTGGAAAATTTAATTAAGAATATTAAAATATATTTTATTGAGACCAGCTATTTCCGATTTATCGTTTATGGATTGAGGATTGTTTTTTATGTGGATCATTTCATGATATTCGCGTTTTCTTTTGTGTGGTTCTGTTAAGAGTATTTTTGTTTCATCAAAGTTAAATTTATGACTAAAGTTTTCCTCATGTTTTTTAAGTGCTGTAGTATTTTTTTTATCGTATCGATGCCCATTTAACCTATTGTGAAGATGTTGGCTAGTTTGACCAATATACACAGAAGGACAATCTTTACATGGTATCTGGTATACAGTATGGGTTTTTTTATTTTTAGGAATTTCACTTTTTAGTTTGCTGTAATTATTATTTAGGAGGTTAAACCCTTTGTGACACACAGTAACATCATGTTTTTTAAAAAGCTTTTGGAAATTTTCTGACAGGTTGGGTATATATGGTAGGGACAAATAGTGTTTATGATTTTGCTTATTGTTTTTTCGGTTTTCTTTATCTGTGATATTGGAGTTGTGCTGTTCAATGCGTTGTCTAAAAATAGAATTTATTAGTTTTTGTGGATATGAGTTTAATTTAAGCACATTTTTTGCCTTTTTTATTGAGGTATTTCTAAACTCAGGGTTGCTCAATTTAATTGCTCTATCGGCTAAACTAATTACTACAGATTTTTTTTGTGATATATGGTACTGTGATTTATAGTTTAGATACCTACCGGACCACGTAGGTTTTGTATACCATTCTGTCAAAATTTTAGTATTTTTGTGGTGTAGCGTCATGTCAAGAAAGTTTATTTTGTTCAGTTTTTCGATTTCTATAGTAAATTGGACTTTTTTATGGTAACTATTAAAAAGATTTAAGGTATAGTTGCTTATTTTATCTGTGGGAATTGCGCAAATACAGTCATCAACATATCTATAGAAAAATGGTAACGAAAAATTTAATTTAGAAATAATTTGGGCCTCAAGGTCTTCTAGAACTAATTGGGCAATTATACTAGATATTGAGGCGCCCATTGCGCAACCTTCAATTTGCTTGTAGAATGAATTAAAAATGACCCTACAACTATTTATCAAAAAAAGAACAACGAACTAATCAAAAAATGGAAACAAAATAATTTTATTTCACCAAACACAGCTAAAGATCTATTAATTTAAAACTCCTTACCTCCCAGAATATATGGCCTGCCCAAGCTTCATAAACCAGGAATTCCTTTAAGACCCATAGTATCTTGTATTCAGTCCCCTTTCAATAACCTTTCAAAATTTCTAAAAAATATTTTATCGAACGTAGCATACAGAAATAGCCATTACATAAAAGATTCATGGAGCTTTAAAGAAAAAATAAACGAAGTACAGATCCCAATTGATTACACCCTTGTTTCCCTCGATGTAGTATCGTTATACACCAATGTACCAATAGACGTTGCCCTAAATGTAATAAAAAAAAAGTGGCCTGAAATAAAAAAGTATACAGATATTCCACTTAACGATTTTTTAGAAGCTATAAAAATTACTTTAACATCAACCTATTTTAAATATAAAAATTCATTCTACAAGCAAATTGAAGGTTGCGCAATGGGCGCCTCAATATCTAGTATAATTGCCCAATTAGTTCTAGAAGACCTTGAGGCCCAAATTATTTCTAAATTAAATTTTTCGTTACCATTTTTCTATAGATATGTTGATGACTGTATTTGCGCAATTCCCACAGATAAAATCAACTATACCTTAAATCTTTTTAATAGTTACCATAAAAAAGTCCAATTTACTATAGAAATCGAAAAACTGAACAAAATAAACTTTCTTGACATGACGCTACACCACAAAAATACTAAAATTTTGACAGAATGGTATACAAAACCTACGTGGTCCGGTAGGTATCTAAACTATAAATCACAGCACCATATATCACAAAAAAAATCTGTAGTAATTAGTTTAGCCGATAGAGCAATTAAATTGAGCAACCCTGAGTTTAGAAATACCTCAATAAAAAAGGCAAAAAATGTGCTTAAATTAAACTCATATCCACAAAAACTAACAAATTCTATTTTTAGACAACGCATTGAACAGCACAACTCCAATATCACAGATAAAGAAAACCGAAAAAACAATAAGAAAAATCATAAACACTATTTGTCCCTACCATATATACCCAACCTGTCAGAAAATTTCCAAAAGCTTTTTAAAAAACATGATGTTACTGTGTGTCACAAAGGGTTTAACCTCCTAAATAATAATTACAGCAAACTAAAAAGTGAAATTCCTAAAAATAAAAAAACCCATACTGTATACCAGATACCATGTAAAGATTGTCCTTCTGTGTATATTGGTCAAACTAGCCACCATCTTCACAATAGGTTAAATGGGCATCGATACGATAAAAAAAATACTACAGCACTTAAAAAACATGAGGAAAACTTTAGTCATAAATTTAACTTTGATGAAACAAAAATACTCTTAACAGAACCACACAAAAGAAAACGCGAATATCATGAAATGATCCACATAAAAAACAATCCTCAATCCATAAACGATAAATCGAAAATAGCTGGTCTCAATAAAATATATTTTAATATTCTTAATTAAATTTTCCACCTTAAAATTAGAAAATATGCAGTCCTCTAATAAATATTTTATTAAATAATTCATTATTATGTTTTTTAACTAGTACCCCAAGATAATACACTTTTATTTTGCAAATGGATACCAAATGAGAAGTGAAATGACAATGGTATTTTGGATGTTCGTAAAATAATTTCTTTTAAACTCTTACAGCACAAAAAAACAACAGAATTCTCATAGCAACTACATGTCTTATTTGTAATATAGTAGCAGTCGACTTTAATACTCGTGTTCGTTCTACGTATATGACTGATGTATTATATTTTCACGTTGTGTGTGTTTTTATTGTAATATACAAAATGTCAGCTTCGTGTTATATGTCTCATATGTGTTACACAATTTGTTATCGCATTTAATGCATTTTGGATCTTTGTTTCTGATGGTAAGTTTATTTTTTGTAAAACGTATATATTTATTTAAGGTCAATTTTACTTTTAGACACGTTATAAACCAGTTGAAAAAGTTGTACGAAAGTCAACGAAACGTCCTGGAAAAAAAAATAAAATTATGTAACTGCCCACTACCTCGCAGTTTACTCTACTGAACCAAAATTCCCAAGAAAACTTTGCTGAAATATATATATATATATATATATATATATATATATATATATATATATATATATATATATATATATATATATATATATATATATATATATATATATATATATATATATATATATATATATATATATATATATATATATATATATATATATATATATATATATATATATATATATATATATATATATATATATATATATATATATATATATATATATATATATAAATGTTTTTTATATATATATATATATATATATATATATATATATATATATATATATATATATATATATATATATATATATAATATATATATATATACATATATATATATATATATATATATATATATATATATATATATATATATATATTTTACCTATTTACTATTTAATAAATTTCTCTTTGAAAACTGGCCATTTTCCCGAAATACTAAAAAGATCAAAAATATCCCCGACTTTCAAAAATAAAATGAGCAATTATAAGCCAATAGCAGTTTAAAATCAATTTGGAAAAGTGTTTGATAAAGTGTTTTTAAAACTTTTGCTTGAATTTTTGGTCATTACAGCTAACCAACATGGTTTCGTAAAATCTAAAAGTACGGAGACGGCAATCTACGAGAATGAAAATACATCCTAGAGTCTATGGATGAACATAAATCAGTGTCGCGTGTATTTTTCGACTTTAGTAGAGTATTCGACACGGTGGAACACGATATTTTCTTTTTCAAGCTTAAATCCATAGGTATCGCACTAAATTGGATTAAATCTTATTTATATAATCGAAATCAAGTAGTTAAATTATATTCTGAGGCCCAGTCTACTCCACTGACTAATGGGGTTGGTATTCTGCAGGGTAGCCTACTAGCGCCAACTCTATTTACACTTGTTAATAACGATCTTTCCGACATAGTGAATAATTTAAAAATACTGATCTTGTATGCAGATGATTTAAACTTTCTGGTAAGTTCCAGCAATAATCAAATCAATAATGACGTACAAAACCTTGTAAATATGATCTTGGTCGAAAACTAATGTCTTAAACTTAAATTACGAAAAATCCGAGTTGCTGGAATGTATAACAAGAAATAAAAATTATGAGAAAAGCATGCTTATAAGGTTTGAAAATGGTAATTGTGTAAAACAAAAAAAAACATTTTCTAGTTCTAAGGGCTTCCTACAACTTAAATGAATATTTTAACGAGTAGGTAATATATTATTATATTTCTTTAAAACTAATGAATAAGACTTTTAACCTGACGTATCCTATACTGAAGATATTCACACTGGGTATGTATTCGGCCATTTGGAAATAAAAGTATTTTATTTATTTTTATTTTATATATATATATATATATATATATATATATATATATATAAATATATATTCTAATATAACTATTATGAGTGCACTACTAAAGGACTCTCTTAGTTCGAAGTTAAATTTAAGTTAAATAAATGTAGAAGAAGCAAATTAAGTAAGCATCAATATTTGTTGATTAAGGATTTTATTAATACCAAATTGGGTTCTGATATTTTACCATCCTAACTTAGGATTTTAAATTCAAAGAAAAAGTGTTATCCTCCAAACGAAACTATTATTGCGTCTTCTGCCGAAGTGAATTACAAAGACTTTGCCACCCGAATGCTTGAATGTTAAAAGGGGTTACTGGATACAATTGCTGTCAAAGGCAGAGCTATAGATAACATTATTCTTATAGCGAATACAAGCAAAGTTTATCTGTTGCGAGGACAAAAGTTTATTTGTAACATCATATGTAATACTACAGTTAGTAATGAAGTCTGATTCTGGCAATAACAGTATAATTCTATGGAAAAATCCTCGCCCTAGTTCTGCAAGATATTGTCGTCCTATTTGCTTTCAGTTTCTGAAAGAAATTACTAAGGGTACTAGCTAAATGATCATACATATCAAATTAAATATTCACTGCAACTAACCATGGTAGATGGTAAAGTATGTTCTGACCTGAGCGGTACTTCTTCACTCAAATGTTATTTATGTGGCGCAACTCCAAAGGAGATCAATAAAATAGACTTTTGTTTACAAAAACAAGTACCTGAAATCAGATTTGAGTTTGGTTTATGATGGTTTATTACCACTTCATTCGTGGATTCGATTCTACGAATATTTTATTCACCTCTCATAGAATTAACATTAAAAAATGGCAGGTTAGATCAAGCGAAAATAAGCAAATGTTATTGAATAAAAAACAATATATACAATCTCAGTTTAGGGAGTTAATAGTAGATAAGCCTCTAAGTGGAAGAAGCTGGACAGCGAATGACGGAAATTCAGCCAGAAAATGTTTCATTAATTTTTTAGTTTCTGTTGAGATAACAGGACTCAAAGATCTTATAGATCGCTGTTGCACTATTTAACAATGTCTGTCTAAGTTATAACATCAACTTCGAAAAGTATAAAGAATTCGCAGTAGAGACAGCACGATTGTTAATTCAAGAATATCCGTAGTTCAATATCCTAGCCTCCCTACACAAAGTCCCTATTCATGGCTCGTTACAGAATACGTTTTCCTATCGATACGAGAACTTTCCGAAGAGGCAGCAGAAGATACTAATAAATATATAAAGGAATTTAGATGTTTTAATACGCGAAAGATGACACGTAAGTTGACAAACGAAGACTTGCTAAATAGACTACATTAAATTCAGATCCTTTCATAACAAGTATTCGGAAACTTCCTGGTAAAAAGAAAAGCATGTTATCGAAAGATGTATTAGATTTTTTAAGTACTTAGTAGCATTGTTTCATGTTCTGTAATTTAGTATTTTAAGAAACTTTGTATAAATTTCAGTTGAACCTTTTAAATCTAATAATTAATTCGAATATTGTTTATAAAGAATTAACCTTGTATTTACACAAAACTTCAGGTCCGTGCAGTCCATGGAAGCAAGGGAAGCAGTGCTTTCCCAAAAAAAATTACAAAACATCTTCTGAAATGTAATTTTTGAGACAGGAAACCATTACTTTAGTTTATATTAAAAATACTAAAATATTATCTTAATTATCAAGCCCATAATAAATGCGGCCTTGACTCCGACCGAGCCACAATAGAAAATGGAATAGAACCTATAGAGCCAGAGCTTATTGAACTTTCCACCAGCTGTTTGCAATTTTGCATTTCAATCGCGTGCTTTAAGTGGGGGCGGAAGCTATCGTTAGAGTAGGTTCTTTGTTTGAACGGCTATCCGTGTGTTGTGTGATACGTACGTCACGTCGTGCATGGTGCGATAAGGAAGACAATAATACGGACTTGGATATGCAAATACCGTCAACTTCGGCTGTCGGTAATAACGTTGAAAATGTTGGAGAATTTAGTAAGAAGAGTGTGTGTGAATGTGTGGTGTGTGTCTTAATAATAAAGGAATTTTCAACATTAAACTTTGCTGATAAGCTTCAAATAATTTCCAAAGGAAGGGCAAAACCGCCTATGAACAATTTAACCTCAAAAATGAAAAACTGTATTAGACATTTTTATCCGGAAAAACAATACGAGCAATTTAAATAGCTAACAGGGTGTGAAAATATAAATAAATTATTTTGTTGGCCATGTTTACTTTTTGAAAATGAAAACGGTCTCTGGAATAAAACTGGTTTTTCCGATTTAAACAATTTCCATAAAGCTGTAAAAAGACACATTATGTCCAAAGCGCATTTGCAGGCCGTCATAAAAGAAAAAGTCTTCGGCAATACCAGAATTGAACACGCCCTTAATAAACAGTTGGAAATTAGTCACCGCCAACACAATGAACTAGTCGATAAAAATAGGCAAATATTAAGAAGACTTATCGATGTTGTTTGTTTTCTCGGACAGCATGAATTGGGATTTAGAGGTCATGACGAAACAAGGGTTTCTTCAAAAAGAGGAAATTTTCAAGACTTACTTAGTTTAATGGCTAAATATGATGACTGCTTAAAAAATCATTTACAGCAGTCTAGCGTTTTTCGCGGAACGTCGAATCGAATCCAGAATGATTTAATTTCCGCTGTTGCAACCATTATTCTAAAAAGAATCAATCAGGAGATTTGCAAGGCGCGGTTCATTGCTATTGTTCTGGATGAAACAACTGAATCACTAATTTTAGCCAATTATCTATAGTAATACGCTACGTTAAAACAGACGGAAGTATTCAAGAGCGATTTTTAGGTTTTAAGAATATGTCCGAAAATCGTACAGCAAATGCATTATATACCGTAGTTTATACCGTTACTAAAGAAATTAATGGAGAGAAAAAATTAGTTGCTCAAAGCTATGATGGAGCTGCAGTGATTGCAGGACAATTAGGGGGTCTGCAAGCTAAAGTTCGAGAAACTTTCCCAAGTGCTGTGTTTGTCCATTGTTTTGCTCATAAATTAAATTTAGTTTTATCCCAGTCCATCAATCACATTAAAGAATGTAAAGTATTTTTCGTTACTTTAAGTGGCATGGCTGCTTTTTTTTCCAAGTCAACAAAACGTACACAAGCTTTGGGCTCCATTGTACACAAAAGATTGCCCAAAGTAGCTCCTACTAGGTGGAACTATAATGGAAGACTTGTGTTAACAGTATCTGAAAATCGTGAATCACTGATTAAACTATTTGAGAATATAATAGAAAATAATGAAACGTGAGACTCAGAAGCAATAAATAGTTCGAGGGGGTTTTTGGACTGTTTGAAACGAGATTTTAATTTTAGTTATTTGTTGAACATATTTTCAGAAATATTTCCATTCTCGGACAATGTTTTTAATATATTACAAACTAAAACAAATGATATTGCTTTTTGCCTAAAAAAAGTAGATGATTTAAAGTCCATTTTAAGTCAAAAAATGACTTTGACCTATTTTGGGAGAAAACGATGACGTTAAATGTAGAGCCACAAGCCAAGCGTCTTCGAACAGACAAGCTGAAAGATGTTTAAACATCATACAGACGCCTCTTTTATGAAATAATCGATCAAATTCAGCAACAAATAAACTATAGATTTAACGGTTTAAATGATTTAAATTCCTGGAGCTCTGCAATTTTGATGCATTTAAAGGAAAAACTTTTCCAGAAGATGCGTTTAAATCTCTTCTTCTTCATTATCGCCAGTTCTTCGACCGAGTATTACTGCGATCTGAACTAAAAGTGATTTACGAAACTGATAACATTAGCGCAAAAAATAATGTTAAGGAACTAATGCAATTTTTAAAAGACAAGGAACTGGCAGATGCCTACACCGAAGTGTCGAAATTGTGTGAATTAGTATTGACAATACGTGCCACAAATTTATCAGTAGAACGCAATTTTTCAACACTTAAACGTATAAAAAATTTCATGAGGAATTCAACGGGGCAGGAGAGACTTTCGCATACATCGCTGTTGTCCATTGAAAATAAACTTTTCCAAAATATGTCGGAGCTTCGATGTTTGTATGATGACGTCGTTGACGAATTTGCAAAAAATGATCGAAGAATCGAATTACGTTACAAATAGGTAAGTTTCTAAAAATTGTTTCCCCTTCTTAAAATTTCACCGCACGCCCCTGCAAAACTTATTTGAACGGTTTCGTAGTTTATATCACCCTGTATAATATTGTTTATGAACTTCTTTCTTTCTTTACTAAAACCTGGTTTATTACGAGATTAAAGCTATTTTTTAATTTTGATGTGAATGAATATTATTTGTATGAAAACATATTTTAATTTTTAATTATGTTCACCCTGAATTATGTATTGTGCTTTATTTTTGATTTACATACCTAAAAAACGTTTACCCCGATTGCACAAAATTTAATTGCTGTTTAGAAAATTGAATCGAGCTTTCGGATTTGACAAGTTACTTATAGAAATCTAGGAACTCGCTCTCAAATTTGACATTCCATTAAATATTCTAAACTTTAATTGAACTTTCTGGAACCGGCCGTTAGTATGTTAAATAGGTTTAATTGCGTTCTTACACTTACACTGCTTATTCATTTTTTATTTATGTCCTATCTTGCCATGGACAGCGAACCAGGTGCAGCGGAGCGAAAATAGCCTAATGTTGCCAGAAAAAACGCATCCTCCACCTATCAGTATCGTTAATTGCTCCAACTGCATCTTTAATTTTAAGTTTGAATAATGTTCACCTTACATGTATATGTTAGTTTTCATGATACAAATTATAAAAACTAAAATCTGCTTTTTTGTTATCAATTCTATGAAAAGAAATACAAAAAACATACTTATTTATACAAAACTGCATTATTTTTAAGTCTGCGAGCTTTAAAGTTGCCTTCGAAATTCTAATTGACAGCCTTCTTTGGTTACGAACCGCCACTGGTTTAAAGTAATTTATTTTTTTCTATTCCGTCAAAAACAAATTAGATTTCAACAACACTATGTTATTTAATTGAGAGTTTCACAAATCGTGTGCATTCTAAAAATTAATTAACTTGCAAGGAAACGGAGCAGAAAACTATGTCTTAACACGTTTTAAATTGACGTGGTAAATTGTCTACTACTGTTTTTGATATCAAATTTAATATGCAGTTATAAATATTATTCGCCTCCCAGTTTCCTAGATATTACTCATTAATGCACTAGTATAATTTAATGCAGAAAATATTGAATATCCGCCAAACCTACTTGAAATTATTTTTAAGATAATCGCAATTTCTCGTAAATGTAGTCAGTCTATTGTAGCAAGTTGTTATGCAGTGGCGGACCTTCGATGTTGAGGGGGATCGATGTGAGTTGCCAAAACATACGTGGTACTGATTCTATGTCGTAGGAATCTAAAGGTATAAGAAACTGAACTTTTTGAAAAAACATGTAAAAATGTTTAAAATTCGGATAACGTATTTTCATTTTTGGTATAACTAGTATGTAATGTTAAGAATTGCATCTTTACAACGGTTTCACTCATAGAGCATAGGCCAGAAATTACAATATAATAATTATAATAAAACATATATATATATATATATATATATATATATATATATATATATATATATATATATATTTACTAAAATTAATAAAAATGCGGCCGGAAAAGGTATCTGTAAAGAGGCAAAAATATATAACTTTTCAGGTGCAGAACGACCCAGGAGAAGAATTGCTTTCGATTATGTCACAGGGTACCCTCTCGCGGTCATGATTTCTGGGTCTGTCCTCATCAGGTAGGCTGGTACCCAGAGAGATCTGAAACGAACTAACAGCATGCTGCTTTAATTGTCAGTTGATTTTGTCTCAACTTTGTTTCCTGCCCCCTTCAGTTATAATGTAAAATTTAATATAGACTTTTTGAGCAAGTCCCGTTCAAGTTTTGCAGGCATGAAAATCCGATTTTAAGGTAAATAACAGCTAAAGTGTGGTTTTATTACCGTTTTTTTCCTGAAAATGGTAGACAATGTTTGATTACAAAAATTACTTGCCGAACTTGGAATTATCTTTATTGTTGATTTCTATACAACGCACCGACTAGAGATACAAAGTAGTCAAAACCTTGTGAAGAAATCAACAGTAAAGGCAATGCAGATCTTACAAGTAAGGTTTTTTTCATCGTTATTGTTTATAATATTTTGTACAAAGATTAGTATATCCTATGATAATTTTAATATCAAATAGGCATAAAATATGCTAGACCAATATAAAAAACAACTTTGCTAACAACGAAAAAATTCTGTCTTTAAGATTTATTTTATATTGTTAGTAATCTGTTATGAACTCAAATGCCCAAGCACTGAGAAGTTTTCAATTTTTCACTTCCAATCAAAAGAAGCAGTGATTTTTTTAAATATTAAAGAACCACAAAATTCAAGTCAATAAATTAATTACACTTTAAAAAAACTATAAAACAGGCTTTTGTAAGTAACGCACTAAACACTAACAAAATAATGTAATTTACTTAAAATGTTTTGTTACGATATATGTATTCTAACCTTGACAATTCGTTGACTATGCGGGGGCGTTTTGGTCGAAATTAATTAAAAATACAAGTTCTCAAAAAAACGTCACCAGTAAGTACCCCACACTTTTTGATATAGTCTGATAGGGCTGATTAGATTAGCTCGATGGGACCAAATTATGTATTGGACTCGTCAAAACAAACCAAATGAGTTCAAACTTGAACGGTTTTGTTAGACACTGTCTTAGTTTTGCAACTGCAAGCAAGTTACTTCCGCGTACCTTCTCAGATTGTTATGTCTAACATTTTTTCGATATGGTTCGTTTTTAATTCGGTAACATAAGCTAAGATTCTTGTCATTCATTGAGTTGTAGAATTAGTATGGGTCACATTTAGTTTCAAAAGTTGTACAAATCCTACTTGTTTTTTAAAATTTAATAAATAATTAGTCAATAAATCCAAGGTTTTTATTTGGGCAAATTGAAGTTACAACTAAGAGCAATAGAACAAAGTTCCCAATAGTATAACTATTTTACACTAAAATCAGATTTTTGTTTGTATCATAATTTCACGCGTTCATCTTTATACCACAATTACTTCTTGCACAAAATATGAAATTAATCTAATAAGTAGTTTTTCTCAGGCTGAATCTTTAATTTGTACCAAAATTTTTGGCATTTGATTCCTACGTAATATTTAATTTTTGTGCAAAATTTGAGGAAAATTCTATAACCAATTTTTCAGTAATATTTTTTTTTAACAATTAACGTATTATTAGTTATGTTTAGCTAGACCGACAGACTGACCGACACACCGACAGACATACTGACGAAGAAAATGTGTTAGGATCCTGAAACGTAAAGAGAAAAATTCTCGGAGGATGATTTTTTCAAGGTATGTTAATAAATTAATAAAAATATAATTAATATTAGAATTTGGATAAATATTTCATGGTCTACCTAAAATGTTTATCGAAATGATAATAAAAATTCTATTATTTTCATTCATTTATTAACATTTTTTCTCTTTTTTTTGAACAGATTATAAAAAAATAAGACAGAAACAATCATTTGTCTCTCTGAGGTATAGATTTTTGAACTTAAGATGGATATTTTACCTTAAATATTTCGAAAACCGGTCATACTTTTACATAGAACATACATAAAATTTGGCTAAATACCCGACTTCAAAAAAGAAAGAAGTGCTCAATTCGACCTGTATTGTCTAAACGGCCTGGTTGATTTTGATGATTCGAGCATCAAATTGTGGAAAACAACTCTGTGGCAGTCCCATATATATATATATATATATATATATATATATATATATATATATATATATATATATTGTTTGTGTTTTTGTAATAATAATATAAAAAAAATACAGGTATAAGGGCGATAGGCAGCGAGTTTTATAATTGTATTTACATTTTTTTTAAATACCCTTTTCAAATTAAAATTAAAGCATTGAGGTGTGTAATAGACATACCACCCCTTTTACTAAAATGTATTTCTTTTGCTACTCCGTTATGTAATTAAATGTATACAGGGTGACCATGAAAATGTGCAACTTCAAATTCCAGTATTTTACTTGACATTTTCGAAAAATGAACATTCGGTATGAATAAAACGTTATTTACCGACTATCCTTATACAAATTTGTATGATTATATATACAGGTGGTGGTAAAAGAAACATGTGACAGTAATCTATATTAAATGACACTATGCAAAAATTAACTAAGTAAACATCTCTGATATTAACATTTAAGTTATTTTAATTACAAAATAATTTTGAGGCAAGATCTCATTATTATATATCTTATGGGAGCTTTATCAATCGTAGCATCTCTACAAGTGCTCTTTTATCATGAGGATTGTGAATAGCTTTATTTGGTTCTAAATCCGATAAGGCTATGCCATCTAACTCTAACGCGGCTTAAAGCAAGCTATATCCGACCTTTGGCAAAATTTTTTTGCCAAGATCAAATATCAGATTAATAATAATAATAGTATTTGGTGAGTACAAGTTATATTAGGTTTAGGTACATATATATTATTATCATTATCATAATAGTCAATGAAAACTAAAATATCTCGAAAGTATTAAATACGTTTAACTCAAAAAACGTAGCTGTCAAGAATAATTTACTTTTCTTAAGTATCTATTATAAAATCTAATTCTAATAGTGTCGTTTACTTCTCTATTCGTCACTTTTTGTATTATGTTTTATACAAGTGGATATACATATACAGCAAATTATAATATTTTTGAAAATGTAAATCCCTAAAAAGTAAAAAGTAATATTTTATTTATTGTGAAGTCGGCGCCCAAATAATCAGCAATCTGTAATAATATATATCAAAAAAATATACATACACGTATTACCTATTGGGCACTCCAACGATCTGTCAGTTGAACGTCACGGATACGCTGTTTTTGACGGGCGTAGGACAAACAAATCGAATTTTTACATGGGAGTATATGCGAGTTTTGTTATTTATTTCTATTTTGTTACCTTAAAATGCCTTCTTTTTGTTGTATCGCAAATTGTGGATGTAGAGGGACAAAACACAATGTTACTTTTATATGTAAGTTTCAAAAATATTCAATTTTAGATATGAAAACAATTGAATGAACTTTCGTCGATGTGGCTGAAGTGGATTACTGCAATAAGAAGATTTACGTACTACTAAATTAAATTATGCCCATGTGTGTGCAAAACATTTCATATTAATCATTTATTAAGAGACTAAAATTAATCTAGCTAGTTAACAATTATTATGATTCTCAATCGAGACTGATTAAAAATCTAATCGTTGTTTGAAAAAATTATATTACATTTTGTACCGTTACATATTTTAATGCTGTATTAATCTTTTATGTTTTAGGGGACTTAAATAATTATCAGTATTTGTATGTATCATTTTGAAAGAGATTTTTTTAATAATTTAACCTTTATGTAACTCTGTAATTATTTTTTTGTTTGGGAAAGTGAGGTAATCCTATCTAAAAGACTCATAGTTCTAAAATTCATTATACGAGTAATAAATATTTTTTTATATTCTATCTTAAACTTAATGAATTCAACGTATGTGGAACCTGGAAGTTTATTACGTACTATAGGAACTAAATAATGTATGCTTTTTATATTGATATTATTGTAGCTCGAGTGTGGTCTACAGTTTTTACAATTTTTTTTAAATATATAATAAATGAAGCTACGTTAACCATATACAGGGTTATTACTTACTTAATATTAAAATTTGCAAAAAGTATCTCTCGGCAAAATCTATGACTGAATAAAAAAAGATCTTGTTATGCATTCAGGACAGAAGTTCTTAAATTATGAAGGGTGGAAATTCCAGACTCAGGATTACAAGTAGGATAAAGGCTTAGACGCTCTATTTAAAAATGTGAGTTTCTCGATAACTTCTCAAAAAAACGGGAACAAAATGTAACTATTTTTTTAGGGGCTCGCTCCATGATATAATCCTGTCCTAGAGTGCAAGTATATAATTTTTTCCAGACATAAGTAAGTTTAAGTCTAGTAAAGGGTGAAGGTTTCATTATGCTGATGCTGATAAAAATTGAGTTCCTTTACACTCGTCATCAGGTTAATTGTAAAGACAACTTTTTTCATTTTCATATTCTATTCACTCGGAAAATGTTATATATTGTTTCACTCTGACATGCATGACAATTTATTTAAATAAAAACATTGTTTGTTTTATTGATATATATGTTTTATTTAAAAAATATATGTACTGGGTGCAGTATAAAATATTAAACACAGATTGAACTAAGTTTAACTTGGATATACATAATTTAAATTGAAGCAGTGAGTAACTAACAATGTCCATATTTGTCACTGCGGGAAAGTCTTTTGGATCCACACTACAAAAGGATCTAATTTATAATTATAAAAATATTTTGTTTGCACCGCTTGGCGACTTCGCCGTTCTTATTTCGAAGCTTCAAAAAGTATTCACTTGTCATAACTAAGTTTAAAGGAAACACACAATTGTAAAAAATGGTCCTGTATAAAAAAATGCCCTACGCCAGACATATTTACAGCAGTCAGCGGTTTTGTTAGACCGCTTAATACTCACTAGTAACCTTAAACTTACTAACCTAATTCAGAGAGGGTCACGTGACTATTTTGAAGTCGAACTAGCGAGTAAATTTGGTCGCTGCTGAAGTTGGAGTTGCTGTGCAATTTAAATTTAGTTTACCTACGTGTATCTTCTATGACACGGCCGTCACTAAAATCTTCATGCACTAACCAAGCCAGCAGTTGCAAGGCCCTCAAAATATTTCTGCGCATGTCTGAAAATGTGAATTCGTTATTGGTCTGTTTGGCATTTATAAATGTCCTATAGGAACTCAATATTGCCATTTGACTTAGGGCTCAGCGATTGGATTGAAATAGACGGTTTGCGCTTGCGCATTTCCACAAAGGGGCTTTGAGAGCAAGTGATTCGGGTATCAGTTTTAGAAGGTATTAAGCTAGCTATATATTTGGTTTATATAATGTAATATAAAATACATCAGCTATATTTTGTAATGGCTGGGTGCGGCTGCTTTGGGCATCGACCTCAAAATGTCTATGTTGAATGAATAAATAAAATATTATTTTTTACTTTTTCTACGGTTCTATTTTTTATCTATTATTTTCTCGATGCTTCGAGACCGAGATCGAGACCTACTTAGTTGCGGTATAGGTCTCCAAAGTCTCGGTGGTCTCGAATACAAAATTTTTAAAAATAATAATTGTTCGCCGAGATGTTATTTACACAAAAGTACATGGAAGCCTACGTTCGAAACCCAGAGTTTTTCCAATCTCAAAAATTTAATGTAAAAAAACCCAATGTTCGAACGTATAAAAAATTATTTCAAAAATCTATAATTCGAAATGATGTTGCCAACAGATGGAACCAGTAAATGAAGATATACGGACAATAGGTGTATCAAAATAAATATCACATATCCCCTTGTTCTTTGGACATCAACAGAAAGGCCACACATCACTAGAATTACTTAAACAACCATCTACAGAACAATAATTATTTGACATTTCGAAAGATATACAAATGGAAAGATATATTAAACACAAAATAAGGACACACTGTATAATGCTGCCGAACTCAAGCAAGCAACGTGTTGGGCATTCTAGGGACAGACGTTATATTTCAATAGGTAGAAAACGATCGATGGCCAAGTAAAGCACCCTTTGGTATTCTGTAAACTTTACTTTACTTTCTTAACCAGGACCGTTCTTAGCGGTCTGCACGTTGTGCTTGCACAAAGGCGGCTATCGTTGATAATACTACTTGTGAATCAACTATTTTTGTTCCTTGGTAAATTAACTATAAATTTTAAAAGTGGAGTAGATTTTAAAAGTAAATTTATTTATTAAACAAATATCTACTTGTTCAATTTTTCGCCTGAAAGATCAATCTATAGTTTTTTTCTGAGAAAATGTACATGGATAAATATTATATTGTGCCTGCTGAATCACCAATAATATCAAGTTCATCAAGCGATGATAACTATGACATCGATTATACATCACTATTTGAAAAAAAAAGTGATTCCGAAAATTGGAGAAAAGAAATAATAGAATATTTGCAATTAAAGCGCGCTCCAAAGGGTACACATATTTTAGAACGGTGGAAAGCACACGATAAACAATTTCCAAATTTACCAAAAATGGTAAAAGATCTTTTGTTTATACAGGCGACCTCTGTAGCAGTAGAGCGTTTATTTTCACAAGGAGGGTTCATTAATACCAAACTAAGAAGCATGTTAAATGAAACTTCAAACAAATGCTTATTATGTATTCATTCATGGTATAAAAGTAACTTGAAAAATTAAATTGTAAAATATTAGTTTAAATTTTCGGTAATATTTTTAGGTTTGTTACATAGGCTGAAATAAAATCTAAAAATATGCATAAAATGTATGTTTAGAAATTTAAATTTTTACTTTGTTATTAGAACAGTTCGTTATTTTTTAAGCGTAATAGTTGAAATAGCTTTATTGATCTTCTATTTAAAATCCTAAGCCAAATTCTACTTTGTGTTTTGTTTGTTGAAAATCTAGTCCGTATGTATATGTATTATTTTTATTATACACATATAGTTAAAAATTTTATATCGTCCATATTTTCAAATACAAACAAAAATATTTTTCTATAAAACACGTACCTTCTTTAATTAGCAAGCCATCGAAGCGATTAAAGAAGAAAATGTTAAGAAAAATGTTCACTGATTTTTTTTAACAATTTTTTGTTTATTTTAAGTCGGAACATTTTTAAACAAAAATCACCACAATTATTTCGTCTGTTGGAGACTTTGGAGACAGTCTCTATACTATATACGAATATGCTATTGCGATGTTTTTAGTTGTTACAGTCTATTAGTTATTAATTATTGGACCAAAAAACTAAAAACTTTTGGATTTTAGTTACTTTCAATAATTAAACATAAAAACCGATTATAAATTTATAAAGATGTGAAGTGGAATTTCGCTACTAGAATTTCTAAATTTGGGAAATTCTCTTATCGTGGTTATTTATATCGTTTTTTACATGACTATTTCACTAGTATCACTGTTATAAGAACATATACAATGCTAGTGTAATATAATTGATCATAAAAAAATATTTTTTGCATCAATTAATTTGCCCCCAAACATATATTTTTTGAATTATTTTGTCACTTTTATTATAGTTAGTTATTTTGCTACTTCACTTTGAGATCGAGACCGAGAGTCTGGATAGGTAAGTCTCGGTCTCGGTCTCGAACACCAAGTCTCGGTCTCGGTCTCCAACTACTTTTTCAAGTGTCGGTATCGTGAACCCCTATATAAGCTATTACATTTAAAATAAGAAAACTTATTTTAAATGTTAGTATAAATAGTTTTATTATTGTTTTTTCAAAAATTAAATAGAATCCTTCAAAACAAATGCATGTTAATTTTTATTTTTTTATATGCTCTAATAATGTTAGTAATTAGGGAGCCGTGTTTAGTTACATATGCATGTCCAGTGGCGGATCGCCAGCTTCACCTATATTTTCCAATTAATTTACTTGAAAATTAAAATATTTTTAAAATATTAAGCATTTTATAATCTATATTTGTATTATAAAAATGCAATATGTTTTATATAAATTCACATTATTTACTTAATTATACCATTATTTTCTATCAAAACTAGTGGGTTATATTCTCAAGAAATAATAATTAAAAAAACGTAGCGCGCTGAACACCTTTTCATAAGAGCAACCGTTGAGCAGCAGTAACAAATTCCGCATCAGACTCCCCCCGCACGCCAGCTTTCGCTTTTAGATTTGTTTACGGCAGTTGCTATGGCAACTCAATGGTGAATATCTGTAAGCCAAATAGAAGTAAAGTAAATTAGTGCGCTCGAATCATCGGAGGCGGAAGCAGTTTTGCATCGAATCGAAATTAAATTTAAGATACAGGTACATAACTGTTTTTTAAGAATATATTTAAAATCTTATAAATTCATATTATTTCCCCTAAGTATTAAAAAACGCTCCAAAGCTATGGATGATTAACATCATAAAAAGGTTAAAAAAAGAGATATTTTGGGCGTGGCACCCCGAAAAATTTTCGTCTGCTGCGCAATTTTTACCTACGATGCTGTCCACCCAGCTACCTGCGCTTCACCCGTTTTTATATTCACGAACCGTCACTGATGCATGTACAAGTTTGCTCTATTTTTAAATATATGTCAGCACAGTTAATCTTATTATTTTTCCAACAGCAAATGAACTGTGTCATTTCGAAAAATAACAACAAAAGCCCGACAATCGCCTGACCTTTACAGTTTCACTTTTAAAATTAAAAACAAATTATCTCTGAGCAAAGGTTCCGCAATACAATTATCAAAGAAATGCGGCTAAATAAGGCATTATATCATTATTTATGTTAAATTCAATTACACATTGGAATAATTTATTGCAATGTGATTTAGTGATACGAAGTGGCATTAATTAGCCTGACAATTTACCCAGTTTTTCACAGTACATTATTTCAAATCACTGCTTTATTCTTTTTAAAATGTGTTTATTATTGAAATGTCCTAATTAGAAGTATTAAAAAGGCAGAAAAAGTATCGTTTTGTTCTAGAAACTACAAAAAAAGTGGCCATTGTGGATAACGCGATACTAAAAAATATTTACAGTCATTCAGTGTAGCCTCTTTTAATTAATGTTGTTCTCACTCACTATGTTCGCTTCTCACTTCATAATCAATCATTCTATCTCTAGGGTCACTCGACACTTTTATTCGATTCTTTTGGTCTCCAGTAGATTTCAGAGATCAATTTAAAATGCCTCATACCAACGTTTTTCTTAATTTTTTGCATAGATTTTATCATTGAGTACTTGGACCACATTGTAGAAGGTTGAAAATTCTTTGAAATTTCTTGAAGGTAAACTAGAAGCACCTCATCTTTACTAATGTTGTTGATTTTCTTGTTGGCGCACCATTTGATGAACTTTTCGTATTCCTGAATGTATCTGACTTTGGATTTTTCTGGAAGCAAATCCAAATCTACTTCTTTTGTTGCGTTCATAATATATTCTTGAACCCCGTCTTGCATACTCAAATTGTCAAATTCACTTAAATTCATTTTAATAATGCAAAATTACGGAAAATACATGCATATAAAAGCAATTAATGACAAATAAATATGTCGAAATGTCAGTTTGTTGATTTCTAACAATTGACTTTAAGCGTCCTTAGTAACCTGGAAACCTGGTAGCTAACCAAAACGAAATGCAATAAGCCTGCTATACACTCTGAGATATGTATCAAAGACGGTTATTTAATAAATTAATAAATAATAAATAATTTTGAAATATTACGCGCGGAAAAATGTTTTCACGGAAAACCAATTTTCCGCATGGATATCGGTGCGGAAAATTGATTTTTTCCGCACGACTGTAGAAAAGCTCTCAATCCGATTGATTTCCAATTTTGGTCAAAAATTAAGGTTCATATAGGGCTGACCTGGTAACATTTTGATAAAAATCCAAAATGTGGAAAAAAAAAAATATAAAAAATTGCTTATCCAATTTACATTTTTATGACAAAATTAACTGGTAAAACCTTGGTATGAATACAAAATGGCGAAACAAAAAGGCGGCTTGATAAAACATTTAAAAAATCAGCCTGAAAACACTACTTAATGAATTGATTTTAAATTTTGTGCGGCAATTAACTATAGTATAGAGATTAACTGATAAAATTTTGATACGAAGTCAAGATGGCGGAACAAAATGGCGGCCAAATAAAATGTTTTTAATCGTGGTTTTACATATCCTTACGTTTTAGCATTCCTAGATGCCAAAATGTATATGTTTTTATCAATTCCGTCGGTCTGTCTATCACACTATCTGTCTGTTTATCGGTCGGTCAGTCGCGGCATAACTGATTAACATACAATTCTGTTCATACATTAAGGCTTATTATATTGGAATGACCCGGAAATATTTTGGTAAAAATCTAGTATGGCGGATCAAGGAATGAACAGGAATGAACTGGTAACATTTTGGTAAAACAAAATGGCGCCTAAATATAATGTTTAAAAAATCAACGTAAAAGGATCTTTTTCAATTGACTTTAAAATTCGCAAAAAAATTAAATATGAGATAGGGATTAACTGGTAGGAATTTAACACGACGGAATAAAATGGCGGTGTGTGTCAATGTCAAAATAATATTTATATTTCAAAATATAGATACTATTACTTTATGTCGATGTTTTTCTAGCTGCCTTGTCCATCAGTCAAATTAATAAACTAATTTGGGTGACCATCGAATTTACTGTACAAAAATATTTAAATAACCATACAATGAAAAACTGTAAGAACGTGTCCAAAAGCACCATTGCCCATGAGCTTATCTGAAGGAATTTCTATTTGGCAACCTTACACAATGCATTAAGCTTAAGTGATTAGATTCTAAGAAAGATTACAAAGAGTTTTATTGTGACTTATTACGGGAATCTTAGATTATAAATTAACTTGGCAAAGAACATGTCAAGATCAACCGTTAGTTTTATATTTAGATTTGTTAGAAAGCTAATGCAATGTGTATAAAAGATAAGGCAGATTTTTTGTTGGATAAAGTGAACGTGAAAATATTTAAGCGTTAGGTCAAAATTTAGCAGTACTATGTAATGTACATAATGGTATAAGATTTTTGGGTATGTAAATATTTGTCTCGGTTTATAAATAGATTTTTCCCTATTTGATTCGACAAATATTTGGCCAAATGTTTAGCGTTTTGTAACACAATTAATTTTCGTATTTCCACACAGTATTATCAAAGTAATGTAAATAGCTCATAAGCTGTCGTGGCTGGAGTTAAAGTCAAAGTTTGTGAAAAGAGACAGAATGAAACTCACTTAGAGAAATATACTAGACTCAAGACCGGCAAAAACAACTGATTACATTATTATTAACTGTTTTTACTCCTGTAATAGTAAACATTATCTTACGTCAGTGGCGGCTCGCGGGTGGAAAAGTAAGTGAAGTGCAAATGAAGCAAGAAAATATCGCAATAATTTTTTTTCCAGAATTTTTTTATGTGGAGGGGGTAGACTTACCTAAATTTTGTATACTAAATCAATTTTCCTATCCTTCATAGCAGCAAATTAATTTATACATCCTCATAAAATGGATGAGTTTCCCTAATCTCCTCCAGAAATTCCTTTTGAATTGAAATATTGTCAAGAGAAGTAAGTCTTTTCGAAGATATTGTATTTCTTAAATAAGTTTTTAACCATTTGAAGCAAGAAAAACTTCTTTCCACTGAAGCACTTGTCGACGGTATTGTCAAAATAAAGGAAAACAATTTATATGCTTCGGTAAAAATATATTTATTTTTATTAATTTTTTTCACTTCCTCTTGCAGCGATATATTCCAGTTACTCTCATTGGCAAAAATAAGACCAAGCTCATTTTTAAGTCGTTAAAATAATTTCCCCATATAACTGTAACAAATTTTCAAACAGGCCAGTTGGAAAATTTAAACTATATTTGGAAAATTTAGCAGAACCTGCCAAACATGAAAATGTAAGTTTTTCACAGTCTTGAAATATTAGTGTTATTTCCATTAAAATATGGTCCAATATTTCATAAAAAAGGGTTCTATACTTAGCTCTAATTTCTTCAGGTGAAAGCTTAGCAAGCTCACGTTTGTAATGATTTATTTCTGTATTAGAAATTTAAAATCGTACATCTCACCTAAAAATCCTTTCTCAAGGCGAATTGATTTTTCATCAGATTTGTCACATTTTGTAATAAATTCAAAAACGTCTTTTAATTTATTCCAGTCTTGAACAATTACATTTACTAACCTCGAATTTGAAGTTGTAACAACACAATAAATAAATATAACATAGAACAGTCAAGTTAACTGGCGGGTGTAGTGTACTGCGCCTGCAATTTATCGAGAGCGTTGTATAGCGCTGGGCTCGACGTCATCGGGTACGCGTTGTCATTGGCAACATAGTAGCAAAATCGTAAACTAAACATAGCACCTCCAGCAAAGTCAAAGCGGTTTGCGCCACTGTTATAATTGTTATAATAAAGTTCGATTGAAAGTTTTAAAAAGACATTCGCCAACGGTCAAGCAAAATATTTATTCGAGATGTACAGTTTATTTTTTACCAACTAGGGGAATAAATGAATGTAAAAACAAACATTTTAAGAGATATATGATAAATATAGTTAGATGTTTGCTTGTTTATTTTTCCTGGTGAAGTAGCACTTCACCTTACTCGATAAGTAAAACCATTCTAACACACAATTGTGCCTAAAAAATAATATCGCATAGTTGTGCGTTATGATGAGACTCCAGTAAAAACCACAGTGGAAGTTGCGTCTGATTGGCCAGAACAAATTGCGTCTAATGAGTCCAAGAAAATCGCGCATTTTTTTAATTGTTTGAAGGTTTATGATTATGTGTTCAGTTTCGTTTGTTGATTGTTAGACTTTGACCACAGAAAATCTTAGTTATTTTCTTTGCTTTGAGTGCTTTGACCAACGAGATTTATTTTTAGATACTCTGTATTCGAGAGAGATCTGCTCGTTAAAACAATATATTGTTTAAATTTATACTAATTAATAACTTTTTAGCAAGAAATCATGGATCCATCTTTAGGTCCTGCGACGGCTTCAAAAACTCTGAAGAAAGTTCATCAAAAGCCTGTCTTCTTAGCAGCAAAAGATTTAAAAATGTGAATTTGAGGAATTGTCATATCAGAGGAGTGTATAAAACAGATGTGTTAAATCCCAAAATTAGTTACATTTTTTGTCCATTATGTGAGGAAGAAAATGATTTAAAAAGTCATGGAGGATTACGAAAACATGTGGAAGAATAGCACCAGGTGAATATTGTGTTAACGACTTTTGAGTTTTTTAGCAAACAAGACTACGACAAATGGATGGATTGATACAAATTATGCAATAGACAGATCGCTCTATAATAATGAACAAAAGATAAAGATGTATTATGACTGTAACAGAAGGAACCACAAAGGTATAATGGTTTGTTGCATAGTTTTTCTAAACAATATACCTAAGTAAGAATAATTACACAATATAATACTTCAATATCTGCCTTTAGGATATAATCCTAACTACAAAATAAAGACGGAGAAATCTGCTGGAACAATTAAAATTGAAGAATTCCGTCCAGACTGATTTGCACAATGAAGAGCATGTTTCAGTTCGTTTTTGGAAAACACATGTTGGACATGAAGAAGAATTACGAAGCAAACATCTCTCGAAGGCAGAAAAAATTCAGGAATGAATCCAAATATGGCAATCGAATCATTTAACAACCTACTAAAGACGAACCAACTAAATCAAAATGCGAGGGTGACAATTGAGAAGCTATTGGATACAATTGATGACCTAGTGGATATAAAAATGTGGATCGTGGATATTGAACGACCATAACTAAAGCTTACAAGGAGTCGATATAAAAATAAAGTGTAGGTGAAAGAAGACAATCAGGTATGTGGGCAATTTAAGGTAACATCGTTCAGAGATCCGAACAAATTATATAACGTAAATTTAATGCAAGTGTTTGAAAATGTTTGTAGGAAACTGTATTGCAGAGTATGCAGAATGTGCAATCATCGTAACCAATGTGAATGTATTCAGTATGTGGTCAGGAATACCTTGTGTAAGCATGTACACTTGGCAAGAATGTATGAGGAGTGAATAAGTACTCTGTTTTAGATGAACTCGGAAAGAGTTTGGGAGAAAATTTAATGATCAAGCCACAGCGCGAACAGAAAATTAATTAATTTATCAGAGAGAAAGTAGAAGAAACCAATCAGGCAATAGATGAGGTCCAGCACAAAGCACAGAAAATATTATATGGGAAAGGGAAACCTACATAACTTCATAGACGCATTAGATGACGAGAATTTCATCAAGTTTCTGAAAGATATCCAAGAACTGTAAGAAAATATCAAGGAAAGATAAGCTAAATTTCACAGAAGCGCAAAATGCGTAAGAAGGAATATTTTCCTTCCACCAAACGCCCAAAAATGTAATATATTAAATTATCCAACAATGTTCTAAATTTCTACAATCCCACCTTACATACTTATTTAGCATTAGTAGACAATAACATTAACATATTTAGGATTATTATATGTTTAAGTTTGTTAATTTAGATGTTTTTTAAAATGTTGAAAACAATATTTATAATACATACAATCCCACCTAGTACACATACTTACTAGCAGACATAACTATTACAAGTTTGAGTTTGATTGTTAATTTAAATGCTTTTTGTTTTTTGACAACGGAATGTACTGGGTCCTAGGCAAGGTTTAGAGGGGTTTCACCTTTGATATTGCACCAAACGGACGCCCTCTCCTTTGATTTTCTGAATTTTAGGAGTTCCGTCGGTTTGATTGGGTTTTAGTTTCCTGGGTTAGTTATAGAATAGAAGAACTGTTATTTTGACTTTCATTATCTACCTACCACTGGTTTCTTCCTTACTATATTCGATTTAAACGATCCAAATAAAACAAGGTTATTTAATATTCGTCGAATTATTTTTTTCTGAGTCTTTCGACGAATGAACGACATGTTCGGTCAATATTACGATTATATTCGCCTTAAATGGTAACAAATTTAAGTAATATTATTTAGTATAACTCAAGTGTTCTGTTATTTTGACAGCAACACAATAAGTAATGGCAACTTCCCCTAAGTAACCCGTAAATAAGTTATTCTTTTTCATGGCAACTGTGTTTTAAATATTAATTTCCGGGTCTTTTAACGGACTTTTAAAATTCCTCAAAAAACGCATTAAGATTGCATTTTATGCATAGGAAATAATATAGGAAATTTTCAGGGGAATCGAACAAAAAAATGTTAAAGCTTTAAAAGGTGAAATAAACCCTAATACAATGCTACTAAAAATATTTGCAAAGAAGCTCGCAAAGAGGTAATTTGTAATTACCCAGGAGCATTTTTAAAACTATAGTTCCCGTCGAAATTCGATGAGAGCTCACTCGTCGAAAATTGAAACGAAAAAATAATAGATAAGACGCCGTTACTGCACTGAAACAATACAAAGCTGGGATCCATTTATTGGGACCTTAATTTTACTATTGGCGTATAATCTTTGATATTATACTTATATAAGCCCATTTATATTACTTTTCCTAGTATCATTAGATGTATTAATATTTTTTTTATAATAACAATCAAATTATATGATGTGCTGTAGTTGTCGTTTCAAAACACTCTCTTCTGAAGAATATGTTTCACACAACTTATGTAATACTATTTTCACAAGAGCTACACCTTTATAGTAAATATTTTCATAGATTTCCACACCAACTCATTAAGCACATACGTTTTTCAATTTCGTATGGCATGAAGCAACACAAGTGACACAAGGAAACAGCTACCTACAAATACCCACGGTCATAAATTTAATGACTTTCCTAATACTTTTATTTGTTAATCTTAACAGTTTGGTAACATGTATCATGTTAGACAAATTTATTCAAATGCACCCGAAGGAGAATAATTTTAAAATAATTAGAAACGGAGTCATTAGGTCTAGCAGCGGCAACAGGTTTTTCTAACAGTTACACATCGCAGCCATTTTTTACGACTACCAGACAGTGTGACGCTTATAAGTTGACCATCTAACCCAGTTTGGCATTAATCGTTATTTTCATTAATAAGCGATTTTGTTTTGTAAATCCTTAATTATTATTACATGACCATTAATTTAAGTGAAATAGATCAGCACTATTTACATAAATTAATATAAAATAATCAAGTTATATAGTTAACATTTGATCTGGATTGTTTTATTTGCGAATGACCCAACCTCATTATTTTTGTATTTTTGAATGCTTTTGCTGCTGACAATTCTCTTTTCTTCACCAATGGTGATATTACTAGACTCTGCATCTGGAAACAGGTTATAAAAATGAAAACAAAACCTCTTTATTTTCCTTACCTAAAAAGCAATGCATTAATTGCTTTTCTCGTTCGTTCCTTCGTACTGCTTCGAGTAAAATCGACTTTGTTAAAATTTCTTATCGTTTTAAATAGAGATTTTTTTATTACATCCTAAACTTCACATGAAAACAAAATTATCGACTCTAAGTATGTGACTAAAAAGCTATTAAACTTTCCTTTGTAAAATGAGGTGAGGAATTGGATATTAAATCCAAGGCTGTCTTCAAGACTGAGTGTTTAGAATCATGACTATTCGCTGCCTTCTAGATGCACTAAAAACTTTAGAATAATGAACTTTTTCTAGTAGATCGTCCTAAGACATTCACCACAATGTATCCTTTCATACTCATAAGATAATTAAAAACAGAAAGCTACTTTGTAAAAATCAGCTGACCTGTTTTTAGAGTTGTTTAATATTTACTCAGTTGCCATTGCCATTTTAGTTTATTTGTTTTAGATTTAGTATATATTTAGTGATAAACTACAAAATTGTATTTTAAATATATATAATCTAAATTTTGTTATTTTAATGAACTTACACACTAAAAACATTTTTGATTAACTTATTTCGTTTCTCAGGAAACTTTTTATGAACAAATTCTGCTGTCACATGAGTTACCAATATCTTCATGATACCTTTGGAGAAAGAAGCCTTAGAGGAAATCGCTTCTAGTTTCTTGATCATCTGTATCAGCAACATCTTAATACAAAATTGAAAATAAAAATCGAATCAAAAATCACGATTCCCTTTCTAGACGTTCTTGTCCAAAGGAAAGTTCCTTAAAATATTTTGTATATAGAAAACCATTACATATGAACAAACACCTAAATGCAAATTCGCATTATATCCATCACAAAAGCAATCAGTTGATAATTATTTGGTTTACAAAACCCTCGCGATTCTTTACAATCGGAAACAGAGAAATTGACTCCCAAGCTTTAGAAGGGAATGGATATTGTACTAAGAATATTAGACGATCAGTTAGAACACATAATAATCCCACTCCACAACAGGAAACTATTAAGGAGTTATCGATAAGAAGTATAATTCTTCCATTTATACACAAAACCACAGACAAGATTACAAAGTTAGTTCGCCGGTCCAACATGCGTAAATCTTCAGCGCATACCAGAAAATTGGACAATATTTGCGATCGCCAAAGAACATTATTTCCAAACGGAAGGAGTATATGCAATTCCTTGTTTCTGTGATATCTATATAGGAGATTCTGGACGGCCCACATCGATTAGAATTAAGAATCATGAACGTTGTCCTAGAAAGAAACAAATTGTACAATATGCTGCATCTGAACACTAACAGTCTACTGGACATGTCAAATATAGGGCCCTTCTTAATTGATTGCCGATAACTAAGATTTGGTTCTTTGGCCAATTTTGAGTATAAAAGTTCATATAAACATATATTTTCAGGACACAGGATGGCAAAGTTTTATTTTTTTTCAGTTTATCTTCTGCATTTTTAAAGATAATTGAAAACAAATCGAAACACATATTACTCTTTGTAATATCTGTAATACAGTATCACTGGCATTTGGCACAATCTATAGCGTGCTTTTTTTGGGGTCACGACCCCTTCTATCCCTTTCAAGTGTTTTTTTTGCAACGACACTGACTTTTGATAATAAAATCCGTTGCACCAGACAGTTCTAAATTTTTTGATATCTTGTACGGTATAGAAGTTATTTAGCGAAGTATTCAATTATGCATGTCGTTTTTTTTCAGTTCTCTCACAATTTTACTCTGTTTCGTTACCGTGTCAGTGGAAATTCTAACATAATTTTTTTTTCAATTTAACTGTCTCTCAGAGGGCTTTTTTTAAAATAGTGTTTTTTTCGTTAACTAAGCAATAATTTTTTATCTTACATAAATCAAGTAGGCTCATATCATCGAGCTAGACGAATTTACGAAGTATCTAGGTCGTCATTTCCTGGAAGAAGAATTATAAAATTTACTGGAAGGAAGATGTGCCTATCATGCTAAGAAACCAGATTTGGTTTATGCATGATGGGTCTCCTGCTCATTTCAGTATCTTGGCGCGTGAATATTTAATTCTGACTTACTGTAATCGGTAGATAGGGCGAGGGGCACCGCAACTGTTGCCCCCTAGGTAGCACGATTTAAACAGTCTAGATTTTTTCTTATGGGGGCATTTAAAATACTTGGTTTACACCTCAAGAATTCAAAATAAAGAGGCTTTGAGAAATCGCATAGCAGTAGCATACGAAATTATAAGAAATACCCCTGGAATATTTAATAGGGTGCGTAGACTAATGAAAAGAAGCTAGCAGTTCTTATAAATTATTACGTTAACTATGCATAGGATTTAGTGTAAAGATATTTTAAACATATTCTTCATTTTCTTTTTTGTATTTAATTTTTTTATATACCTACTGTTCATAATCAAAAAACAATGTTTGAATAATAACGTTTTGATAATGAAACAATTTTATTAATTGAATACACAAAAAGATTAAAGTTAAAAATGAAAGTTTATTTGAAAATATTATTTGCTTATAATTTCCTTGACGCGCTTTTTTAACGAAATAATTGAATACTTCGCCAAATAACTTCTAAACCGTACAAGATATCAAATAATGCAAGATGCAAAAAGTATGAAAACTGTCTGGAGCATCGGATTTTATTATAAAAAGATTCAGTGTGGCTACAGAAACTGGGGAGGGGTAAAAGGGGTCGTTACCTCCAAAACAAATATCAACCTGCAGATTGTTCCAAATGCCAATGATACTGTCTTATAGGTATTACAAAAAGTAAAATGTGTTTAATTATCTTTAAAAATGTAAAAGATAAACTGAAAAAACTAAAAAAGTAAAATAAAACTTTGCCACCCTGTATCTTGAAAAATAGGCATTTTTGGATATATGTTTATATGAACTTTTATAATTAAAATTAGCCAAATAATTACATCTTGAATTATCGGCATTCAACTACGAAACAGCCTGAATGTAAAAGAAGCCAACGTTTTTGTGTCGGTCTCGGGATTCTATAAAAGGAAAAATTATATAATCTATTGACTTTTATAAGCATCCTAACAATTTTAATAGAGGTTCGGTAAACACAGGTTGGGTATAAATAGCCTGCCTTAAAATTTCCGAGCTGATTCAGTTTTCCAATCTCGTGATATAAAGATCCCTGAAGATCCCTCGTGTAATCGAATGTGAAGAATCGTGATTTTTTTAATTGACCGCATATGTAAAAGCTTCCGTTCTATATCATAACAAGTGTAATATAATTCCTATCTGGAACATGCCCTGCAATGCCGCTGGCGCAATGGTCCATTTCAATCATAGACTAGCGAGCCCCGTGTAGGGCAAAAGCACAATATGAAATCATGCAGAAACAACTACTCCGCTGGCTAATACCTCAAAGGGCACTGAATTAGATACGTTGTTGACTCCTGACTTTCGTTGGGGGCAATAATGTTAATATATTTGTGTCTGAACATGTCCTGCAATACTGTAGTGAAATATTACGTGCCAAATACATAAACATATAACTATTGTTGCAATTTTTCTGTAAATTTAAAATCTATTGCCAACTTTTCCAGCCATTTTACCAATGTGACTTCAAAGTCAATATCAAATATATATTTAATAAAAGGCGACATAAAACAGCTTAATTTATATTTTATATACAACTCAATATAAATTATTTTTATGTTCCTTTCACTCAAAAGATAGACTGGATTACTTATAAATAATACATTTTATTAATAGTTTAATGTAAGACACATATAGTATACCTAACTAGGAATGCGTAATAAAATATTCTTGAATGAAATATGTTATAAAGAACTGCTAGCAGTACTAAAGTCCATGCATAACAACACGGTCGGTAATTTATTGTCGATTCAATATGGTGTACCATAACTTTTCTTAAGGAAACCGATTAGGTGTGACTTTTATGCACTACCAGAATATCTAATCGGTGCAGCGATGACCACAGCAAAAGGGGGGTCATTAGATACACAAAAATAGTAATAAATAAAAAATTTGTGATTAGGTAGACAAATGAAATAGGGCTCGGAATCGTATTCGAATAATTCGATATTTGAATAATCGAATATTCAATTTTCGATTAATTTGGCATTTTCATAAATCGAATATTCAAGTATTTGAAAATCCGAAGATTTGACTATCGAAGTATTTGAATATCCAAATATTTGAATAGTCAAATATTCGACTACTTGAATTTTCAAATATTCAACTTTTGCAATTTTGTTATATTACAATCTGTATTTATGATATATATTCTTGATATTACGCAGAATATACTTTTAAGTTGAATTTGAATTATAGATCCCAGGCTGTTATTAATTGACATTCGATGTGATGAAATTAGGTAAAGAAGTGTGGTAAATCTTTGGGAATTATAGTACCCGATACTTGGACTAGTTAAAGTGCACACTTTTTGTATAGTTTTGAGGGAAAAAATGTACTTTTTTAACACTTTTATACCATGCTAAAATGGGTTCTGTTATGCCTAGAAATGAGCGAAAAAATGTCCACTTTTTTGACGTTTGTAGAAAAATATCTTTGGTGCACGATTATTAGAAATTAATCGGTTGCCTTGTAATTTCCGATTAACAAGAGCTTGGCTGCCGATTACGTCACAAGAATGCTGCGGTTAATATGGATTTTTTCAGCGTAACTAATGGAAAGTTATAGATGGGCTAAGAGAGGAGGAAAACTTGCGACATCTGAGGACCGTACTTTTCAAAAGAGCATGTGACTTCTTTTAATTCAATTTAAAAGTGAAAAGTTTTAAATGTTATATATAAAATGACAGATAAAAGGTAGAGAATTAGTATAGAGGATATTTTACTATTAGAAATAAATCCATTAATATGGTGCATTTTGAACTTTGCTGCCCCTTTGAGATGATAGCAAAATAAAAGTGTAACGTCAACGTCTACAAATTTGGAACAACAACATTTGCTTGTGCATTTTATTGAACACAAGTTTATAGATTGGTATCAACTCATATTAGTTAGTTAATAGTGATAATATACATTATAAAATCAATATAAAGTTTTTAGATCTAAATATATATTCGAATATGAATTTTTTTTAATCGTTATATACCTATTCCTTCTTGTCTGAAACAAATTTCAATATATCATTTCGAAGATCAGCTGATAAAAATTATTACACAAGCTATCCAAATTAGCAAGACATTACCTTTGTATACCAGCAAGTTCTGTACGGTTGGACATATCATTCCAGTAACATAGTTTTGTTTGAAATCAAGTAACGTAAAGAATTCTTTTTCACCGCTAATTTATAATTAATTTTATTGTTTTTATATTTAAAATAGTAAGTAATAAAACAGAAATTTGGGTATTTGCTTAGTAAATTTGAAAACTGTAAAAGCAATAAAAAAGTTTTTTAAAAAAATCGCACATTTTTATTAGAAATTCAACGTTTCTCGATTTTTTTTTTCTAAATCTGTTCTGATACTGGTTACTGACTGACAATAAATTTGTGTCCCAAAATATAAACTTTTTATATACCTTATAGCCAGTGCAGCCTTTTGTAATATTTGCATGTAATTTGTTATGTTTCATATAAAAATACTCACCCTCTATACTAGCGTTCTTATAATTAAGATAGAATATAGATACTTATTTTTGTTTTTATCAAAATTGTTTCCATTTTGTAAAATATATAATATGTTAATTAACTTAAATCACAAAAATAGTTATATGAAAACTTAAATAGTTTATTTTTTGCGTTGTAAACCTCTGCTCTTCAACGATATTGTAAGCCATTTTGTTTTGTTGACATAATACAGCTGATCTGATAATATTATATCATGTACAACGTAGCAACGTTGCCGAGTTGTCGGAACTTAATTGAAAAGTTCTCCAAAATGAAACATTTTAGACCGTAATATATTGAAAAATATTTAGAAATGGCCAATGGTATATAGAACCTTTTTGTTCGAAATCGTCCAGACTACCATTTGTTTTCCAAACCCTGTATATTAAGAAATATGACTTCAATAGAATATTTTAAATGTATTGCTTAATGGAACAGATATCCAAATCAATCAAATTTAAAAGTGTATTATAAGATTTACAGCAGAGATGTAAATAATAAGAAGTTAATTTTTATTTTAGTTTGTAGTGCTTTATTTTGTTAAGGGAGATAATGGTTGTTTGAAAATATGTAAGTAGTGTCATAATGGCCACCTTTTTGACACTACTTTTTTCTCTACAAAGTTGGCAATGCTAAGTCATGGCCACCGCGAATTTGAATCCGGTCACGTCTCAACATTGAAAAACAAAAATAGCGCACACGTAGTTGCGTAATGAATTTTTTGACGAGCATTACCAACTTGAAAACCTTCAATAGTATTTACTTACTTTTAAAAAAATTATTTAATTGTTTTAAAAGATAACGTATTTTTTAATATAGTGCACAAAATAAAAATAATAGTATAAAATAAGATTCATAAGACTTTTAATCTCACTCACTCTAGGGCTCGTGCCATAAAACTGGTGTTTTAATATACCATTATGTCATTTTCGTTATAGTTATAATATACTAGTAAGTAATAGACTATTTTATTCTTTTAAAATAAAACCAATTATAGTGCATTAAGTGTTGGTTAAAGTGAAAAAAACTAACCAGTTATTAACACCATAACATTTATTGTCCAGGCCACTGGCGCTCCTTCATTAATCTTACGATAACTACGTTATCGACTCGGATATCGAATATATGAATCATCACTAATAGCCCTTATTATGCACGGTCGATAGGAGCCCAATAGAAATGTTTAGCATCGACGTCACCCTTTGGAAGTTCTGGAAATCTAATTTATAATATAAAATTAAATTTAATTTTGTTTGACAAAATAATAATAATGATTATAATAATAATCAGCGTGAATGTCACCCCAAATATTATATCAGCAACGGGGGTCTTTACAAAGGGATTCGTAAATAATATGGAGCGAGCTGGCGTGTCAAGAACATTGATCGCTTTGATACAGAAAACCAATATGCTCCAAACATGTCAAATAACAAGAAGTTTTTACAAATGGGCTAAATGGGAATTGATGAGTTTCTATTTCAGGGTAGTCCAAGCTTAGCATCACCCTAAGCTAAATGTATGCCAGCAGAAGCTGAGAAATAAAAAGAAACAAAAATAATAATAATAATTCACATAAGTCATATAATTGCAGGATGTCAAACACAAAGTTATTGCATATCTACACTGGACTATATGCAAAGATATAGGGGTGTAAGTGACAAAGAACTACTACAATCACAATGATTTTATGGATTTTATCGTCATGTGGGACTATCCAATAATAAACTTGTGCCTCCTAATTGATGTATCGATACCAGACGATTCCAACGCCACAATCAAAGAAACTGAAGAATATTAAATATAAAGACCTGGAGCTGGAAATTAGTAGAATGTGGAACACGAGAGCGAAAACGGTGCCAGTCATACTGGGAGTTCTGGGAACAGTAAAATGAGACTGTACATAACTTAAGGAAAATGCTTGGCTAAACTTCTTTGTTAACTGCCAAAAAAAAGAGAGAAAAAAATTAATGATAATAATATATACAATAACAAACATCTTTTATTACACTTCACAATCAAAGTTGATTACATGGTAGATGTAAGAAAAACCATGGTCATGATTATTGGTGTGTATCCAAAAAATATGTCTTATTTGTAACATCAACATACCTATAAATGAACTAGCGCCGACCCTAACAAAAATACACATATTCTTACAAAAAAAATCTAATAGCCATCATCTGCAAAAAATTTCAATTAAAACACACTGTTACTGATATTTTATTAATTCCCTAAATCCACATAAAAAAGAATTAATTGTAAACTGATTTTGGCGAAACGGAAAGTTAATTACACCTGAATGATTTATGTCGTAAGTACTCTCAACTGAATTAACTGAAATTAATCACATTACCTACACATTTACGCCTGTTTTTATCTAAAAACTGTTTATCTATTTAGTATTACCTCAGAAGTTGATAATTACTTAACAAGTACCGTTATGTTAGATTAAGAGTGCCTATAAAACTACAGCAAATATTTAATTTTTATTTTCTAAAACACAGACACTGAAAATTTTCCTGTGGCGGTAAACTTAACGATTAAAATACTTTATCAATTAAATTCATTAGATAATAATTAGTATTTATAAAATTGTAATTTTGTACATACGCTGTCATCAATAAGAAGCGTATATGACAATTTAAATATGTAAATCGATTTTATAAATAATAATTTACCTTTAAGCAGTACGGTGGTGACTTGCGTTGGTCCGATCTCGGACGGTAATCCAAGCAAAACATCTATACTTGGAGGGGTGACCAGCCAGGGAAGACGGTCCTCCGTCTAGAAACTGGCTGCTAGCTATAGGTAGTAGTTGTTGCAAATACAATAACGACCGTGGCAGTAGTACCACGTTCTCTATAAAGGTAGCCTGAAATGCAAATGCATGTTTCAGTTTTGGGAAAACGCATGCAGGGCATGGGTCACCCAAAAAGGCAACCACGATTAATGATTAATGTAAGGGGGCATTATTCTTAGGCTTCAGGCCTCACTTCATCCCCTACGAAGGCCTGTTCTTCTAATGAAGGAGAGGTATTATAATTCTTCCTTGGAGAGGGACTCGACGCCAAAGGTATCCCAGCCTAGTCTTGCCGCACCTTTCATACCTTCTAGTAAAATCATAGGGATCCTTCTCCGCTGTACCACAATTAGCACATGCTGGTACATGTGCCTGTTAAGTTTACAGTGTCTCGTCAAAATTTCAATTAAGTCCCCAATCACCTGTCGACCCCTTGACATTAAACAACCAATTTATTTTTCATGTGTTTAGTAGTTAGTGCTTGGCCAATTCTCCTTTGTCTTTTCTCAGGATCATCTATTTAGGGCCTGCGAGAAGTATTTTTTAGTTATACCCATGCAAAATGTACCTTCCTAAGGGTATATTTTAATTAATGAAATAGAAAATAACAACAATAAATAAGTTGTTATTTTATACCAAAAATTAAAATTTAAAACTTTTTCATTTGTTTTAGTGGCAAACACATTTTTCGAGAATTTTTGAACATGAAAGTGGGGTCGCCTTTAGTGAAGAAGATAGAAATATTATCTTAACATGAAGAAAGATATAGAGAGAGTATACTTTAAATGATGTTTGCCCTACCGTTTTTCAATTAAAGCTGTGGAAAAGAATTTTGACCTTATCTTCATCCCGGAATCTCTAAAAAATGAGGAGTAAAGAATTTGGTTTCATTGGGCGTCACTGATCCAGAGCTCCTGGATGAATATAGATTCCACAGGCAGGCCAATCGTTAAAAAAATGTACTTTCCAAAATACTGAGCCACTTACAACGCACAAGTCTCCATGTACTGACTTATCTCCGAACGCTCTGCCTGTCGGGCGTGTTCTGGAACGTTGTTGGGAATCATCCGCAAGGGGTGTTTTAGCTAAAATCTGACCCTAGGTTTCGAAACTAGAAGCACTTCGGGCTGGCACATGATAGATAAATATAGGACTATAGCGCTTGAAAGAATATCATGATTTTTCTTCCTATCTGCCACTTGAGCTAGGTAGCTTGAACTTTTTGACGACATAAAATACTTTCTGCAAGATTGTGTTGTAGCTACTGTTTCTAAATTCTAGTAGTCATTCGCAATAATTATTAAAGTTATTTGATTAGCAATTAATTAATTATAATTAATATTATAAAAAGGAAAAAAAAACACGAAAAACTGTCAATTATATGAATTAACCTCGATTGGAGCACGGGGTGCTTAGAAAAATATTTTTCTTGAATTGTTCGAATAATACATCTGTTTGAGTTGTGTCAAAGCTTAAATTGACGATTTCTGTTTCTTCGAAATATCTCAAAAACTAGATACCTCACAAAAAATTGAGAACCATTTATATAATCCAAATTTCTTAAATGTTTTCCAGTTTAATGAATTCTTTAACTTTTATTCTCAAGATTTAAAAACACTGTATTGCATTTGAAGGGTACAGGTACCTAGGCCAAATTTTTTTAAAAATAACTTAGGTACAATATTCAAGCAGGTGAAAATCAGACTTGGTACCAGGTTATAATAAATAAACTTATTGACATACATAGAAAGAATCGGCTCAGTCCGCGCACAATCAAGTTAAAGAGGGAATCAAGGTACCTCTTAAAATATTGAATTTTCTTTTCTGGCTTTTTACGTAGATGGTTTAGATATTATGCAGTTCACGTGTTTTATTATTGTAATGAACATTTCCTATATTGCATATTTTTTCTATAAATTGTTATTTTTTTTCCGGTTTGAGACCTTATATTCTTCAAAACAAAAAGAAGTGTCGTATTCAGTCCTGATGTAAGTTACGCTGGCAATCGATGATGTATAAATCCTTTTTGAACAGAAAGACAATAAATAAAGATATTGTATATCGTCAAATCTCGATCCCCTTGTGATAAAGCCATTTCCTTTTCGTTAGTCATCCCATTTAATCCGAAATGTGTTTGGTAGGGCCGATACTTTACATGTCTTTTGACTTTACGACAACTCGCAGGCGACATTTTTCATTGATGACCGGAAAACTAACAAAAATTTTAGTTTCTAGAACCAACTATTTGATGCAAATTATTTTTTCAGTGTTTTTTTATTCAATTTTCAAAAAAATCTATATATTATTTGGACTTAAAAATAAATTATTTTATATGTAAGATAGATATTTTTTTTTCAAAAACAAATTATTTTATCTTTAAATATTGTGATACTATAATATTTTTTACACAAAAAATACCTTTTTATACACAAAATTGAACCAGTTTTAAAAATAAACATTTAAAATACAAAAATAAAATTTAGACCATCCTGAAACTTTTTTAACTACAAAGTACTTTATATAATTTTCTTTTAAACAAAACCGACTTCCAAAAAGCACTGAAAATTAAAAAATAACCTTATAAACCATTTTCAAATTATGAATTTGGTGTCAAACTACTATTTCTTACTAGGTACTGAGGAAAGTCATGTATTTCATATTAATTATTAACATGTAGAGTTCATACTTTTTAAAGACAAAGTGTGGTCGAATATCTTAAGAAATATTCATTTATTATTTTTTATTAGTCTGACGCCGACTTCATAAGTTATATTTTTAAGGGCATGTAAAATGCTAGTTCTTAATTTTCAGTGGCTTTTTCAAGTTGTTTTTTTTTTCTTTTTAGTATTTTTTTCATCCTTTCTTTTTTCATTTTTTATTTTATTATTTTATGTTTACCTTTATTTTCTTTGATTTCCTATTTTTATTTTTGATCTTTATACATTTGCAAATTTACGTATTTTTTAATTATTTAGTTTATAGTAACACTGAGGCAATTACAAAATTTGGCTAGTTATCTAGTTACTGATTTTCGCATTCACAAGTTTTACATTTCCATGACCATCCTATCGAATAACTTGAGTTGGATTTTTTTATATTTACATCCACTTCATAGAAGAAAGTTAATAGAGTCTATAGTAATTGGGTGATACTCTTGAAAGTGACATATTTTGAATGTATAATCAATTGCAGTTAATAAGATTACAGTTTTTTGATGAAAATAACAATTTTTTCATTTAGAATGCGATATTTTGTTTTTCGGGTTTCTTCTTTGCTACCGATGCTAAAACCTTGGTTTCCTTTACATTTATAATATGGCCAGTGTTATGCTGGTCTTCAGCTACAGCAGATTGAACAATTTGTTTCTTTTTAATACATCGTTCGTGTTCCTTAAGACTAGTTGATATTGAGCATCCTGTTTCTTCCACATACACTTCTCCACAGGAGCAAAGAATTTTATATATTCCTTCTGTTTGAAAAGATAAATATCTTTCGGAGATCACAAGCATTCTTCTTATGTGTATTGAAGATTGTACGTATGTTGTCTGAGAGCTTCGGTCAGTTTCGATGTTTCCGATGTTAGAGAATCTTGATCAGAAATCGAAATAGCTCTGAGAACTAGTGAGTTAATAATCGATTTCTTTTGTGTTGGATGGTGATGGGAATTTGCATTTAAGAATCTATTCGTATGCGTCGATTTTCTATACACAGAATGTCCTAATGTACCATTTTCCTTCCTTTGAACACATACATCTACAAAGGGAGTCGTTCCATTAGATTCAATTTCCATCGTGAACTTGATATTATGATGTTGTGGATAAATATGAGGAGATTATCCTGTCCATGAGGCCAAACAACAAAAGTATCATCTACATATCTGAACCAGTGCTTTGGTTTTAGTGGAGCGGATCCAATATCCTCAAAGGCTTCCATAAATATATTCGCTACCACAGGTGATAGAGGAAATCCCATAACTGCCCCTGAAGTTTGTTCAAAAAGTTCCTTGAAAAATGAAATAAATAGATGTAAGACAAACTTTCTCTAATTCTATTAAGTTGTTATCAAGATTATTATTACCAGTATGTATGATATAATGGAAATTGAGTCGTTAACAGGAACATTTGTGTATAGTTGTTCTACATAGAAACTGACCAAAATATCTTGGAGATCCAACTGGATAGCCTTAAGTTTTTCAAAGAAATGTGCAAAGTTTTTAATAAAAGGATCAGTTTTTCCAGTAAATGGATTAAGAAAATTTGAAAGATATTTACCTGGTTTTTATGTGGGCGAGTCTAAAACCATGATTTCTTAATTGACCAAAGTCGTGAAAGCTTTCGTTCTATGTTACCTTTATTTTTTGGCATACATTCCTTCTGAAGAGAGGAATAATAGTGGAGGGATATGTCAATTTTTTAGAATCTTCTGGAGATGATTCTCTTGCCCCTTTCTCTTGGCTCTCCTTGAAGGTGCAACATGTGTCCGGCTTTATAAAAGTGCCATAATGGACCGATCTTTGTTTAAAAAGTACTGAAAGTATGTCTTAATTTTTTTAAAGTGCAGCACCGTTGAAAGCCTAGGGCCTATATATGTACATCATCTGGCCCTTAATTTTGGTCTCGTTTTTGTTTGATTCGTCATTTGATCAACCACGTGGTAAGTCGATTTCCAAACTAGTTTCGTGCTGTGAGTTATTGTTTTCAACACGCGTGTCATGTAAAGAACTTTCTATCCAAGTTATCATTGTTTTTTTGTCTGTTTCATATGTGATATAAGAAGTAGAGTAGTCTAGATTTTCAAGACTAGTATTAAAATGTAAAAAAAAACTGAAGTTTATTTGTGGCAGTGGAAAAATAGTTTATATTACTCATCATTTTCAACACTTGTTATAAAATATACTATTGTAGTTTTGCTTGCGGTAATTCTTTATCAGTCGCAGTTTTGGAGTTGAGATATTATATTGTCGGGTATAATTGAAATCATCAAAATCACAAATTAGAAAAATGAATATATTATGTCGTATTCATATGTAATGAACGGATAAGGAAAAAAGTTATGTGTTGCTGTTCCGGGTTTTCCGTATATATTTCAGGCTGACCCTCATTTAACATGATAAATCACCCTTTTGCCAACATACAACTGAAGTTTGTGTTTGGGATTCATTAGTTTTAATTAGTCTTTTAGAGGAATTAAATATATAAACACGTATGAATCAAGTTCGGATCAGCGCTGTTATTTTTAGATTAAAAGACAAAGAAGCCTAAAGGAGGGTTTCGAATCACTTCACTCTAAACCACTCACTGTTGATAGAATGTGTAGAGACTCTGACTGGCTCTGCTGATAACTAAAAACTTAACACTGGGTGTTAGTAAAAGGTACAAACTATTGTATAAAAATGTACTTTTTGCATATATGAAGATTTTCCAACAGATCAGATTGCCGAGACAAAAGTTATAATTAACAATCATATAAGCGAATTTTACAATACGGTTTCTGAACATTTTTATTACTTAATCCCAATAAATCATCAATACTTATCCTCGAGAGTCAAAATTAGATCGACAACGTTATAAATAACACGTATATATGTCTTAATATTTTATTCTTTTCTTAGGATGTTGGTTATCATGTTAACCCACATAACTTTGTTAACTGATGTCCGGTGTAAAAGTGTAGAAGTCATTCCAGTCCATTGTCTAAGATTTCTTAGCTACGATATTCGGCGCCTTCCTGGATTTGACTGATTTTCATTCCACATCAGTTTATCTTAGTTGTTCTCATAATTTATTTGTCCTGTCCCATCTATCGCATAGCTGCGTCATTTGTAATATTGTGGGTCCCTGATAATCTTAACATGCACAGATAACACCAAATCTCAAACGCTTGTGAGGATCCGTACCCCCACGCCGCGCGCCGGCCGTACAGAGAAGACATAACACCTGACGCGTGAAAACTCGGGGTCAATCAGCAAGGTTCAGACAGGATATTTTTTTTAAAACCTATAAAATATTGAGACTTATTTTGGACGGCAAAATTGCTCTTTAAATATAATGTTGGTTCAAAACTGTGTCTAGACACGGATCTACTTAATTTGGCTGAAAGTTAATTAGGAGCTTGGCTAGTGTTACTTTGTGATGTTTTTTTTCATTTTTTTGCGTTAACGTTTACACGTCTTGCATAATGTATATGAAAAATAAAAAATGGGTCATTAAAATTTAACCTAAAAAGATGAATATTTTCTATAAGTGAATGGAGCATGGAATGACATGCATTTCCTACTGGTATGATGTTTGTCTTTAATAACTGCAAATCATACGAGTAGGAAATAGTCATTCCATGCCAGCTTTACACTATACTTTTTCTACAATTGCTAATGTTACATAAAATGGGATTAGTAATATTTCTGTTTTTAAGATGTCAAAAACTGTCAACCTAACATTCCAGAAAAAAAACAACAGAGATTTCTTATGAAATATTTATATGCTCTCATTAGTTATCACCATTTTAAAAAATTAACACAATTAGATATAAAGAAATTCATTAGGTACTACAAAAATTGGAGAAAGACAGATTTTTTATTTCTTATTAATATTCGATGTAATATTAGAACAATTATTAAAGACAATTTTTAGAGAATTCGAGCCGGCATTTTTAAGAAATAGGTTGACATTGTTTTCTAAATTATTTGATATCAATATCGATGGAAGATTGACTGATTGATTAATCTACCCCATAATTTTCTTGCCTACGTTGTTTTTATTTGTTAATGACTCTTCAATGTTGCCTACAGCCACCGTTGTCGAACGCCAGCCACCGTGCCGTTTTAATGTTGTTATATTTTCGCCACACCCAATGGCCCGCGTAAAGTTTTAGAAATGAAGCAATTTACTTTCCCATATTTCCTATCTTATTAATACCAACTTTTTGAGTAGTGCATTTTCCTTTTTGACAATTAACAAAAAAATTATTTTCCATAACACCTACTGGTTACTGTGAATTTTCGGGAAGTTTTTGTTTTGTGTTCGAAATTTTAACTAAAATCCAAATCTTCGAGATCATTAAGTTTCATTCTATACATTTCATCTCTTCTGGAATCACCCATTAGTCTCATGATGAGCACAACCTGCAACAGAAAAAAAAAGCTTATAAAACTTTGCCACTTAGGTATATATGGGAAGTGAGATTTTGACTAATTAGTACTTATTCTAACTAAATATAGCATTATCTATCCTATCTATCTATCTATAGCATTTTATCTATAGCATCTAGGTAAATGCTGTCAGGGGCCTCTGTAATGAACTTGTCGATTTCGTTTATAGCAAATACCTTGGATTTTCTTGCTCTGTAGCCATCAAATTTACGTTTCAGAAATGCTCGTAATTTTGAGTAATTACTTATATCCACTCCCTTGTTAATATTTGGCATAGTTTTTAGCATACTGTATTATGACCATAAAGAAGAAGATTTAATTTTACTTGATAGGTTTCCAAAGTAAGGCATCAAAACCTTTTCTGGGCAGAAACTACTTTTCTTTTCTTTCCCGTGCATCACTCCATAAATAGATGATATATAATAGCATATATTTTTGTTTAGATTTTTCGGACACACAATTTAATGTCGCGACATTTGCTGCCTCTTAAACATTGGGTGGCGTTAAATTAAATTCGCTATCGCTACTTTCCATAATAAATTAATAGTTATTAAATGTTTTAACAACTATAAAACACTTCAAAATCAATTCTTATTTGAAAATAATAATTATTGTCATTTACTTTGTTTGTATTTGCATTCTTGCGTTGCTAGGCGGTTGCTATGGCGTGTTGACGCGGCGCTGGTCAACGCCACCTTTGTTGAAACATACCCCTGCACAATGGGAATTTTGTAGTTAAATCATCATGGTGATTGACGCACTCGTTCCGAAATACTATTGAAGTATCAGGTTGCGCTAGTTTTGGCGTAGTAGCAACCACCGTCATATATCTATTATAGCTTTAACAATGACTTGATTGATATAATTCGGAATAACTACACGCATTAATTTTCGAAGATTTTGACTACTTTTTTTATATTGTTTTTTATAGGACATAGGCCGGCCTGATATAGTGAAAACAGCATATATTCTTTTCCTTTGTATTAATTTTATCGAAAATTATACTGTGGAAAGCAGGCCACAATTAAATCAAATATTCTTAAATATCATCCAATGATGTTTTTGTGTACACTTTTTGACTGTTGACGTATTAAGCCAATTTACGCTACGAAAAATTGGTTTTTCGGTCAATTAGCTTTTCAGCCTATTTTCCATCTAACATAATACGGTAGCTTGAAATTAATTTATTTAAACGGGTACTGGCTTTCAATACAAAATCAAAAACTTCTTTGTGAACCAGCGTATTATCCCTACCTTGAAACAAAAGACCCATAAGGGATATAAAAGATCTAAAACTCGTGTTTAAGATCGATTTATGAAATTAGTTGAAGAATCCATATAACTCCTTTTTTATTTTAAAAGCTAAATATATGTATCAGATTCAGCCTTCGTATGGAAATTAGAGAATTGTATAAAAAAATTTTGTAAATAGCAGTGGCCATGAATTTTAGTACCCACGTTTTGTAACGTATTACATCCATCATCTAAAAATCTAGATCTAATCTAAGCTGGGATATATACCAGTACGAGTTTATTAATACAACTAAAAACAAAATAAAACAGGGTGTCTCATAAGATTCTAGGCAGACTATGAGATTAATATTACTTCAGAGCCACCATTCAAAGCGGTTTGACAAAAAAAAACTAACTTTTTTGTTCTAATAATTTCAATAATATCATCGATAATTTAATAAACTAAACATTTAATACTCTACGGTTTGAAATTACTAAGTATAAAATAACATTTTTTTTTTCATTTAGCATTGATATACATAACATTAACTTACCAAAAGGACAGCTTCTAAGAGTACCTCAACATATAAAACAAATATTTAGGAGATGCTTTTCCTAAACATTGCCGCTATTATATTCAAAAAATACATAATTTAAACAATAATTTTTGCTGATGTAGCCATAAATGTATTATTATTATTATTATTGTGATCATCATAACTTATAACTATAAATAAAATATACCTGAAAAATTCATTTGTTTTGCAAGCAATCCCAGCCTACTTACTACCAAAAACTGAGTCTATCTCTAAAAAAATGCAAATTACTGGGCGATTCGAATAGAAAAGTATATATTTTATATATTTTCAAGAAGCTTATTGTGAACTGAACAATATAAAATAAAAATATACGGGGTGTCCCATTTAAAAAATTATATTTTTGTGTTTTATCTCAAAAACGACAGCTCACATGAAAAAAATCTGACTACGCCACTGGATTCTACGTGAAAAACTGTATCAGAACCAGTTTTTACGTTTTCGATAAGTTAAACAACAACATAAATACGAGGTGGGCCCAAAAAATGCAATATTTTCAATTTCACACTGTATCTTAAAAACGAAGGGGGCTATGAAAATTTTGTTTGAGTCATCTTTCGTTTGACAAAAAAAAAGTACCACCATGTCGCGAAAACCGCAAACCTCTATCTTCACTAATAAGAGAGATACCCCATAAAAACTACCAAACGGGACACCCTGCACTACAGATAGCTCTTATATGCTGTTTTGTCTCAGGTCTCTCGCTGCATTTTATACACTTGTCGGATTCATCGGACTAGTATTTGATAATACATATGGTGTGTTTATAACTTGGTCCTGTATCGCCATCACAATCCTTCTGTCTCAGGAAATAGTTGTACATCCTTCAGCCACCTGTTTGTTCTTTATCTATTTGGGGCTGATTTAGGTCGTTATGACGCCGTCCGTGCAGTGTTATTTGTGCCCATTGTCCCTGTTTAGTATTATTATTATTATATTTATTATTATTGATATAATTTTCATTATATTAAAAATATTAAAGTATTGGTTTTTTCAAAAAAAAAAATTAAAATTAAGTTTATACTCATCACAAAAACTAATAGTTAAAATTTAAATTACAATTAATAATTTTGGTAAAATAGTTTACATATAAAATTTTATAGTAAAATTTCACGTCCTGTTTGATTTTCTTTGCTAGACATGTTTTAGCTACTTCCTGCAAATAATTAGAATTAATAGCGTACATGAGATAAGCAACGAAATAATTTTTAATTGCCAAAAGCAATAAAAAAGGAACATTAAATGGATCCAGGGCGTTCCAGTAAATAACCTTCAACAAGCCATATTTTTCATAGTCGTAAGCGCGAAGCCTATTTTTAAAATAGTGACGTAATATAATGGTAAGAAACGAAAAACTAACAAAACATAAATAACTCACATCGGTTTTGTTTACAATCAGTGATCCGCATCAAATTCGTTCCGGCGCTAAAATTAAAATTCAATTTTTCATCACCATTCAGATTAGGCGGGTGATATAATAATTAAGTAATGTCTAGTTTCGGTTTCTAAAAATTTTTTTGACATCTCATTAGTAACCAAAATGTCTAACGGAACTGTAAATTTTATATAGCCTACTTGTTTTTTTTTTTGAAAATAATTTTGGGTTCTAATTTAAAGCGAAATATATTTACAAATTTTTTATTGGAGCAAAACATACATATACATGGTACAACTTCCTTTCTTTTCCGACATACACTTAATATATCTCTATACCTTTCTGACATCTTCTTAAGAGCTTCACAAATTCTCCTTTAGATAATGTTTTTGGCAGCTCGCTAAACCAGGTGTGCACAATGTTCAAGTTTCATAGTTCTGAAATCTGCAACTCCAATCAAATGAAAATCTCATGGGGCTAAATCTAGACTAAAGGGAGGATGGCGAAGTGTTTTTAATGCAATTAGGCATAATGGCTTTAGTCAGTTATCATAAAGCAGAACGATACATGTGGTGGATCGTTTACATTTTTTCGATGAAAAGCCTCTTTATCTTTTCTAGGCAAACAATCTGTCAAAAAAAACGGTTAATCAAATACCTTATACAACCTAAAACACAATCGCAACATTGTCTGCTAAAGGAACTCTTTTTTTGTCTCCATAAATTGTTACGCAAATTACAAGTAAGCAAGTTGTTGTAAACGCCTTAGAAGCTCTGTGGCATCTTCAATTTTTATAGGAGATTATGCCAAAATTACATTTGCTAATTTCCAATAATATTGACAAATCATGGACAGAAATTCATCTATTATGACGAATAAACTCATACATGCATGTTTCACAATAATGAAGGGCTCACAATTCGTGAAAAATTAAATTAGAATGAAAATTTCCATATGTTAGAATAAATGTTTCACGGATATGCAGTACTACATCCACGTGGCTAAATATTAAAATTAAACTCATGTGTTATATGCCTGTCAAAAATCTTAACGACAATAAGTGGACAAATATTATACTAAATTAAAAAAAAAAAAAAATGAAAATAATAAAAATTATTTTTATTTGAGTTACTTTATTTTAATTGTTTTTAATTATTTGATAATTAATTAATTTATTACACTGGTTATCATGGCTACTCAGTTGGCGATTCGTAGGTTGTTAATGATACACAGACTAATATGGGCGCCACTAACTATAGTAGTAAAGAAGAAAATAAAAGATAATAAACGAATACACCGTTCGGTATTAAAGTTCTATGAATCAAAGATAATTTAGGCTTTAATTATAATTTCTAATTAACACAACCTGAAAAATAAAAAAAATAAACACAAAGAAACAAGATAATTTTATAAACATAAAACCAGTATTTGGTTACTTATTTTCCAAATATATTAATTATCAAAGTATGATACTTAAGATATTAAATAGTACTATTTTAACCCAAAAATGAAAATAAACCAGTATTTGGATACTTATTTTCCAAATATACATATAATAAATTTATAACTGTGATTTATAGAATCAAATTTTAACCAAAATTTACCATAGATATAAAGAACTGGTCTTATCTAGCTACTCAATCTTAAAACGAAAAGTTAAGCAGAATGTCATTAGTGGAATAAACAAATTTTGTAAGCATTAAGTTAATAAATATCCCAGTTACATTAAGGTTAATGATGTAACTATTTGAAACAGAAATGACTATAATGGAATAAACAAAAATTTTTAAGCACTCAGCTATAAAAAAAACCAGTTACATAGAGGTAAATTATGCAACTTTATGAAATAGAATGACAATAATAAAATTAACAAAATCTGTAAGCATTCAGCTATAAAAAATATAACCAATTACATAGAGGTTAATTATGTAACTCCATAAAACATAGAATGACATTATATGAAAAATTGCAATATGTATGCCAAATGGCTAATAGTAATTTAGGACCCAATAAATGTTCAATTGATTCTGAACTAAAAATTAGTAAAACTGTTAAACTCTAAGAAATCTATATTAAATTTATTTGAATACCAAAGGCTAATATTAACTTAAAACTCAATATATGTTCGGTTGATTCTGAACTAAAAATTAATAAAACTTTTAAGCTGTAAAAAGTCTATAATTTAATTTATTTGAATGCCAAAGGCTAGTAATAACTTAGGACGCAATATATGTTCGGTGGTTTTTGAACTAAAAAAATAATAAAACATTCAAGCAGAGTTACATCAAAAATGAAAGCATAAGCTAATAAAAAATTAAAACTGGAGTAACGATCGGTGAATATATATAAAATAATGAAAGGTATTAGCAGTACTACAAATGTTGTCTAGCTGTGCTAATATTTGCTATATTCCTTAAATTAGAAAGCTAGAATGAAACTAGAGTATTTATCAGTTAACTCCTCTGATCTCAATACCCTAAATTATATCTCAATAAGTTATATTTTATACAAAAAGGCTGAGAAATATATAAAATTAAACATAAAGTGAAAAATACTCAAATAATAAATTATCAGGAAAAATAATCATCTTTTAAGTTGCAATTTTTCGAAGGAACTATAAACGTCAGGACATCCCTAATGCGTCTCAAACAGCAGAGGCGTCTAGTTAGTGGAAAGGTCTCAATACAAAACGTCTAGGAGAACAGCAAATCACCACACGGTAGAAGGAAAACTATCCCAACTTCTCCTAAAAATCCCAAAAATCTTCTCCGAAGTACTCTGCAACTCTGGGAGAGTAAATGCCGACACTTTTGAAGAGACGAAATTTAAAGCTCAAGGTCAAAGGCAATACATTCCGGACAAGTAATTATTTAATTATCTTTGGCTTTTTCTATTCTTTATTTGATTTTTTAGTCATCCTATCGGCAAATTATTCAGGTTTATCCCACATCTCCCTATTTTCAAGAACGGGTGCTCTTAAGCACTCTTAGTATGCCAAGAGAAACAAAATGTTGTTTATTGCTCTAACTTTAAGACACCCTATGTATTAAGTTATTAGCAGAGGAACTTAAATTAGAATTTTGTAGAAAGGCATCCTTATTTTTAGCGTTTTGTTTTTTCGTTTATCATATCTGTTTCTTCTAAGAAACATAAAATTGCAAGTAAAACGTTGTCAGTTCCATAATACTTGTTGTTACGTACACCTAAATTGATTTTAAAAATTTAGATGGCTGCGCATTTTGTTTCTTAGCGTTCATGGCAAATGTTCCTTTTCTTAAGTAATTTTTGCCTGTTTTAACATTAAAAAAGAGATTTAAATTATTTGATCCTCATCGATCATGAGTTTAAGAATTTAAAGATAGAACTTGAGAAGGTAGTTAAAGCAGAGATAACGGTCGAAACATTTTTCAGAAACTACTGTCAATGGTACTCTTAGACGGTACTACGAAACAAACTTCAACATAAGAAAACCTGGCTCTGGTCGAAAGCGATGCTCAAGTAAGCGGGATGATCGTAAGAGTTATAGTGGAGCTTGATCGTCATTTAACTTTAAATTTCTCGAAATTCAGTTGGCAGGCGGTTAAGGCAGCATTAAGCTGTTGATCACCAACAGGTCTAAGACTCTTGCCGCGAGATTGACAGAGAAGACTGGACATTGCTAGGCAACTTCCCAATTGTAATTTAGAGCGGTGAGAACGTATTTTTCTTTAATGAATCAAAATTATCATTATGTTAATCTTCATCAGATGGGCGAGAATTTGTCTGAAAGAGTTGCGGCGATCGATATTCACCAGCCTATTTTTCTGAAAGAATGCATTTTGGAACCGAGAACTATTGCTTTGGATACGTATACCTTTGCAAGGTCGTCCACATTTAATAATTTTAGAAAATGGATTAATTCCTGCTCCAAGATATACTAGAGAATATTAGGAAGATCTCGTTGATTCATATGCATAGTTCATACAGCCAGACTTGGTTTTTATGCGGGATAATAGCTGTTCTCATATTGCTAATATTGTTATGAAGGATAAAATGACTTTGCAAATACTACAGATTGGGTCTTTTACGTAAAACTCTATATCTTCAAAAAAAAGACAAATATTAGATCTATCCGAAAAACAAAATTTAAAAAATAAAACCTTGTAAAATGTGTTAAAAGTTAATATACAGGGTGTTTACAAAATTAGAAAATAAAATAATCTTTTGTTTCTCGTTGTATTTTATTGCTTAAGGGAACATGTTCTTCAAAATAAGCAGATGGGTGAATATTGAAAAAAAATCATTTAAATCGATTAGAATATAAAAAAAATAATAAGTCAAAAATAATTAAAAATTTGCTTGCCGGGAATTGATTGCTCAAGAAGATATGTTTTCAGTACAGTTGTAAGGGGGCGAAATATGGATTCTGATAGAATCTGCCATCTAAAAATTCAAAACGTTTGAGTTGGGGATATATAAACACAAATAGTTAAATTATAGGGCAAGCACCATGGTTGAGAGATATAGTTAAATAAGGAGTATCGGAATATCGTATTAGAATTAGTTTAAACACAAAACATCCTAATATTGATGCTTTTTATGCTTAAATCAAATCAAAATCTTGTGCCTATCCACTTTTGACGTTTATTAGTCAGCAAATACCATTTAATTTGTTTCCCATTTTTTTTTGTTTCAAAAATAATGCGCAAAACCATGTATCCGTTTCTATATTTTCTAATTGTCTCACACAAGCTCAAGTTTAATAAATATTTAAAACGTTACCAGACCTTAAAGCAGCGAATAAAAACAATTTCTAATTCTTTATTACGAACATAAATCAGTGAATGGGCAATGTATGTTTTGCCAGTCTTAACGTTTTTAAATCATCTTTGATTAATTGCCTATAAAGCTTAAATATAATGGTCTGTTGCAAAAATATGTTCAGTATGTAGTTGGATATATATAACTCCAGATTAAAGTGAGTTTTGCTTTAAGTAGGCATAATAAAATGTACATAACATAGTTTGATACCCCATGATGTAATCCAGACGAAGCTAAAATGTCCGCAAGGTCACGCAGCCTAAGCAAAAAGCAATAACATTTTTATTTGAAATATTGATCAAAAGTATTATAATATAAATAGAGATGAAAATTTGATTGATATCAGACCTAGTGATGCACAAAACGAGATTTCTTAGTCGGAAACTTATTGGCATGTTTTGTTAAGCAAAGCAAGACATAAATCAACTTCTTTTCTTGTAGATTACTTCTCGTCCTGCTAGCAAGATGCTTGCTAAGTTGTTGCTCTTGCTTCGTGGGTGTATTATCGACAGGGTGTAGATATTATTTTGAAGGTGACGAAAAAATAATACGACGAATAATAGAATTCTAGATCTTTCAGATATACTTGCTTGCTTGCCAATAGCACAGTGTGAGCTATAATACCGGTGCATCAAAGCAAATAACGCTAGATAAACCGTAATTCTTTTCTATTATTTCTACTGAAAAATAAATTTCCTACAAATATGAGAATTCTAAATATCTTTTAGGAATTTGGACACTGACCATTACACTTACAAAGTTAACCTCATGATGAGTTAACGGCGATACATGGACATACTTCGGAAAAACATTAAGAATTTTTAGCACTACAATTACACAAATGTTTTTTTAAAATGAACTGGCAGACAAAGCAGTAAAGGAAGTAAGTTCAGTGGGCCTTCCCTCAGAAGTTATCCCACATTCAGATTTATTTAGAATAATCAAAGAAAAATCGCGGGAGACGTGGAAACAATTAAATATAAATAATGCATTTAGTCCCCCTTCTGAGTACTCATTAATTTACCATAATCTGAACGAGGAACCTCTAATCCATAGAATGTAACTGTCTCGCAAATTATTTGTGTCTTATTTTAGATTTGTGGTTGGGCATGGAGGATTTAAAAAACATCTACAAAAATTAAAACTATCTGAAACGTTATTGTGTTCAGGTGACACTGGATTATTAGATGACCTAAACCATTGGCTTTTCAGCTGCTTCCATTACACAGAATCTGTATCATATCTTTCTTCCGAACAAACGAAACTGCATTTACTCTCATTAAATCTTATTTCCTTTATGATGAAAGTGTATGTGGATCCTAGTATAGAGAAAATATTTGTGAAATATTTAGAAAGCTGTAAAATGATTTTTTAATATTTCTGATCTATTTGCTTAGTTATCGACCAGTCGACCACCATTGTTTACTTTCATTTAATTTTTTTTTACCTACCTCTCCGGGCCCTCCTGTGTTTTGTGTGTATTGAAAAAAAAGTCTTGCACTGGCCCCAGGACGAGAAGTGTATATCCTTGTTTAAAATTCCTTTGCCTTATATATTTTCTCTTTATTTGTTTAGGTTCGTATGGATTAGAGATCTAATATCTGGGATTTTAATTTTGTTATATTTCTATCCTATTATTGTTTATAATAATCAGCCTAAGAACATACCGAAATGTATTTTGTTTCTTGTGGCTAAATAAACTAAGCTCAAGGCCAAAAAAATTTTTTGTAAAATTTCCAAACTAAATTGATGTCAGAGTGTATTCACAAATGTCCAAGCTAAAATCGGACATTATACAAAATAAATGATTGGCATACACGTTTGAAATGTTGCTCAAATCCAAGTGGAGAAAACGCAATTTTTCTATTAAGTAGGTATTATTTCAGTAGTTATTCACTATGTACAGGGTGTCCCATTTTCGATACTTTTGCATGGTATCTCAGTTATTATTGAAGATAGAGGGAGGCTTTTTTCGCGGAGCTGTGCCACTTTCTCGAAACGAAAGATGCCGTAAGCAAATTTTGCATGGCCTATTTCGTTTTTGAAATACAGAGCGAAATTGAAAATTTGCACTTTCGAGGCACCCTTCGTATCTTAGTTGTAATACAAGCAAACCCTGTTTATTTTAAAGCAGCTAAAAATATATCCTATCGTGCTTTTGAAAAATATATCACTTTTGAAAGAGTCCTAGGTTGTTAGTTACTAATTTTTCAAAACAAATTTCAGGTTTTATTTTAATAAATACCCGCAAAGAAGGCAGCTTTTCCCAGATATTATTTTAAGAAACAGAAGAAATTTACAAGTTTATGGAGTTTTTATGGGTTCATGACCAAAATTATAAACAAGATGGTGTTGGCATATACAAATATCGATCGAATTTTTGCAGTTGGTATATTGAAGAAATTATAATTAAATAATATTAACTGTGTCCGATGAGGCCCACTTTTTCAGTTCTGGCATCTTTAACCGCCATAACATCGACATTGGCATAAATCAACTAAACAATATCTACTTTCAACAAAATCGAGCACCTAGTCATAACTCCCATATTATTCACCCTTTTTTTAGATAATAATTTTCTCGAAGGATGGATTGGCACTCATGAACCGATAAGATGGTCAGCATGATCACCAGGTCTTTCTGTCTTAGATTTCTTTCTATGGGCTTGTTTGCAAAAAACAGATTTACAAAACTCGTTGTCATTCTATAGAAGAACTTCGTGAACCATTATGAACAGATTCTATAGTTTAAATAAGGTGATACTTTTTAAATATTCAGTATTATAACCACAGCCAACTTGATTGTTATTGTTTTTTAACTGTAGCTAAATATACAAAGTGTTCCGTTTAAAGAAATACAAGTTGGGACTCAATATCTGAAACTCCTAGAAAGAACTAATTAGGTCGTTGCATGCTACATACAAAAAACTCTATAATAATCCGTTTTTACTTTTTTATTACCTTGTGTTATAACTGAGATACAAAGGGTACCTGGAAAGTGAAAATTGTCAATTTCGCTCTTCGAAAACGAAGAAGGCCTTGCAAATTTTGTTTATGTTTTTCACAAAAAAGGATCACACTGACAAGATTATTTCAAAGCAAAATTTAATTGCCTAAATGAGCCGACAAGTAAGATAGTGTTTATGGTAATTAGAAATGAAAAAAATTTAAAAAAAATTTCTTGAGGCTTCTTTTTAATTATTGTGGGTAATTTTATGTATTATTAAAAAGTCAAACAAAGATGTTTCTCTCATTTTATTTCGTTCATATGAAAATATTTTTTTAGGTATAAAAAAAAGTATTACTAAAAAAATTATATAGCTTCCTAGACGTAGACAAATCTTAATGAGACTTAAATTGTCTATCTTACTTTTATTCGCAAATATTTGTAGTTATAAAGTGGTTATTGCCAGAGTCGAACAGGTTGAGCAGCGCTTCTGCGTGAATTAGGTAGAAAATGTGTTGGTAACAAAAAATTCCTACAAAAGAACAAAATTGTAAAGATCACCGAGATCCACAGGAATGATGACAGATAAAATTTGTCTATCTTTGTTCGATTCCGATATATTCGCAAAAAACCGAAAATTTTAACTTTTGAACTCGGATTTCAGGATGTTCCACCAAGGGAAGATCGAGTACTCATCAAAACTCGTCGATACATACTCCATTTATACGGTTAGCTTAACATTGCCACTTTAACAATGATGGCTTTTTTTCGTCGTGAAAAAACCACACTTCGAGATTTTTTCAGATCTTTATATTTCAGGGTCCCTAGATACCGAAAAACATGTTTTCTCAATTCCGTCGGTCTGTCTGTCTATCCATCGGTCGGTCTGACGGTCTATTTGTTCCCGGCATAGTACTTATCCGATTGACCTCAAATTTTGGTCAAAAATTAAGGGTCATATAATAAATGGCAAAACAAAATGTCGGAATAGTGAAATGTTAAAAAAATTATTACTATAAAACTAGTTATCCACTTTATCTCAAATTTTGCACGAAAATCAAGTATTATATAGAGATCAACTGGTAAAAGTTTGGTACGAATCCTAGATGGCGGAACAAAATAGCGACTTAATAAAATATAGAACGAAAGCTTTCACGGCTGTGGTCAATTAAGAAATCATGGTTCTTGGAATTAGACCGTGTCAAAATGGAATTACTTTCCGACGTTTCGCCTTCGATTGCACGAGGCATCTTCAAGGATGTTTATTTTACGAGATCGGAACACTGCTTGCCCAAAAATCAAGTGAGACATAGGTAGAAACTGATAAAATAGTAGGAATCCAATATGATTAAACAAAATGGCGCCCAATAAAAATATTTGAAAAGATCGTATATAGCTGTTACTAAGTAACTATGTACTGAACTAAATTGGGTCACACTATTCCCAATAAATTGAAAGGTTCATAACGAAGCGAGTTTCTGGTAAAGGAAATTTATCGTTTTTTTTTGATTATGAAGTATAGTGATAGTGGAATACGGCTTACTGTTTTTTTAGCATTTTCCGGTTATGGCTAAAAAAGGTTATTAGCAAATTGTTTATGTGGTTTTTAAAGTCAGGCATTATTTATGTTCTGCTGCACACACAGTGTAATAAACTTCAAACAACCACAGGCGATGTTGCTTTTGAAAGAAGTTTATTCTAGTAATTAAATAAATCATACTTTTTATGGTGATATAAACGTCTCAAATTTATTTAAATAAGTTTGTTGTTATTAGTTTGTGGTGCAGTTTGGCACAACATTTATAACGATCCGTGTGTCGTAAGAACAGTTTGCGAAATTATGTAATACTTTTGTATCTTGTTTATGTGTACCGAATGTCAATTTATAAATTTACACCCCTCTTAATTTTTTTTCGCACAAAAAAAATAAAAATAACTTTGTAGAGTTAGAGTAGAGAGTAGTAATTATATACTTAGTGTCCGAATCTGCAATTAGTGAAACAAAAAGTAAGATTTTTTTAATCGTATACCCTGTATATTTTATCACCATTGAAAAGAGCTTTTCATAAATACCCCATTTGATGTATTTATACTAAGTAGTTTCTGAAATGACATTTAATCACATGATTAGCTTGCTTCTATTTTTACCTACTGGAACAGGTGTAATGAAAATATAATATTCTTATCATTGTTAATTTTGAATGTCTACATTTCTAGAACTATTGAGTATAAATACATCAAGTGGCGTATTTCTGAAAAGATCTTTTCAATCGTGATAAAAAATATATGGACTGCCATTTTAACAAATCTTACTTTTTGTTGCACCCTTGTGTCATATATTGAAAGTCTGATTGCAGATTCGGATAGCACATAATTAGGTATACAGAGTTTTTTTTTTTCGTTTACAGGGGGCTGTTTCATCCATCTACGACTACCCTATATAGTGTAAAAATATTCGATATACCAAAAAACAAAATAAATTTCACATGTTTCCCTGTTTTTCGAAATATTTTCTTATTTTTTTTAAATACATATATTCACCCAAAAAATCAAGTATCTTACACTGACTTCCACAATTTTTTGATTTCAAATCATTCACACCAAATATTTCTGTCTTTAATTTGACTGATATCAGTTTGCATGTTCTCAAAATATGATTTCTTTTTACTATTTTATACCCCTTAAAAATGTCGAAGACCAATGACATCCAAAATCGAATCCCCGAGAGACATTGGCCTAGACTCCTTTTTGCGTAAATTTATTTATAAATTAAAAAAATATTTCTCGTGTTCTAGGGAAAAAAGTATATTAATATGTAATACAGTAATTATAGACTGTTATAGGGGAAGTAAAGATTTTAAATAGGTGAAAATGAGGTACATTACTTTTTAGGGAACTGAGCTGCTGGACTTGCTTTTAAAAATTTAGGAAATGACAAAACGTCAACTAAGTAGAACTAGACTTGTTTTCTAATTTCGGAGATAGGACAAATTACTGTGAATCATTGAAATTCAACTTAAAGCAAACACACATAAAGTATGATAAGTATACAATCCCATTATTCTTCCATTACGATCATCTTCGAATTTTAACGTAATGATAAAATAAAGCAGCAGCCGGAGAAATAAATAAAATTAGACTATAAATCCATTTAGGCCGTTGGCACTTTAATAACGTAAATAATCACAAGCCGAATCGAAAAGCTCGATGACTAACACGAAAAGAAACGGTTATTGAACTTTAAAAAATCGAATGCGGCGATGATGCGGGGGCGAAATTTTATATCGATGAGAGATTTAACGAAGATGACCGGCTGTTTTTGACGAGCTATTAAATAATCTAATAGCACTTATGATAGGCCTTTGACACTATTGCTTTAATTAGCTACGAGTGAGATCCTGTCGAAAATTAATAGCAATTCTATATGGTTTCAAAATTATACTTGAAAATTGGGAAATAAAAAGTGGCCCCAGGACTTGACGGTGTGGATATTTTCAAGTCACTTCTTTACGAGCTTTGCATACATTTTTGTACACATTATGTTAGGATATATTTCAACTTTTAAATCTTTAAATAGATAGACGCCTTACCATTAAAATACGTTAAAAATAAATGGTATTCAGGTTTTTTTGAGAGTGGTAGTAGTAGTAAATATCGTATTTAACAAAATAACAATAAATATTTCATAAACGACGTACTTTTGATGGAGACTTATTAAACAAACATGAAAATTTTTCACCTCGTACCATCTCGTCCAAAAAAGAAATAAAAAAACTGGGACAAAACATTTACAGTTAGATCGCCTGGACTAACATAAGTTACCTATTAATAAATAAATAAATAATTGAATTAGATGATCTACGCTTTGATCAGCATGTTTTACAACTAATAAAGAAATGTTATTTTAAGATTAAAATTTTATATAGGTACAAAGACATTTTTTCCACCCCAATTAAATTAGAATTGACAGACTCCTTAATACTCTCGACACTATCTTATGGTCTCCCTATATACTGGCCCATGTTGACTGTCAAAAATCGAAACTCATTACAGAATATTCAAATTCTTGTTTACGATATTCGTATGGGTTACGTAAATACGACCATGTCTCACCATCATTTTTAGAATCAGGTTGGTTTAACCTTAATGAAAGATTTACCCTAAGTTTAAATAGCCTTGTTTACAGGGTTACTATTTTTGAGCAGCCGCAATATTTGTCCACTAAACTAGTTAAAGGAAGTGATTCCCACGGGCGACTTACCAGAAACCGAGACTATTTTACGGTTCCTAGACACAAAACCTCCACGTTTCATCGATCTTTCACTTACAATGCTACAAAAAATTTTAACTCGCTGCCCGCTGATATTAAATCTTGTTCCTCTATTGTTAGTTTTAAATCAAAATTAAAAAGGCATATTAAACAACTTAGACGCTGATTTTAAGTTTTGCTTATAAAATATAAATTGTATCAATGTCCTTTTTCTACGAAGTGTATTTCAACTTATTTAATATTTCTTAATTTTTTTATTTTTTCATGTTTTTTCGCTAATATTACTAAGTTTATATTAGGTGTGTTTACTATAATTATAATTACTACATACATATTATAATGCTGGCTTTAGAACAATTTTAAAATACTTTACAGGTGGTTAGGTAGAATAGCAATGCTAGACCTCGCCACCATTATGCTTTGTTATGCTCCTGTATAATATGATGATAAAATAAAAGACCTGTTTATTTATTTATTTTATTTTAATTAATAACAATTTGAACATTTGTTATAATGTATTATTTAGTACTTTTGAAAAACGTCTTTATTTCGAAAATTGATATTAAGGATAAAGAATTAGAAATTTACTGTAAAATGTAAAAATAAATACATATACAGAATATCCCATTCTAAAAAAAGTTCATTAGAATTTCTGAAAAACTAGACATATTAGGGAGATTTTAAGCCGTTTCCAGACTTTTTACACACCCCGTATACACACGTCAGAGAGGGAATCGCTATAAGAAATATTACCAGTAAGCTGCGATTGAGAAATAATACTGTGTTATTATAGTCCAGTATTGAGAGGGTTGGGTTCGTTCAAAATACTAAAGTGCACTAATTTTTTTTGCAAATGGTACCTCTTGAGGGGTTGTTTAAGAAGGTACAGAGTGCTGACACATAAGCTGTCTGGATCACAAAAATTAGCCAAAAAAGCTGTTATTGTCCAATATCTTCCAAACTATTGCAGATAGAACAAAATTATTTACTAAATTATGTAAGGCAAATCATCACCTACAAAAAAAGTTATAATTCACTCGAGTGAAAATGATTTTTTATTTATAATTGAAAATGCGAACGTCCGGAGCTACATAACATAACCTCAAAAACTATATTTTTCTCAACTTCCGCAAAAACTTATTAAACAGTTTTGCTCTGTCTGCGATTACAATTTGGAAGATTTTGCCTTTTCTTTTTTTTGTGAACTAGGCGGCCTTACATCCCAAAATTTCGAATGCAAATCAAGATTCAAGATTGGTTCAATACCTGGAAAATAATCCATTTCAAACCGCGGTCATAGGGCCACATTCACTGAATCAGTCTGCACCGCTCGCTGACCGAGGAATTTGCTGTTCGATTTTTATTAAAAATGGTTGTGCTTTTAACAAAATTTATCTTACCGAAATAAATACGCAAATCAGGTTTGAATTTGGAAGAAAATGTGTAAATCAGAACAACACGTAGGAATTTTTTTTTTCTGATGAGAAAAGTCATAATACTAGAACGCTCCTTTATAGCTCCCCGAGAAATATGCTTATACAGTTAGTCAAAGTAATGGATTTTCTGTTGATGTCTAGGCTTGGATTAGCGTCAGAGGATCAAGTGTTTTTGCGATTATTTTCTTCAATTTCATTTAAAATTTTTGGGGGGAAATGGCAGCAGTATTATTGTGCAAGAAGTTCCGAAACACGTACATTTCATATGAGTGTGGAAGTTTGGTGTCACGAACCGAATGCTGTGGTATCCTATCTTGATTCTTATTTTCGTTACAGTATAAGCAGTATCATAAAAAAATTCTCCATGTACAGGGTTTTCCCGTATATTTTTCCACCCACCTAGAGAGGTTATTTGAATAGATACGGAAATGTCGTAAATACAAAAGTTATTGGGTTTTTTTATGAAGATTTAGAATATTATATCATTAGTGCGAAAATATTATTAGAAATGTCAAATTTCGACAGGTTGTATCTTAAATCATATTCTTGAAGATCTTTTTTTTTCTAATTTTAAATATATATATTTTTAATATATTCTGTCAATTAGTTTTAGATATATATATATATATATATATATATATATATATATATATATATATATATATATATATATATATGCGTTTAAACATTAAAGAAATGGTAAGGTAATTTGCGCTAAAACATAGTGAGCCATGGTCAAGACAATTGCAATGAACGACGTCTTTTTGACGTTTACCGTTTAGAAGTATCTATTTATTTAGAAGTATCTATTTACGAGAATTCCTAAATTTTCTGTGTATGGATGCTTAGATAAAATGAGGTGATTGGATGTTTAAATCGTCGATTGTTTGGACTATATTTTGCTCAAAAGCTTGGATGGTTCTTGGTCTATTGTAGTATATCTTGTTTTTCAGATAACCCCACAAAAATATGTGCAATGGAGAGAGGTCGGGACTGTTTGCTGGCCACCTTAATGGTCCATGTCTTCCAATCCAAAATGGATACCTGTTATTTAAAAAATTGGTGACCGGCTGGACATTATGAGAAGGGACACCATCTTATTGCCATATCAAATTGAAATATGAATTAATCGGTAGTTGTTCTAAATGCCCCTCGATTTCGTTTTCTAATAACTCCTGAAACCTTTCTCCGGTTAAATTCCCATTTAAAAATATAGCTCCAATAATATGATTGTTAAGAAGGCCACACCAAACATGTAGGGATCTTCTTCCCTGAATTTTGACCGCCTGAAGAGCTAGCGAGTTTTCTTTTGACCAAAAATGCTTATTTTTCGGGTTAAACATGCCTCCAGTGGTGAATGTTGCCTCGTCAGTGAAAATTGTGTTTGACAGATTTAGTTGGTTCATCATAACACGTCTTTCTATTTCTTGGCAGAAGTGTAATCGTCTATTTTATGTTGATCGGTTAATTCTTAAGTAGGTAAAAACTTATAAGGCTTATATTTATAATGTTTTAGAACTGAGTGGATTTTATGCAATGATTTGTTAAAAAAAGTGGCTGCATCTGGAATTGACTGCTCAGGATTTTCTAAAAGAAGAATAAATAACATAAATAAATTATTTTAATACAAAAGTTTCCAAATTACCTTCAAAATATAATAAAATATTTAAAACTTCTTCAGCGTTTCTTTCCAGTATTCTAACTTTTCGCTTAAGTGTTTTTCTTTCATTTGTTTAGCGATGTTTAATATTGTCCTACGAGTCGGTGTTGGTTTATCTGGAAACCGTCTATGATATTCGTTACGAACTATCGATGCATTTTTACTACGTAAATAAAATAATTCTATCATGTCGAGTTTCTCTTCTTCCGAATAACCCATCGTCCAACGTATTAGATTAGACGTAAAAAAGGCGTCGTTCATTGCAATTGTCTTGACCATGGCTCACTATGTTTTAGCGCAAATTACCTTACCATTTCGTTAATGTTTAAACGTGTATATATCCAAAACTAATTGACAGAATATGTTAAAAGTATATATATTTGAAATTAGAAAAAAAAGTGTTTCATTTAAAAAAACTGACAGCCTGTCAAAATATAACATTTCCAATAATATTTTCGCACTTATGATACGATATTCTAAATCTTTATAAAAACCCAACAACTTTTGTATTTACGAGATTTCCGTATCTATTCAAATAAACTCTCTAGGTGGGAGGAAAAATATACGAAAAAACCCTGTACCTTGGGTGGTGTACCTGATAACAAATGATTTTTTAGCAATAGCTTTTGTTGTGGCGATAATAAAAACAAAGGTAGGATACGAATCCTACTGTTTTAACATGTCAAAAAAAATTTGTTTCTGACATAATTAAAATTTTAAGAATCTTGCTTTACCATCGTTTTCATTATCGTATAACATAAACCATCATAAAAAACATCGTGTACTTGTTGGGGGCAAATGGACATAGTTTATAGATTTTTTATTATTTATTTTTTTTAAGTTGAAACAGTTGGACTCTTGTCCTATCAATGTTTTATTGTTGTTTAAGTAGCACCTTACTTAAATTAATTTTTTTTTATCTTGAGATATATGGAGAAATATATAAAATTATACAATAAATCCAATTAGGCTGTTGACACTTTAATAACATAAATAATCTCACAAGCCAAATCAAAAAGCTCGATCAGTAGCACCAAAAGAAACGATTATTGAACTGAAAAAATCGAATGCGGCGATAACGCCGAGCGAAGTTTTATATCGATGATAGATCTAATGGAGATGACCGGCTATTTTTGATGCACTAGTAAATATCCTAGTAGCACTTTGACACTTTTGTCTAAATAATAATATATTTATTATTAATATATAATAAATAATAAAATAGCTATTATTCATCGAAAATTGTAGGCTTTCCTTGTATAGCTACTCGTAAAATGTAATGTGAATCTCAGTCCTCATACTCCGAGCGATGCGACAGTGAAAGGAAAACATGGACGATAAGATGTGAATTTGGTGTAAAAAGTTGCATTTTAGGTAGACAAACAAAATGATTCCATTCAAAACTAATTTTACTTGTTACTAGTTTGTCTCTATAACATTTACCTGTCAGGTAGATGAACATAGTTCATAGAAATATGCAAAAAATAAAATAGATTTAGGTAGTGTACCTACTAGTAAACAACAATAAAAAAAATGAAAGAAATGACAAGAATCCCATTGCTTCAACTTGTTAAATACATCAACAATTCAGTTAACATAAGCAGTTTGATTAATAAAAACAAAAATAGGACAATAGTCCTACTGTTTTAACATGTCAATAAAAATAATAATAAAATTTGTTTTTTGATATAATTAAAATAATAGGACATTTGTCCTACCTTGACTTTTAATGTATATGTATAACTTCTGATCTATAAAATAAATCCATTTAGGCTGTTGACACTTTAATAACGTAAATAATTACAAGCCAAATCCAAAATATAATGAAAACGAACGGATATTGAACTTTAAAAAATCGAATGGAACGATGGTGTGGGGGCAAAGTTTTATATCGATGAGAGATATAATGAAGATGTTTTTGACGTTATTAATTAATCCGATACACTTACTACAAGCCCTTGACACTATTTCTTTTATTAGCTATTATTTATTGGAAATTTCAGGCATAAAGTAGACGAGGGACTAGCGCGATTAGAAAGAGTATAGATGCGGATTTATTAGTAATACAATACTGATACGTGATTTTAACAAGTCGGGACTACTCCGCATACATTTAATGTTTTATAAAACTAATATAATCTTACCCATTTGTCTGTACTTGAAGCATCTTCAAGCATTAAAAGTTCTGACTTATACAGTATATCGTCGGTTTCTTGTCACCAAGCCAAATAAATTATATCTCTTGTATAATTTAGTTAAATTCTTGGTTGATATCAAGCAAGAATGAAAACAAGAAGAAACGTTTATTTATTTGAATTGTAAAAAAACGTAAACTTTACTTTAGCCTAAAGTATTAAGGAATTGCCCTTACGAACGTAAATTAATTAATTATTGCGAACTCCGGGAATTATCTTATAATTAAAGTGAAACAAATTGTAATTTATCACGGCTGGATTAAGAAAACATTGAACATGTCTAAACGTTTTATTTTAAGACAGAAATGAATGAAACAAGTGCGTAATTTGAAAATGGGCCACAATCTATCACCTGTTACTTTCAACAGTTTCTTTTTCGACCTTAATAGTAACTTAAGTAAAATTAAAACGGCTCCTTAGCCTTTGATATATTACTTATTAATCTTTCATAGCAACCATTTTGCGATAGATATTTTTTGTGTTCAGTTTCTGCCTCAAGATTTATCGTCGTTAAAGCGTTCTTATGATGATTTCTTTTTGCTGGAAAATATTTACAGCCCTTGTTGACTTACATATATGCTTTATTTTTAGGCCTGAATTTAGATCTAGAAATGTTATTGTAGTCGGCAACATTTTAGAATAAATAAGAAGCAGAAAGGAAATATCTCCGGCAACAAAAACCTAAAGTTTGGTTGTTTGTATTTGTATAATTCTATCTCATAAAATAATTATATAAGTACTGCAATTAATCATTTTAAACACATTAAATTAATTGTCGAGAATTTTCACCAGAATAGAATTTTCGGACCCCTCCTTCCCTACTATTTTTAATTTATACATTGGAAAGCTTTTTAGAGAAAAAGATGAATCGTACAAGCAAACTGTTTCTAAGACACTTTCAACTTTAAATCTTTGCCAAATCTTTCTGATTTCTTTTAAATTTCGAGAATTATTTGGTTCTCGAAACATTAATGTATACTTAAAATGATTCTATGTCAACTAAACAATATTATTTTTTAAGTTAAATGAGAGATCTGATTTAAGTGCTTTCGTTCGACTCGTTTATGAGTAATTTCGTGATTCAGCTGCAATTATTAAATATAGTCTGCTCAACTTTCCCAACGACGACAGTAAAAGCACAATTAACAACTCTTATGTACATAAAATGTCTTTCAATAAACATTCAAATTTGTTTATGTTGCATTTCAGGGAACTGAAGAGGACCTCCAACAAAGAAAATATCATGAAATTATTTCACGTGCATATTAACAACACGAAGAAAGAGCGGAACTCTGTAAATGTTTAACATGTTCTTGACGGTTTAGATTAATTTTTTATACACACGATATTAAATAGTTAAATGAAAATTATGATAGATAGATATAGACAACCTAAAATATTAAAATATAATAGTACAAAAATAATAGACTTAAAAAATTATTTAGTAGTGATTTTCATCTCTCGTCGCGATTTTCTCTCGCCGAGAATCTCGTTTTTCTCTCAACGAATAAAAACGTGTATTGTTTATATTTATATTATTAAACAAGACAAATGATTATAAAACAAAAGACACAATTGCGTATTTATTTCGGACTCTCTGTGTAATATAGGTATATGTATAAGTTTTTATATGCATGTATGTATATGTATATGTATATGTATACGTATACGTATATGTATATGTTTATGTATATGTATATGTATATGTATACGTATATGTATATGTATATGTATATGTATATGTATATGTATATTTATATGTATATGTATATGTATATGTATATGTTTATATATATGTATATGTATATGTATACGTATACGTATACGTATATGTATATGTATATATATATATATATATATGTATATGTATATGCATATGTATATGTATATGTATATGTATATGTATATGTATATGTATATGTATATGTATATAAAACAAAAAACACAATTGCGTATTTATTTCGGACTCTCTGTGTAATATAGGTATATGTATAAGTTTTTATATGCATGTATGTATATGTATATGTATATGTATACGTATATGTATATGTATATGTTTATGTATATGTATATGTATATGTATACGTATATGTATATGTATATGTATATGTATATGTATATGTATATGTATATGTATATGTATATGTATAAGTATATTTATATGTATATGTATATGTATATGTATATGTATATGTATATGTTTATATATATGTATATGTATATGTATATGTATACGTATACGTATACGTATATGTATATGTATATATATATATGTATATGTATATGGATATGTATATGTATATGTATATGTATATGTATATGTATATGTATATGTATATGTATATGTATATGTATATGTATATGTATATGTATATGTATATGTATATGTACCGGGTGGTCGAAATTGGTCTGTTTTAACAGAGAAAACCTATTTCCTGACTAGATAGAGCAAAACTGACTTAGGTGTCATGGGCTCGATTTCTGAGAAATGTTTAATGGCAAAAACCGCCTGCCGATATTTTCACTGCCAACTGAGATATAGGACGTTTTTCAATTTTCGGCCATTTTGAAAATTATCCATAACTTTTTTATTTTGCGGAATATTAACATTCTGCAAAGACATTCTAAAGGCACTTTTTTATGTGCAATCCAGTGGCGTACTCAGATTTTTTCTATAGTTGTCCGTTTTATCATAAATAGGCAAAACTTTTTTTTTTCAAATGGAAATCATAGTTGGCTATAAATTATAAAAAATGCTCGCGTTTAGCCCTTTTCAGTGATATAAAGTTGTAGGTACTTATTTTCAAAAATAACGAAAATATTAGGTGTTTTTGGTTTACATCGAAGTAGGCCTTGGAATAATGACGCGCGTTCAATATTTTGAATATATTGCTGTCAGATTACTGTAGTCTGGTGTAATTATTGCGTTTTGGTGTTATCTTTATAAAGTTGTGTTAAGTTGCTGACAAAATATGTTTGAGAATTATGAAAAGTATGATATGTTAAAATGTTACATATTATCTAACGAAGTTCCTGAAGCAGCTAGTGAATTATATTTTAATACATTTCCCGAGCGACGTCAACCGGATAACCGAATTTATCAAACATTAAAAAGTAATTTAGTAAATTACGGAGGTTTTAAAAAGTTAAGAACAAGACATTATGAACTAAAGGAAGAAAAGGAAATCCAGCAGCTAAATATAATTGGTGAGGTATTAGATCATCCTGGCACCTCCTCTCGAACATTGGCTAATATAACGAATGTTCCAAAGACCACCGTTTTAAAAATACTCAAAAAACATAAATTCAAACCGTACAGAACGAGAAGAGTTCATCAACTCCGTGAAGGGGACGCCGCTAGAAGATTGAGATTTTGTCAGTGGTATGAGCAAAAATTCATGGAGAATGAGAATTTTCCATTAAATATTATTTGGAGTGATGAATCCAGAGTAGATACTTCTGGTATATTTAATAGATATAATTCATATCACTGGTCCACTGAAAATCCACACGTAGTTGTGCAACAAGACCGGCAAGGTCGGTGTGGATTCAATATATGGGTGGGGATATTCCGAGGAAGATTTGTGGGACCTTATTTTTACGATGGAAATTTAACTGCAGATGATTATGTAAATATTTTGCGCACATATATTGTCCCTTTGTTGGAAGACATACCTTTAGCTGATGCCAGAAATATCTACTATCAACAAGATGGTTGTCCCCCGCACAAGGCAAGGATCACAACTGATCTTTTAAACTTCGAATTTCGAGAAAATTGGATTGGTACGTGGGGCCCCATACCTTGGCCTGCTAGGTCCTGTGACTTAACTCCCTTAGATTTTTTTTTGTGGGGAAGATTGAAGGACTTGATATTTAAAGGAAGAACCTTTCACACAAAAGAAGAATTGCAAGAGGCCACTAGGCAAGCTTTTGCATCTATTAGCCCAGTTGAACTAATAAAT